>VXBQ01014493.1:221204-275549 GCA_013400175.1 Phainopepla nitens | reverse complement strand
GGTCACTCATACTCAGAGTATGACAGGTCTGTTCCTTCCTGTCGAAATTGTGATGGAGAGCCCCATGGGGTGATGGTGGGTCCAGAATGAGGCCCTGGAGCACACTGGGGTGTCCAGACAACAGCAGCTCCATGAGCAGCTCAGCAGAGTGGCAGCTCCTTTGTGATATTTGGGATATGTTTTCAAAAAAACACCAAAACTTAGCTAAGCTGAGGTGAAAACAGGCCAAAGTGAAAGCAAACCTGTTGGTACTGCAACCAGACACAGCTGTAAATAAAAACATCTAATCCAAATCTACCCTCTTTCAGTCTGAAGCCATCCCCTCTTGTCCATCACTGTGGTCTGTGCTCTTGAGATTGAACTCTCAAGGACACCCTGAGCTGTCCTGGTGCTATCATCCTGTCCATGGGGACAGTGGTACAGGAGGAAGGCTGAAGCATTTTGCTTCAGGAGACCAGCAACAGAGCTGAAAGCAGCATAAATAAGGTTTTTATTTCTGTGAAGGAGGAAAAAAAGCTTCTTCCCCCTACCAGGAGTTTCCTTATGCTGATGCTCATGCTATCAGCATGCTGACCCAGGTGAGAGCCTCAGCTCACCTCCACACACTGACTCAGCAACAGATCCCATCACAGAAATCAGAGACACCATGGAAATCAGAAGGCATCAGCTCAGAGTTTGGGGCATGCAGGCCACAAATAGCTGTGAAGCCCAGGTCACAAACCAGTAGTAAGCAATAACAACATGATCTGATAGTTAACATTCATCCCATGGCTCCCACAAAAGCTCTCACGCCCTCTTGAGAGCTCTGTCCTCCTGCATTGTTCCTCACAATTTATTAAGACAAATTGTTCCTACACCACAGCTGGAAAGTAACCGAAACCAGCAGCGCTGTAATCCCAGCCAACCCATCTCACTGCTCACCTGGCTGATCGTGGGTTTGTCACCTCCCCATTCTCCCCTTGGCTTTTGGGTGATTTCCTCTCAGATGCAACCTCCAGCTCCTGTCCTGCCACTGCAATCATCTCTGAAGCATTCCACCCCTTCCAGCCCCACTGCAGGTTCTCCTCCTCTGTGGGGAGTGCAGCCACAGCTGGGCAGGACCAAGGGCACAGGAAAGCTTCCCAAAACTGTGTAGGAAAACACTTTTGCCAGCAGTAGCAGCACCTGGACAAGGAGCCCTGCTACAGCCATACCCATGGGTCTTTTCCAGCCTTGCAAACCACCAGCAGACCTCCCTCAGCACAGAGCCTGCTCCTGGTCTTATGGAGAGATGGGCAGGGCACAGCTCCTGGAACTCGTGGAGCCGCTGCCTGGCTTGGTTTTCGTTTGCCTTCACCCCCCAAAGGAGAGCAGCCAAAGCTGGGCTCCCTGCGAGGCAGGAGGTGTCTCCCAGGGGCACTGCCTCCCCCATCCCAGCCCTGTGCCAGCTGGCAGGGGCACCCCAACCCTGAGGCTGCCCAGGCTGCAGCACAGCCGAGCTCAGCCCCAGGCACAGCCCGGCGCTCCCAGAGAGGCACCCTGACCATAAGGGAGCTCCGTGGTGAGGTTTTTGGTGACATCCTGGCAGACTAACATGGTGATCCATTGAAAGGATTCCTGCAGCCCTGCTCTGAGATGGTGCTCTGCAGGCTACTTGGCTCACCTTCACCATTCTGCGGGGAAATCTTTCAATGAGACAAGAGACAGGACTCGTAGATTCTTAAAAGTGCAGTTTATTTTATCTTCCACATAGAAAATGTGAGGTCTGTTACAGGTGTTGAAAGCATGGCCAGAAGTGACAGGACTTCTGCTTGCATTGTCCTTTAAGGACTCATTAGCCAATAAGGTATTGACAACTTGGATGTTTACATTATTAAACCAATAATAAGAAATTTCATTTAGCAATAACGTGACCTTTTCTAAGCAATCTTGTTCTTCCACACAGACCCATTCTACAGACTTCTTGTCACCTTTGTAACTACTTCTATTCTCTTTATATCTTAAGCTCTAAACTCTGAACTTTCCTTTATCTAGCTTTACATGTCTGTTTTGACTACAAGTCCACATTCTTGCTTCTAGTACCTTAGCTTGGAAGTTTATCCCAGGGCCTTAGATCAAACCCTGTGTTTAATTCTAAGTTCTGGCTTACAGGTCTAATGCCCTGGGATTTCCCTGCTTCTTAGATCCCAGCAGTGCTCCAGCTGGGATGTGTGAAATATGCACATCCCATGGCACAAATCCCCCTGCTCCAAGGGTGGGAAAGCCCCAGGTTCCCACTGTGCCTGGTGTCCCCGGGCTCTGCACGCCCCAGCAGGTGATCACTGGAGCAGCACACTGGGAAGCACTGCAGGAAGCTGCTGGTCTGGTGGCCCAGAAGCTGGGCTAGCTTCTCTTCCTGCACACACACAGCTCTGCCAGCCAGAAGCAGACACAGTCCCAGACAGCAGCCAGGTGTGAAACTCAGGTGGGCTGAGCTGCTGACTCTGAAGCCAGAGAGGTCAGCACTGAGGCTGAGGGCTGAGGCCAGTGTTTGATTACAGCTGGGTGAGGGTTTTCCAGGGTCTCCTGGGGTGGGAGTGAAAGCTTTTGGGAGTGCTGGTGGGTGCTCCTGACAGCGCTGAAGACAACACAGATTTGGCACAGACTGCAGCAGTGCAATCCCCTCACCACCTGATTTCCAAATTCCAAAGCCTTGGGGTGACAGATCAAACTTTGCAGCACCGTATTTTTAGGTTTATATTCCACCAAGTGGCTCTTCACATTTATTGTGAACATTCTCCTAAAAAAATTTGCTCCCATTAATTCACTGTCATGGGTTTGATAGCCTAAAGCAGAGCTATCAGCCAACAGCAGGTAATCCATGATGCAACTTTAAGTCACAGTCATCTTTTATGACCAGCATTCATTCCTTAAATCTTTTCTTTTCCTTCTAGCTTGCTTTGATTTGGGCTTTTCTTATTAATTAAATGGCAAGTTTCAGTAGCCTAAGATTGAATTATAAGGCTTGTTTAGAGGAAGGAGAATGATCAGAGCAAAGGGTGGAAGCTATATATGTAATATATACATATACTTAAGGCATGGAACTTTGCTTCCAGACGTTTGGAACAAATTAAATAGAGGATCAAATTAACTAGTGATTGAATTAAGTGGAAAGCATCTCATTACCTAAAAGATGGAAACATGTGTCATTTTATAACAGCTAAAAATAAAGCAAGAATGGGTTGAAATGAAAAGCAGGAACCTGAAAATGTCAGCCAAATGTGGGGTCTGGTGAGCCCTCCAAATGAGAAGGCTGTAAATAAGGTGGGTTTTGCTGGGAAATGATGGGCTTGGAAACCAGATGTTGTGAAAAAGGAGCTGCTGCACATCACATTTCACACGTGTGCAGGCAAAGAAAGGTGTGCAGGGACCAAGGGGGCACATCCAGCTGAGTGGGTGCCCAGGGCTCGCTCCTCACCCCCAGCTGGAGGTACCTGAAGGCACCAGGCTTGGGTTTGGCGTCTGCTACTCCACTGGAAATCCAGAGTGACACGAGTCAATGACTTCAAACTCTGCTGCTCACAACCCAGCTGCTCAATCACCCTGCACTTCAAGGGTTTCACAGTGAGCAACAAACCCAGGGGTACAAATGTATCTTTTTAACCCAAGATTAAGACATTTTACTGCTGCCTTAATTCAGCACCTTTATCGGAGGGCTCGCTCTGCTGTTTTCCAGACATTCAATTTCCTCTGGAATAAATGTGAAAAGCAGAGGAGCATTCAGATTCAGGTTTTTGTTTCACCATTAGAACACAGACTGTTTTACACCCTCCTTCCCTCCTGTGACATTGATGTTCATCTTCCTTCCTGCTCATCTGGACCTTACAAATTCCAGTCACTTCTTTTCCTGACACCACATTTCACTTAGGGATGCATCAGATGGAAATTGCACTGAGCTGCCACAGAGAGCAGGAAATCAGTTTTTCACTCCACCAAACTCCAGCCCCAAATTCAGGATGAGGAATATGGCCTTAGCCCTTTCCTATCTAACATCGTATTTTTTCCTTTTGTTCCACTTATATATATATATATGTATATATCATGCCCTGACTAATGCAAGTGGAGCTTTTCCAAGATAAATAACATTATCTTTGCAGAACCCTACAGCACCCCATGGCAACTCATTATTTTTCAATTAAATTTACTGCTCATTGGCAGTTGCTCTGCTTTAATTTTCTGCTATTTGTTTACTGAAGACCAAAATGCATAACACAAAGCCCTATAAAAGTCAGGCTAAGTTAATTAAATGTGAAACTGGGAAACCCTAACTTTGCCTCATGAGAAATTTTATCATGAGATCTCCTTAAAAATGTCACTTTTCGCAGAAATTTATTTAGACATATGTAACCATAATTAATTAAATGTGTTGTCCCTCCACAACTCACTCCAAAAGACACTTAGCTGTATTTTGTAGCCACTGAATGGAGAAACAGGAGTTCAGAGGATCCACAATGCCAGAGGAAGAAAAGATATTTCAGTCAGACCAATATTTTTAGACTCCTTACATGTTTCTGAATTATTCTGCCTGAATGCAGGATGCCTGAGTACAGGTTTGGAAGAGATGCACCACATTATTTTCCTTCTATTATCAAGAAGACCTCGTTTCTTTCCTTGATGGGACCATGTATTTGATGGATTGCAAAGCAGTCAAGTATTTAGGTTTATATCAGCCATTTTACATACTAACAAAATACTCTGGTCAATGTCCACTACAAGCTGTTCTTCATGTGAATCAAGAAATGACAATAGACGTAAAAAACTCATGAAGACACAAACCTTGGCTGATGATGCTCTTACACCACATCAGAAATATCTTTTTCAGTAAGTCCATTCAATATTTGCATTCTCCTCTCCAACTGAGCTAGGCAGACCATGTAAATCCTGCTTTCCTACCATGTAAATCCTGCTTGCCTGCCATGTAAATCCTGCTTTCCATGTGCTTATTTCTCTGCATGGGAGATGGAGACCTTGAACTCATCCCAGACATGGATGTCAATGATGCAAATCATTGTCTCTGTTCAGGTGAAGTCTGTCCTCATGGTCTCAGGGTTGGGTGTCCGTCACAAACCCACCATCCAGACAGTTTTGCCAACCATGGAAACACACCTTCATCCAATCCTGAGAGAGGAAGGTAAAATAGAGACCAAATGCCCATTTTCCACCACGGTTTGTAGCAACAGCCTGTAGAATTTCTTGAGACAAGTCACCAGATTTTAGGCTGAAATCTGGAGGCAACTTACTGAAATCTAAGAGCAGAATTTAACATGTCAGAAACACTTTCCAGTGCTAAAAGATTCCCAGCTTGGAGTTTGGAACTCCAGATTTATTTCTAAACCCCCCAATCTTCTGAAAGAGGAGAGGAAAAGGGCAATCTTTTTGGAGAGTCACAAATTAGAAATAACACAAATAATGAACCAAGGACCCTGAAGACAGATAAAAGTCTCCATTTAAGTACCCACAAGCCAGTTTGAAGAAAACAGAATCCAAGGCTTCAATATTTTGTTGAGACAAACTACTTCAAAAGGGAGATGCACAAATTTCACCTGTAAAGGTTTGGCCAAGGTTCCTGTTGCAGGAATGAGCAGCTCAGTGGGAAGAAGGTTTGTCCCAGAAGGATCAGCTCACAGGACCTGGCCAGAGCCCATCACATGCAGCAGAGCATGTGCTTGGTCCTTGCTACTGATCCCAGGAGGCAGAGCTGTGTTGGGATCCAAAAAGCAGAAAACTCTCAGAACACTGGGCCTGTGGGCCAAAACTCAGAATTAAACACAGGGTTTGAGTTAAGACCCTGAGAGAAGCTTCCAAGCTTAGGTGCTGGAAGCAGGAATGTAGATTTGCAGTCAAAATAGAGACATGTTAAGCTAGATAGAGAGAATATGGGTAGTTACAAAGATAACAAGAAGTCTGTAGAATGGATTTGTGTAGCAGAACAAGATTGGTTAGAAAAGGTCACGTTTTTTTGCTAGATGAAATTTCTTATTATTGGTTTAATAATGTAAACATCCAAGTTGTCAATATTCTATTGAAGTCTTTAAAGGACAATGCAAGCAGAAGTCCTGTCACTTCTGGCCATGCT
Source organism: Phainopepla nitens (assembly GCA_013400175.1). Taxonomy (NCBI): domain Eukaryota; kingdom Metazoa; phylum Chordata; class Aves; order Passeriformes; family Bombycillidae; genus Phainopepla; species Phainopepla nitens. The sequence goes on along the minus strand of VXBQ01014493.1, from coordinate 269,455 downwards.
TTCAACACCTGTAACAGACCTCACACTTTTGCTCCATGTAAAAGATAAAATAAACTGCACTTTTAAGCATCTACAAGTCCCATCTCTTCCCTCACTGAAAGAAGTTCCCGTGGAATGGTGAAGTGGCCAAATAACCCAGAGAGCTGAGCCTGGGACAACAGCACCTCCAGTCAGGTGTGAGCAAACAGCAGTGTGACAGTGCTGAGGGGAGCTTTGCATCCTGGGCAGGGTGGGAGAAGCACGGTGTCAGCAGCTAATAAGTTTATAACAGGATTTCTTCCTCAAGCCAAAACCAGCCCAGATTTATAACTCTCCCATACCACTCTGAACTTTCCGACACTCCTCCTGAAACATTTCATTATTGCTCAATTACTGTCATGTTCTCTTAAAGACCTGGAGGGGGAAGGGGGTCTCCATTTGGAGGCCAGATGCCATTTCCATTTCCTTGAAAAACTGCTCTGTGCAATAAATAACCCAGTCACCCTTCAGAAACAGGCTTTGAGGCTACGATAAGTTTAAAAAAAAAAGTGAAAACTGTGACATGTTCTATGTGTAATGGAAACTAACCAGAAACTAAGATGTTAAACTAGTGGCAGGGCACTTTTGTCTTGCAGCAGGGCCAGACTGTCTGGCTGGCTTGGAGGCAAGAGCAGCAGGAACCCTCCCCAGCCTCGGCACTGATGCTGGCTCACTGAGGTACCTGTGCTGGGCTTGCCTAGAAAGACTTTGGCAGTGGGGGGGCTACAGAAGTGGCTTCTCTGGAAAGCTGCTGGAAGCTTGCCCCGTGTCTGACTGAGCCAGTCCCAGCTGGCTGCAGGATGGACCTGCTGCTGGCCAAGGCTGAGCCCATCAATGACACTGGAAGCACTTCTGGGATAAGAGATTTATGAAGGGACAAAAATCCTGCAGGACTGCAACAGGAGAGGAATGAGAATGTGTGAGAAGGACAGCTCTGCAGGCACCCAGGGCAGTGCAGGGGAAGGGGCAGGAGCTGCTCCAGGCACTGGAGCTGAGATTCCCCTGCAGCTCGTGGGGAAGACTGTGGTGAGGCAGCTGTGCTCCTGCAGCCCCTGCAAGTCCATGGGGAGCAGAGATCCACCTGCAGCCCCTGCAGGAGCCATGCCAGAGCAGGTAAATGCCCAGAGAAGGCTGTGCCGCTGGGGGAAGTCCATGCTGGAGTAGGACTCGTGATCCTGTAGGAGACCCACTTGGAGCAGACTGTCCCTGAAGGACTGACACAAAGGAAGGGACCCACGTGGAGCAGACTGTCCCTGAAGGACTGACACAAAGGAAGGGACCCACGTGGAGCAGACTGTCCCTGAAGGACTGACCAGCACCCCATGGAAAGGACCCACACTACAGCAGGTCATGGAGAACTGCAACAAGTGAAGGAGCAGTTCATGGAGGAATGTCTCCCAGGGCTGGAGCAGTGGAAGACTGAGGAATTCTCACCCTCAGGAGGGAGGAGTGGCAGACACAACACGTCATAGACTGATCACAGCCCCCATTCCCCATCCTCCTATGCTGCTGGAGCAGGAGGAACGAGAATGAGAGAATTTGGGACTAAAGTTGAGGCCAGGAAGAAGGGAGAGGTAGGGGAAAGTCTTTTAGATTTGGGTTTATTTCTCATTATCCTACTCTGATTTGATTAGCAACAAATTAAATTAATTTCCTCCATGTCTGAGTGATCTCTTCCTGCCCTTAGCCTGATTCAGAAGCCTTTTGTTACATCTTCTCGCCCCTGCCCAGATGAGGATGGAGAAGCTTTGGTGGGCACCTGGTGTTCAGCCAAGGTGGCTCCATCACACCCCCAAACATCAGGGCTGTCATGAGATGTGCCCAAAACAGTCCTACAGCACCAATCCACAGCAGTTTGGGACAGACACATGTGGTGGGCTGACCCAGGATGGGCATGATGCACCTCAGGGGAGGCTAAGGCTGACAGCAAGGACCTGAGCCCACTGTCCAGGATAAAATCATCACCTCTGCACAAGCAGCTGCTCAGCACCCACTTAAGATGAGCTTTAGAAAATGAGAAATCAAGCCTTTTCCATACTGAAAAGCAGGTTTGGCCTCTTATTCCTAAGGTCTGGGAGAGCTGGACTTCAGACACTGCAGCCCACTCCAGCATGGGAGGTCTTAAATTCTGCATCCTTAACTAGAAAATCAGAGGCCCTACTGTGTTCAAAACCCCACCCCCGAGCTCGGTCTGTGTCACAGGGTTTGTGAATCACCTGACAGCTCTGCTGCATTCACCAGGCAGGCACTTCCACAGCACATTATCATCCAAAACGTCTTTTCTGCTTTGATACTAGTAACAAGTATCTGTTTGTACATATGGAAACCACATTATATATTCCAGATGGAAATTCATACTCGATTTCAGGGAAGGAAACGAGCTACTTCATACAAGATGCATAATTTGTTGTGTGAATATGAAATATGTGGCTGCCTCGCATGTTATGTTGTGAGCTAATCATAAAAAAAAAAAAAATAGGATGGAACAGGTCCCATCTGTCTCTAAATCCTATGATCCAACTGTTCTCCGCTAACTCCAGCTCTGCCAGTACCTGGTACACATACAGCAAGGAGAGGTTTCTGTGCCAGGAAGTTAGTGAAAATCAGAGGAGCAAGTACAAAGCTGCAGCTGAAGTTACATCCAAGGCAGTGAGGAAACATCTTGGAGGGAACAGAGACCTTTTGACACCTCTTCAGCTGACTGAAGTCATTCCCCGACTCCTCAAATTGTTCTTGACCTGCCTTTTTATCCAGGCTCCCCTGCAATTATCTTCTTAACATAATTTCCCTGCAGTTCCCTGAAGAGCTTTAATGGGATCACTGGGAAAGGTCCAGCTGCACATTAGAAAGCGTGGGGGCAAAAAGATGATGGGAATATTGCCTCTCACACTGGTAAGGCTGCAAGTTCAGACTGGGGCTTGCTGGCCTCAGCAGCAGCTCTGCCACACAAATTCAGTGCATCTGACTTAGGTCTGACAAGCTTTGCTTCCTCTGTGGTGGTCTCATTTATCTGCACCAGGTTCCTGAGCCTGAGCTTACAGTTCTTACTCCTGTAAGTTCAGCTCACTGGAGCTCTTCCCCTGGCATCCAAGGAACAGAATTATTCCTTAGGAAATAGCAATATTTGCCTGTTCCTTTCAGTGTGTTACTGCAACTGCTTCAGCTTGTTTGCCTCAGAAATGAAACAGGTATGGAACGGCAGCACGAGGTGGTGCCAGCTTCCCAGGCCTGACAGGACATTTCCATGTAAAAGAAAAAGAAGCCCCAGCTCTCAGCTAGCAGCTACCAAAGCAGTGAGACCACTGAAACCCAGGTCACCCCTGGGCATTCCTCTCTCTCTCTCCACTGCTGAGGGCAATGATGTGTATCTTGGATGCCAGAGCTGAGTCCTCAGGTTTAATGAGATGAATCTTTGCCATCCTACAGGTTTAACCCACTTACAGGATTACAAAAAAAATTGCCTGGATTAAGATAATTTTGTGTCTTGGATCCATTTAACTAAGCAATGCAGATCACTGTAGCTGAATCTCTTGTCCTTGGAGATTTATCCAACCTGGATTTTACCAGCACAGCCTCTACAGCCCTTTTAGAGGGTCCCAAATTGACAGTTCCTTCAAGACTTCATTCAGAGTCTACTGCAGTCAATCAAAGACTTAGGTACACTTTACAGGGTTTAGATCTGCTCCTTTAGGACCTTGATTAGGTACAAATGTGTTGATTAGGTACATGTCTGTGTTTTAAACAAGAGACAATGCATTAATGATTTAAGAATTACTCTGTCTTGGCCAGCCAGACCTCATGGACATCTTTCTGACAGGATCTGTCTTCCATCACACCAGTGACTGACACCCACGAGTTTTGCCATTTCTGTTGAGAGAAAAGCAAATTAGCAAAGGAGTGAATTCACACTTCTCACAGCTCCCAGAGATTTCTCCGAGTTTTTTTTTTACCTCGTGCTTCCCATGCCTCCTCTGGTGGAAATCTTCCTGCACTGGGATGTATCTGCTGACTGCTGACAGCAGAAGTGGTGTTAGAGAACACCCAAAATGTGTAGCATGGTGAGGAAGGGGAAGGTGGGAAAGGTAGGACTGGCTCAGTGTGTCACAACTTTGGGAAACTGGTCAGCTCTGGTTGTCAGCTTTAGCTGAGATTTTTGAGATGCACAAAGGACAGCTGCTGCATTTGCTGTGTCCTCCAAGTCTTACACAATGGCCACAAGTGCTCAGGTAGAACCATTCAATACAGAACCACAGAATCACAGAACCACAGAATGAACCAGGTTGGAAAAGACCTTTGAGATCATCAAGTCCAAACTGTGACCTAACACCTCCTCCTCAACTAAACCATGGCCCTGAGTGCCATGTCCAGGCTTTTTTAAACATGTCCAAGGACAGAGACTCCACCTCCTCCCTGGGCAGACAATTCCAGTGCCCAATCACTCTTTCAAAGAAGAATTTTTTCCTGAAAAAAACTCCAACAGAGTGAAAGCAGCATTTGCTCAGATGGGCTTTACCTCTGGCTCTGTCACCTTTTCTCTTGACTTGGTTGTAAATCCCTCCTGGATCCTTTAAAATACGAGAGGCGGGGAGAGGAAGAATCACCTGGTTTAAAACAAAGCAGCTCATTCAAAAGCAGTTGTTTGCCTTGGGCGGCAAACACTGACTTTTACAAACAGCAGACATGTCCTGGGGATTTGGGGTGACTGCTGCAGCATTTTCTGGCTGGATAGCAAACAGCTAGGTAACCACTGACACTGCACTGATGCAGGGTTTGAGGTTCCTTTCCTCTTCCCTGGGGAACATAAGCCACGATCCTGCTAGAGAAACAAATGATTAATCATAGCAGGGGTACCTCATTAAGATTTATTACAAACCCTTGTGATAGCTCAGGAAAACAGCTTCCAGGACTCATCCAATAAAGCAGAATTAACAAGACAGCCCCTCAGATGGAACTGTGCTATCCAAATCCCTTTATGCTGACCTGCAGCCCAGAACTGCTACGACAGCCACAGAGCTGCCCAGCATTAGCAGAGCTCTGCAACTTTTAGCAAGAATCAGGCACAGAGCCCCAGCTATTAAGCTGATAAACAAAGAGAAAGGGGGAAAACACAACAGCACATTATACCAGAGCTATTTGACTGTGATTTATGCCCTATTCCACCTTGCCTTTGGGAGTAAAACACCACACGATGCACAGAAAGGGCCTTTGGTCTCGTGTGTGCAGCTCTGCTGCCTCACATCACTGCAACATGGGCTGCAGAACGTTCTGCCACGTGAACCCAAAGCTTGCTCCCACCAGGAGAGACCTTATGCAAGTCTTAGATGCATTGATGGCACCTGCATGGCCACACAGGCTGCCCACACACCTCAAATTTCTCCACAGCCTGGAACAGTTTGCAACACAAACCACGGCACCAGATCCCTTGAGAGGATCACTGCCTTGGCTGCTCTGAGAGATTCAGCAGCAGACTTCAGCTCCAGTTGGGGAAAAGAGAAGGTGACACCCAGCACAGACCTGACAACCAACATTTTGCCAATTCTCAGAACCAGGCTTTTTGCTGTTTCCTTTCAAAGTGAAATTTTTGCTTGCCAACCGTGTTTTAAAGAAAAATGGTTGAACATAGAAAACAAATAATCCCAAGATCCAAGCACAATATTGGGGTAAAATGAAACGTTTCAGTTGTCCCAATATTATTTTGTTTTCCAGGAAAAAAACCTTGCAACAGGTAACCAGGTGTCCCCACTGAAGGAGTGTAAACCCAGCACCCTGCATTGCCATTGAAGTAACTTAGAAGATGCAGAGCCCAGAGCAGTTCCTTTCAAAGGTAATAACTGTTTCTGTGGTGAGCTCAGTAACACGAGGGAAAGCTGCCCAGTGTGTGAAAAGATCCAGGACAACATTTTTCAGTTTGTTTTTCCCATAGGTGCGTAATGTTATCCAGCTCATACATAGCTGAACTGGATCCTGCCTTCCAGGAAGATATCCAGGTCTGAGGTGAAGCATCCGAGCTAGAATTCATTTCCCTCTTGTCCTGGTCAGCTGTTCCACTGGTAATTACTGCGTTGCTTCACAGTTGTCCTTCCAACCTAACTTCAACATCCATCCACTACATCTTCTTCTGGTGCAGGGAATTACCTACCATTACCTTCCACACTGCCCCCAAACTTCCTTTTCAGCAAGTCAAACAGCCTGAGCTCTTTTAGCCTGACTTGCACTCCAGACTTAGCTCATCCCATTACAGCTGAGTTATCCTCCAACCTGTATCCAAGAGAACAAAAGCCATCAAGCTGTTTGGAGGGTCATAAACTTTGGGCTTTGCCAAAGAGTGCTACCCACTGAAATTGCTTCAGATGCAAACACCAATCTGATAAAATCAAGGGCTGTGAAAAGGGTAGCATTGGGATGGGCTGCCCACAGAATCACCATCCCTGGAAGTGTTAAAAAAATGTGTGGATGTGGTGCTTAGGGACACAGTTTAATGGTGAATCTGGCAGTGCAGGTTAATGGTTGGACTCAATGATCTGGAAGGGCTTTTCCAGCCCTTAATGATTCTGTGATCCCATGAAGGAAATCCCAGCCTCCAAGGCTTTCATGAGCAGGCAGTTGTGAACATTCACTGATTTCAGTTATCCATCAGCTCATGAATGTCTGGCAACCTCCACTCTGTTAGGGAACTCTGAAGTCTCTTCTTTGCCATGTGGCTGTGCAAGGTCTGTGAGTTGTGTGTGCTGTTTGGGATGGTTTCACTCAAAATGGCACCTGTCCATGGGGAAGAGGAGAATTCTCCAAACAAATGACCTATTATTTCAGCACTTGCATGGGAAGGGTCCAAGGAACGGTTTTCATCAACAAAACTCTCTCTGGGTACCACTGACAGCTAGAGCTTCCAGTCAAGGCATGCTGAGGTGAAAATCCAAGGAATGCCATTCCTTCTTGGAGCCAATTCCTTCAGTGTCAAATCACCAGCCAAAGAAAACACATTAAAATCAATGCCCTTAAAAATGACAAGCTCCAAAAAAACGCACCCAGAAAACAGAGATGGTCAATCCAAAGCTGTTCATGAGGCCGCCTCCAACTGCCAGGCTCCCTGTCACAATATTGCCCCACAGTTTTTCCCCAGTGAAGTATGGATCTCCTGGCTGGAACCAGGGGGCTGCTGCCCCTTTGCTCACTGCAGGAGTGTGGAGCAGGCTGGGCCTCACTGTGTTTGTTCAGTCCCAAGAAAGGCAAATCTCTTCCTTGACTCCAAGAGTCACTCTGCTGAGAGAACATTCCTGCATGGAGGGGTCTTTTTGTTTCCCCACAGGCTGTGCTGGTGGTCTCCCAAACCAGGCTGTGGTGTCTCAGCAGCAGTTCTAATTATGGAGCCTGAGGAAGGAGATAAACAAGAAGCTGGATGATTTTCTGAGTGAATTTAGGGTTGTGATAACAAAGACAAGCCCTCCAGCCAGGCAAAGCCTGGGGGAGCACCACAGTTTCTCATCTAGTTTGATTAAGGCAAGCCATCAGGAACCTACTGAATCAGCCACAGAAGTGAGCTGCATCCTCTGCAGAGCTCCAGTGATTCCCAGGATCTCATCCTGCTCTGCCAGCACCCCTAAAACCTCTGGGACAGCAGCACTGAGCCCTCAGGGAGCCACCAATAAACCCAGCACCAAGGGCTACTGCTCAAAACATGCTCAGGATCCTGCAACCTGACCCTCCCATGTCAAGCTTCCTGCATCGGTCACCTCAACCCACAGCACGACCCTCCTGACCTCCAGGAGCCTTCAGCTGAGTCCAGACCCCCCCATGTGCAGGCTGCACACTGACCAGATAACACAGGAGCAGCAGGACCATTGCTGCTTTAACTGGAGACACAGGCTGCACATTAACAGGAGCTGTTAAGGGCAATGGTGGGTTGTCCACTTTGTGGTGTCTTCAGACTGAGAGTGGAAAAGATATTTCAGCTAGACATGAGTTAGTGGGCTCAGAGTTGAGGTTAATGGGCAGAAGTTTATAGCCTGCTATTCACAGCAGGTCAGGCTGGATGAGGCTGTAGATGTTTCCTGCACTCCTAGGTCCATGTCTCTGAACAAATAACAGAGGGAGTCTCCCAGGCCACTGCACTTATGGGGAAACTGAGGCAAGTTGATAAAACAGCCAGACTTCTCCCCAGCGTTTGGCAGCAAGGGGAACCAGCACTTATCTCTATATTCAACACCCTGTATGGCATTCCAGCACTTTCTGAAATGCATCCACGTCACTGCAAAGATCAAAACTGCCCACCAAGCACATCCTCACTCAGGAGCAATGGCTCGAGCCCAGGCTGTCCTCAGAGGTGCCAGGAAACACAGACAGTGGAGAGGGGGGATGTTGGTGTGAGCAAATATCTGCTCCTTGAGCCAACAAAGCCCTCAGGGATCATGCCCTGGGCAGGCAGCAGCAGCTCCATCTGCTCACCCTGTGCAGCCTCAGTGACAGCACTAGCTCCTGCAGCAGAGGAATCATCATCTGGGCACCAAGAGCTCCTGGTTCAGCAATAATTCTCTGATGCCTGTGAAGTAATTACCAATAGCTCTTCCCACTGTCCTCTAATGGAAGGTGGCCTCATTAATTACATTACACTGAGTCAGCTTAGCATGCTCAGAGATAATCAAAACGCTGTTACTCCCTCTTCCAAAATAAGCAGCAAACTTGCTACAACACTTTGTGTTTAAATATTTTCCACCATGCCTTGAACTATCTGAACCTCATTTCCTACAAGAATCAGTTCACCCACTCCTGACCTGCCAGCACCAGACAGAACACAATGTGATGTTTTGGGGTACTCGACTGAAACGGGGTCCCAGCTGAGGAGCTGGCCCGAGTTACCACTCTCACTGACACAGTTTCATGGCAGACTCAGTTTATTTCGTCAAGGCTCTATCTTTTATACTGATATAATAGTTTACATTCTTTACTGTAGAACACTCTACCTAATTGGTCTCACTTCTTCAACCGGTATCTAAACTTTTATACTATTGGTATAAATCACAAACAAAGAGGGTAGAGTTTCAGGCTTCTCCTACCCTCATGACTCTGTCCTTTCAAGGTGACTTCAAGGGCACAGGCATTTGCAGGCCTCTGCAGGCCTCTGTTAGGCTGATTAGGCCAAGCCTGAGTTGTCCAAACCCCTGGTCAATAAAACGTCTCCCTACACCCAACAGAAACAGCAAAAGGGGATGGAATGTCCCAGTTAGACTTCAGTGAAGCTCTGGTGTTGATACAGACACACAGCACCTTAAAAGCACCACGAGCCCTTAGCAGTGTGACATATTTCACTGTGAGCTCTCCTGGCCTCTGCCAAGGTCGCTGCACGGGGCTGGGTCTGAGCAGGAACCTCCCGTGCTGGCTCATCAGCTCCAGCTAAATGAGTGTGGTTGTTAATATCGACTAATCTACATATTCCTCGTGAGGTTAATGCCTTTCCCTTACCAATTCCACGGTTTCCTGCTGCCCCTGCTCATGGCACAGTACATTTACACCCTAAAGGTGCAAGTGAGCCTCTTCAAACACTGCACAATATAAGCTGGGCTTAACAGAGCCCATCTACAGGCCTAGGTTTGTCCTTTCCCTTAAATATATGAAATACATAATTTAGGGTACATTATTTATTAAATAACGTTATTTAATCCCTATGGTTATTAGAGAAAGGCAAAAGGGCTGAATCACCTTCACCCTTTGCTTTGATGTTTTTTCAGGGAACCTAGGGAAAAGAGGAATAGGAACCATCTCATAGTAGCTACTATGTGGTAAGGAAGAAAACAAAGCTTCTTTAAGGGAGGAAAAATGGTCATATTTGAGAAAAGAAAACATGTTTCTGCTTGAAGATATTTTGAAATGTTGTAAGCTTTTCCTTCCTATACATTTGTTTCAGAAAAATCAGCAGCATTTAATTTTTAAGGAGGGATTTAAATGGTTTCAGAGCATGCAGCTGAAGCAAAATGAATCAAACTAAACATTTAGGGTCTCCTATTTGTTCTGCTGAATAATCTTCCTCTTAGCACTATCAGAAAGAAATTAAGAAACATTTTTTAGTTTAACAACTAGAAGTAGAAATCAATTATTCAGGGTTCTAGTTCTGAGCTGTTTTGAAAATTCTACCTTTTTGATATGCTTGAGATCATTTAACGATATTAAGAAATATGGTTGCATGCACCAAATTAAAGGAAGCATCAAAATATCAGATGCAAAATAAAAGCTTTAAAACAAATCTCCATAATCATCAGTGAAAACATTTGACAATTATTTATATTTCAAATAAACAGGTGATTTTTTCAATTAAAATGGAGATGTAATCTTTCTTAAAAGTAATGAAAATGCAAATACTCAGTACTAGATAAATTAGCCTGGGAAAATGCATATGTACAGAAAATAGGTCATGTTGCAGTGAGTGAAAGAGGGAGGGAAAAGTAGAAAATTGAAGGGAAAAGGCAAATTGAACTCAAGTTCTTATTTCTCAACAGCATCCTTTAACAAAAACCACTCTTATGTTTTCTCTACAAACATTGAACCAACAAGGAAAAGGTCACTGGGATCTGACCTCCCTTTAATAATACATTGGTGGTTTTTTCCTTTGGAGGGAAAAACATTTTGTAAGAGCAAAGACAAATAATCCCAACTAGATTAATAAATTACTTAAAAGAGAGAGCTGAAAAAGAAAGTCCCACAAATCAGGACAGACCGTCTGTTTTGATTTTAGTATCTTTTACTTTAGCACCTTTCCTTAAAAAAAAAAAAAAAGGTGCATAAAACAATATTTGGAAATAATATTTGGAATACCACGGGGTGTTAGGGAAAATAGAGCTGCCTGGAGGAGCTGAGTCCCACAGGGCAGCCAAACAACAAAGCACTGAAGAGGCAAAAACCCTGCATGAAGAAAACCCACTTTCCTCCTCTCCTTCTTGTTTTCACCCCTGTCTCAGAGGTCGCTGATTTGTTTATTTAATTAAGCCAGTGGCACCTCCCAGGCTCGCTCCCCTCTCGGTTATTCCACAGGAGAAGAGCTGCAGTGACATTCCACAGGACATCTCTCCAGGTCTGGGCTTCTGGCAGGGATGAGACCGAGCTAAAATAAACCATCAAGGTTTCAGCTTCATGGTTTCAGCAGTCAGGTCAGGTCATATTTCTGGAGGAGCAAAAATAATAGGGGAGGAAAAGCAGAGGTCAGAAATGGGCATTGCTGTCAGATATGTCAGACAAGGGGCAAGTCCTTGCAGCCCCCTGGCAGACAGGATTCCTCCTGTGAGCAGGGCATCCTGTTGCTCTGTAGCCTGCACGATCAATCCATCAGCAGCCTGAGAGAGGCAACAGCCCAGACTTCCTGCTGCAACCCCAAAAAGCCCCATGAGGAGCTGGGCTGTCCTGCAGCAGCAGTTTCACTCCTCAGACAGGAGTGCTGCCCCAGCAATGTCCATCCTGAAATACACCAGAAGCAAGAGGAGAATCGAACACTCCGAGCTCAAGGGAAAAGATGTAACCACAGACATGATTCATGACATGAACCAGTCCCTGTCTCTGATCCAGGCACAAAACTCCAAGGGACAAGTCACACCCTGGCCCCAGGAGAGCTGATCTTGCCCTGAGGTGGAGGCTGGAGCACCTTTAACATCCCCTGTTCTCTAATCTTGTGCCCTTGCTATGTGTGTTTTAAAAACAAAAAAATCCCAACCAACCAAAATGCAGAAATGAATTCTTACTAAAATTCTTTTCATGATTACTGTGTAAATAATATTCCAATAAATGAGAGATGCAAATCTCCTTTAAGACCTCATTCACCAGATTTCTGCTCTTGCCTTTCAAACCTCAGCATCAGTAGCGTAGTCTTTCGTCTTCTACCCATCAATTGATACTTAAATAATGCATAAAACTGTCTTATTAAATGCATGTTGAATATTTATTTGGAAGCTCATCACAAGTTGAAAGATAACCTTCATTTTCAATTCCCTTTGGGATAATCAGCTAATTGGGTATCAGCTGAAGCTCAGCCTCTTCAGTCTGCTGACAGTCAGAGTGGGAGCCCCTGCTAACAATGCCTCAGCACCCCTGGAGGGGCTCTGGAGCTTTGTCCAACCTCAGCTAAGCCACCAGCTCCACATTAAAGGAAAGATAATTCACATGGTCACTGTCACCCATGCCTTCAGTGTTACCTGTGCTTTTGGATTTGGGCCAGACTCAGGCAGGACAGATCTCACAATTTCCTGGAGAAAACTGCTTAAACTGTGTCCTTAAATCAACTCTAAGGGACCTCCTGGTAGAAATTAAGCAAGACCTCAGGCTTGTTTGTTCCTATATTTTGCATTAAAGCATCTTGTGATAAATTCAGTTTTCAGAATTAGAGATGCTTTAATACAGCCTGGATTATTTTTGGTCTGACCAGTGGAGTTGTTTCCTGTTCCTCACCATCAAGTAAATGTTAAGGAACTCAGGTCAGCAATCATGGAGGAAGGGCAAGAACAAACATCATTATTTTCTGTTGAAGAATCCTCTCTCCTCTCTGAAGAGCACACTAAGGTTTAGAGGGCTGCTCCAGACCCCCTGCCTCAGCCTCACCATTGAAAGGCTGCTGGAAAATTGCCATGTATTCTGTTTTGGTTTATTTTATTTTATTTCAATATTTTATTTTATTTTATTTTATTTTATTTTATTTTATTTTATTTTATTTTATTTTGTTAGAAAAGTGACTCTATCAACGAATTAGGGCAAGAGTATTACATCAACCTGGTAAAAAACCACAAAGGATCGCTCAGCCCAGCTACACCTCATTTCTGAGGGTCACATTAAAAGCCCACTGGGCACAGGAGCCAGCAGACTCTCTTGCAGAGGAGCAGCTCCCAGTCTCTGATGTGTTCTGTGGTGCAAGACCTGACAAACCAGCACATGGAAGAAATTTACCCCTGCCCAGAGCTCGCTGGGTCTTTGGCAGCTGCTGCAAAGAGCTGCACAGGAAGCAAACAGGAGCTCCTGTGTGTAATAGCATCTTCCAGGCTTGTCAAATTCGCTCTAGGAGGAAATTCAGTCAAACAAGGCTCACACAGCAAACGCCTACTGGATTTCAAACACTTGATTATTGCAAGCTAATGTTTGCCTCTTTCTCCCACTGCTGTTCATGCTGAGCTCTGCTCCCCCACCACACCCCATGGGGTACAGGAATCCTGCTGCTCAGCGTGACCTGCTCCTACCCTTGCACTCAGGAAATATTTTCAGTCACACCTCTTTTCTCCTCCCTGAACACCTGCATCAGTTTCAGCTGGATGCTTCTTGCCTGGGATCAGCAAGGAAATGCAGAAAGAGCTCCAGAAATTCCTAATAGCCTCCGATTTTCACCAGCTCTGGATTTCCTCCTGTGTAGAAAGTAATAGCACGTGTGTGAAAATCCCAGGGTGCATTCCCCAGACTCACTGAGTTCTACAGCTCAGCGTGGATTTTCTAAGAATCAGAAGTAAAGTGACAAATTGGTTTGTGATTTGAAACTATTTGACAACCAAGTCCCGTAAGAAAGATGTAATCTGTGGCATTTTTGTCCAAATTAAGTCTGATAACGACGAAAGAGAGGCTTTAAGCACCTCTGGAATGAGACACGAGCGTGCAGAGGGCAGCCAGGACCTGCCTGCTTCAAAACCAGACCTCGTGGCATGAGGTGTGCAGGGGAAAATCAACACACTGACCACAGACACAGCTTGGAAAGAAGAAGGAAATGTGAAACAGAGAAAAACAGGTATTTTCAGGGCTTTATTTTTGCTTCAGGTGCCTTATGAGGAGAGGAGCCACATGGAGGGCTGGTCTGTATCCACAGCCCTTCATTCACCTGGTGGTGTCTGTGTCTGGCCTTGATGAAGGAGAGAAGATCCTTCCAGCCCTCAGCAGTAACTCCAAATTCACCCTCCACATTTCCTTTCCCAGCAGTATTCCCCACCCCAAATTAAAAGGAAGTTTCTTTTCCCAGTCTGCCCCCATCTCTGAGGGGCATCCAATACCTGGGCCAGGCTCCTCAACCACATTATTGTTATTCACTATAGTCACTGTTAGGAAAGCACAGGTTCTCTGGAATTCTTGGGACTCAGGCTGGAAAAGCTGCACACAAAGTCTTTAGTTTCCAGATATTTTGAATTTTTTAGGTATATTTGGAAAAAAATGAAATGACTCTCCAGTATGAAGACTGGTTGGTGATATTGGATTTGGAGGTTGGGGGTGACCCCCAACTGAAATGTGTGGTGGATCTTTCACTGGTGTTTTACATATGCAGAGAGAAAAATTTTTAAATGTGGCAACTCCTACTATTCAATTCTTCCAAGTAAATTTTAAAAAAAATTGCTTTAGTTTTCATTCCCCTCTTATTTTCTGCTTTATTTTGGGTTCTTTTTAATCTTCCCCATCTTCCCTTCCTTCTTAAATAAAAAAGGGAAAATGGGAAAGTAAAAGCTCAGCCTTCCCCATACTTTAACTTTTTCTAAACTGCTCTGAGGAAGTATTTCTTCCAGGCAGGGCCCAGGTAGCCTTTGACATGTTTTAAGAACTCAATAGCTGTAGGTTTCTAATTCCATCTTTCCAGCACCAAAGATGTGAGCTGGTTTTAAATAAAGCTGAGCCTGCAGCAACTCCCAATAAATTTCACATCCCTGCAAAAGTCCTGTTGTTGGGAGCTGTTTTCATCCTTTCATTTGCAGGTACCTTCACTGCTCCCTTCCTTTACGTCACAGAAAGGCTGCTGGTGACATCTCCCACGTACCAAGTGCAGAACTATCAACTCAGAGTAACTCCACTAAATTTAATGTGCTCAGCGTAGCTACTCTGGATTTGCTTTGCTGCAAATGAGATCAGAGCCCTCCCAGCCACAGGAGCCAGGAGGAGGTCAAGTGCTGTACATGCATCACCTCCGTGTCAGCATGCTAATGCTGGGCAATTCCCACATGCTCTTCCCCAGACACCACAGTTCCAGGAATGGCACTAAAAGCACTTGGAGGACACAAGGCAGAGCTCACACCAGAGCAGGTGTGGCTGATGAAGCTCCCAGCTTCAAGAAACCTTATCTTTGTCAGCTGAGAGAGGAAAAGATGCAGCAGCATCCAAAAGATGGCAACAAACCCACACTTGCTGCTGCCACCACCACAGAATCACGGAACATTGGGGTTGGAAGGTTGAAGATAATCTAGTAAAGCAAAAGAGGGTCAAAGGTTTGGTCAGTGCATCTCAGTCTATTTTATTGGAGGCAGTGAAGGCTGTTTGCTCCAGCTCCAGCTGGTCTGAGAACTGGAGACTGCACTAAAAGTGATACACAAAACATCACAATACTCCTCTGCTGTGCCTTCTTATTAGCAAACAGAGCTGCGAGGCATGATTATGGGTGCTAATCATTTCCATTGTAATTATGAGGTATTATTTGTAGCATCGTTTTAAATTTGCCTCTCAGTAATTCACTGAAGAAAATCTGACTCCTGTTCAGTTCATTATTCTGTTCTTGGTGTCAGAGAATAGCAGAATTGGTTTGTTTTGACCAGCTGAGCAGACCCATTTTTTGTGGGGCAAAAGGATTGCAGTGACTGCAAAAAAGAGCATGAAACAGTTAAGGTTTTCAAAATTCATTTGGTCTAATATTCATTTCACAGTTTGGATTTTTTTTCAAAAAAGCACAGACAGTTCAGCAGATGAAAGCTGCCTCTCACCTCTGCTATTCTGAACTTCCAGGATTTCACCAAAATGTGCACGAAGTTTCTTCAGGTCACTTTTGGGACAGCTTTGCTTTTGCAGTGAATCATAGAGCTGCAGATCTCAGAGGTCCAAAACAAATACATTCTGAATTTTAGCATAGATCTGGCTTATTACATTCCTGAGAAAGAGTCCCGAGACGCTACTGACAGTGAACTGCGGAGTGTTTCTCAGGGGCAGCATAAACATCCAATAGCTCATCCTTTATTCAGGCTGTTCCCCTCTTACCATTTAATGCTTGACAAGATTCTGATAGGGTATTTGAAAAAAAAAAAAGTAGTGGGTAACCATGAAATAAGGCAATCATATCTACAGTTACACAAGGCACTAACTTAAATTCTGGCTTGTTCTAATCATAAATTTTCTTAATATTAGTTAAAACATTTTATTTTGATGTGATGTAATTGCCTGTGAATATCTGCAGTACAGGATCAAGTTTTAAAGCTGCTGAATGTTTCTTAGCCTCAGTTGTTTACACAGCTTTGCCAAACTTTAATGATTTGAGATGAGATTTTACAGGTGAACAATCTGCCTTCAGCAGTATTTTCTCTTTAATTTATATCTAAAATGACCTCCCTCTTTCTTTGATGAGGATAGAAACAAAAATTACTTTTAGCTAAGTTAAACAATTCAAGCAAATTTTTCCTTAAAAATTCTTCCCTGCCTTTTCCAATTTGGACCAGGCCTTTTATTGGGGATGTCCTTCAAAAAATATGGGCAAGCTATAAGCTTTTTTAAAGTCAGGATTTGCATGACCTCAGAATAACCTGCACTTGCAGAAACCTCCCCCCATTTGGGGCAGGTTCAGCCCAGAGCACAGGGACAGAGTTGGCTTCTTCCCAGCTCCAGGGACCACTGCAGTCCCCACCAGCCTGGGGCTGAGGATGAGGGGGGGGTCTCCTGTTAGAGCAATTCTGTCTGAGCTCACTGTCCCTCAGAGCATAAAAAATATCTTTGTATCCTGCTGATGCCTTTAGTTTTAGCTTTCACGTTTTCCAGGTTCTGCACTGCATTGGTGTGTGACTCTGAACTTCATAGCAAGTGTTGGCAAGTTCTCCTCACAGCTCACTCACACAGAGCATTCCTTTCCCAGCCCCACAACCAAGGACGCCGTGGCAGCTCCAGGCCCAAAAAGTGCAAACAGCAGGGAATTGAGGAGAGCAATCTGGGAGGGTGGGACTGCATCACCTGCAGCTGGAATTGGACAATGAACCCCAACATGGGAATGGAGCAGAACTTATAAAAGTGTGAGAACTCGTGACTCGGGGTCCATCTTGGGTGGAGCCAGGGCCGGGCTCTTGCACTGCCCAAGGTGGATCCTGTGAAGGGCTTTTAATAAATCCCTGCTCTATTCCTTTAACTCTGCCCAGCCTCTGTTCCAGGGAGCCTCTCCAGGCATCACTGCTAACACAGAAGATTTTGTGAACCAGTCCTGCTCTGAAGGGCACCAAGATCAGGTAAAAGAGAAGTCAGTGCTACACATCACTGGGCACATGGAGGAAAGATCCTTATGAAACCTGCATCAAATGAATCCTCCTTGCTCATGCTAAGGAGAAAACCCAGGACATGATTTGCACTGAACAATGACATGAAGTGTGGAGCTCCCAGGCTCAGCCCCAGAAGCACAGCAAGGTCAGGACCAGGAGCTCTGATATCCCTGAGTGGGAGCTCTGATATCCCTGGATGGCAGCTCTGATATCCCTGGATGGGAGCTCTGCTATCCCTGAGTGGGAGCTCTGATATCCCTGGATGGCAACTCTTCTATCCCTGACTGGGAGCTCTGCTATCCCTGACTGGGAACTCTGATATCCCTGACTGGGAGCTCTGATATCCCTGGATGGCAACTCTTCTATCCCTGACTGGGAGCTCTGATATCCCTGACTGGGAACTCTGATATCTCTGACTGGGAGCTCTGATATCCCTGCTCTGAATGACCCACCTGAATCCCTCAGAGGGAAATCAACAGCCTCAAGGCCAGGCCAGGCCAGGCACTTCCCATAAGTCAGCCCCAGTGACTGCATCAGGAGTTTGGCACGGACAAAGTCAGAAGGCCTGGCTCTGAAATGCAGCTCAGCAAAGCCAAAAAGAACAGACTGACCTATTAAGCCTTCTACAAACAGCCCTGCAAGAGCCTTTCTATTCCCTGAGCGTTTGGCAAACCCTGAGCAAGCACTGGAGTCAAGCTGGATTCTAGAAGCTGGCAGGACTGAGGGGCCTCCTTCCTGCTTTGAGCTGGTTTGTTCCCTCCAGCTCTGCACACACTCACAAGGACTTCTCATGGCATCTGAGACCATGGTCACTAAAAATACAGCAGACAAGAGGAGCTGATAGACTGGAAAGCAGCTGGTTTTAGGTTGTAAGGGAAGGCATTGAAGCATTTTTCCTTTCTTCTTCTGCCTTCCTTCTGCTTTTTCATTCCCCAGTTCCCTCTTTTCTCAACCCAAATCCCTTAATCTCAGTGCTGATAATTGTAATTACTCTAATACCTCGCCATCTGAGCAACTCAGAAATGTCCATCTTGGGCCAGTCCTTTTTGTGGTGAGGAAGAATGAATATGAAAAGCACATGGGTTCCTCCAGAATTTTAATTTAAAACAAATATGGAGTCAGGTCTGGATTAATGACATTTCCACCAAAAGGCTGCCTTTTGCTGGGGGTTTCTGAATCCACGTTGCTCTTTAATCAAAGAAGGAAAAGGATGATGGGGGCTGACAGTTGGAAAAGCTGATGGAGAAAGGCTGGATTTTCTCCAGGCTCTACTGTTCTGACCCACACCCAGAACTGTGGTTAACAAATCAGGGACATGATTCCTCCCTTCAGCTGCTGGACTTTGGCAAAATATTCACGGATCGTGGGTGGCCAGCACAGAAATCACTGCACAGCCTCTTCCAAGGAGAAATGGCACACAAAAAGGCAGTTCAAAAAGTGACAGTGAGAGCAGGGGCTGTGGGGTGGGAACTTCTTTCCCAGGGCAAAAGAAACCTGTTTCACAAGCAGCAGAGGGATGATGGGCCTTGGGAGGAGCTGCTGAGCTCATTAATGCTTGAAGTGGGTCAAAACTTTGAAGTCTTTGTGGGGCAAGTCAGGATGGGAATTAAAAAGCAGTGATTGCAATCTGAATTTGTACTGCTCTACACCTCAAGCACACAGGACATTGGCTTTCCAGTCATGTACCCAATTAGAGATTGTAATTTTTAATTAATTTCCTTAGCAGTTCTTGAAGGACCACAGATTTGTCTAACAAGACAACCTACTTAACTATACAGCCCAGCATGCTTCTGACACTGCAAATATTCAGGGCTGGCTCCCTTTTTCTGTCTCCACAGCAGTGATTCCCAGTCCACCAAATGTACAACAGGTGAGAGAGGTTTGATTAGAAATGTCAGAGCCTCAAGTGGATCTGGTGGATAGTTTTCCCACTTTCAGACATTAGCTGACTTTCTAATTTACTTCACACAGAGTTTTCCTCACTGAGTTCTTTGCTCACTCCAACCAGATTTGGAGGGGAAATGCTCTAACTGTTCTTTAACCATCAGTGAAGCATTAGTGAGATATGGTTTATCAATAAAAAGGCTTCTAATTGAGTATCTAAGTCAAGGAAGGCAGCCATCAGTGATAGCCCAGGCTATCCCAGCCCAGCAGTGGCTGCCACACTTGGAGCAGCTTCACCTCCCCCGTTTGCTGCCCACAGCCGCGGGGACCCGGAGCCCACAGCTCGTGTGAAAGCCAGGAGCAGCTTGAGAACAAACAAATGCTCTAAGCTGAAAATCCATAGCCTAAGAAAATCTGCAGCCAGGATGAGAATGAGGTGACCCACTCCAGGAGCAAGGTGACCTGTTTTTACCCCGTTTCTGATGGTTCTGATCCTCTGAGTCCCCATGCAGCTGCACTGTGAAATCCGTTTGAAACATCAGAGGGAGTTTGTGCATCAAGCTAAAATAAATTCTTCTACCCACCCAGCCCCCTTACAGGCCAGCAAAAGGCTCCTGCTTTCTCTGCTACACCATTTCCCTGCCCTTTGGCTTGTCAGCTCACGTTCTTCACGGAAATCAAGCAAGCATTTGATTCCCTTGAAAATCCAAATTGAGATGCTCAAGTTTATTTTATTCCATTTTCTTAAGTCCAGATAGAAAAATAGGTTTATACACATAAATAAAAAAATAATAACGTGCCATTTAAATCCTGTTCAGTCAATTAGCTCAGTGCCTCACTCTGAGCTAATGCGATCGTCTTTCTTTGTTTGCTCCTATTTATGCTGCTCTTTAAAGTTCATTAAAATCACTGCTGCTATCTCACACAGAACAACTGTTCAAAACATCAGTGTCATGCAGTCGAGAAATTTATGCTTTGAAGTTCCCTCCTTTACTCATTTTTATTTGCCTTTTTTCTCTTCTTTTCTTTTTTCTTTCTTTTTCTGTATTTTTTTCCCGCTTAATGACTAAACCAGTTTTATGCTCTTCACAGTTATTCCAAAATCTGTTCCTTCTGACAGGGAGCTGATACATCATTGCTCACTCATAACCCTTTTCCTCATTTCCATCATTTTTCCCCTCACTCGCTTTGGCTCTCTGCTAAGTCCATCACAGCTTTGTTTTTATATCCTCATCGCTGAATTTTATAGCCCAGTAAAACCTAGAAAGCTGCTTCAGAAAAACACACACATGCCAGCCCTTTGATGTTTGTGTTTGTGTGGCAGCTTGCTGGAACGTGTCAGCCCTGCACGGAGACAAAGCCCCGCAAAGCTCTGGATGCACCAGCAGGGCAAGGGCAGGGACAGGGGCACAGAAGAACAGGGGCACAGGAGAACAGGCATCCTCACCTGAGATAAATCACCTTTGTGCCCCAGATGCCCCCTCTGCAGTGAATTGCTGCTGATTTTCCAGTGTGAGAAGCTCCACGGGACAGGAGATATTGACTGCCCCAGGGTACCAGCCCTGGGAGATCCCTGCTCCTCTGCATGGTGCCAAAAAGCAAAAGGCAACATCTCCAGACAGACAGAGCTGCTCAGCACTGACAGACAGCCTTGTCAATGGCAGAGTCAGGCCCAGGACCACGTGGAGGATGCTTGTGAAAATAATGGGGATTTGGCTGTAAGCTGGCTGGAGCAGGACGAGAGGGCAGCTTCACTCCCCTGGATCCTAAGAGTTGTGTTTGACACTCGTGCAGCAAATCACTTTTCTCATCCAGGCAGTCCTGCCCCTCCTACATCTGCAGGGAGCCATGGCACAAGGCTTCCAGTGGAACCTAGAGCTTAACTCCACTGTGGCCAAGGACAACCTGTTCAGCTGCCAGAAATCCATCCTCATGGAGAGGAGGGAGCCCACCCCAATTCCAAACCTTGCCCTGACTTGCAGCAGGGTCCCCCCATGCCAGACCTAGGAGAGGAGCTGCTGCCCCAAAAGCTTTTGTGCCTAAGCAGATAACTCAGAGGAGTGCCTATTCTAGGGTCCAAAAATAGTCCAAAATTAATGAACATTAAAAAGAGAATTAGTTTCAGAGTGGTGCTGTACCTGACAGGTAACACTGCCTCTCCTGGGACCTGCACAAAGGCAGGTTCACAGAGGATTGGGAGGAGAAATGTGGATTGATTCTGCATGTGTCCATCAAGTCCAGATCACAGACTGCCCTGTTTTAACCAGCAGCCTACTCTCTCTTCTGCTGGTCTTCAACAGATTTTCAAGGCTTATAAAGACAAAATAAGGTATGGTTATTCAGCAATACATCACTAGATCATTTTAGCTGCCTATACTCAAATTTTGTTTTGAATAAAACAAGTAAAAACACCATTCAAGCTGTACATAGGTTATATCACTCTGTAATTTTGTACCTATGCCCTTTAGAAAGTGATATTTCCCACTCCCCCAGAAGAACTGGAGAAACTCCTGTACTGAGAATGAGCAGAAGACCTGTGTGGGGAGCCAGGATTGGTTTTCAGCCTGCAGCAATTAACGAGTGCTGTAGACCATCACTTAGTATGAGACAAAAAGCACTGCCAAATCTCAGGATTATATCTGGAGCTTTAGTCTCAGGTCCTCTCTGTCTGGAAACATGTGATTCCAAGAAAATCTCAGCTTTAATTTTTTTTTTAAATGCTCTTCTGAATTTTATGTCTGCAGAGAAAATCCCGAAAACATGAACAGTAAAGGCCATCAAAAGCAGAACAAAGTGTTCTGTAATAATGTATTTCTATTTTTTAACTTTTTATTCTAAGCAGTCTCTGGAGTTGAGGACCTGTTTCATGGTATCTTGGTGCCACAGTGACTAGTGGATGCTGTGACTTGTCCCTTGGTAGTTTTAAAAAGAATTCTGGCCCCAGTCTGGAAGGCAGCAGGTGGCTGGGACACGTCAGCAGCACTGTGTCACCACCATGCACAGATAAGACACCACCCCATCTCTGCTGGGGCTTGTGAAAGATCAAAATACTATTTTCACCTCTAAAACTTGGCTAACAAGAGCTGGGGGATCCTCTCATTTGTCTTAGCTGAATGCAGCAGGAGTTAAACACCTCCTGGTGCCCAGGTTCTGTCTGCAGCTCATTCACCTCAAATCCTGTAAGAATTTGAAGCCAAAGCTCCCTTTCT
Source organism: Phainopepla nitens (assembly GCA_013400175.1). Classification (NCBI taxonomy): domain Eukaryota; kingdom Metazoa; phylum Chordata; class Aves; order Passeriformes; family Bombycillidae; genus Phainopepla; species Phainopepla nitens. The sequence continues at coordinate 247,131 of VXBQ01014493.1, read as the reverse complement.
GGTGAGCTAAGGAAGCCCTGCCTGGTGCCTGCTCAGGCAGACACATGCCAGCAATGCCACCCTCAGCTCTCCTCACGAGTCGCTGTTGTCTCACTCTTCTGATGACAGCTTGGGAGCAGCAGAGAAATCTAATTTCTCACCATCAGATTTACAGCTCATGTGGGCCCCTCTGACAAGGGAAGGCATTGTGCTTATTCAAGCTGATCAAGAACCTGAGAGCAATTTCTATGGAAAAAAAAAAAGAAGGTCTGCTTTAATAGAAAGATATTGAAAGTGAACTCACAAATTGCTTTGGGTTTCAGGTGAACAAAGCACATGAAGGATTTGATTTTCAGCTGCTTCCCCTTTCTTCTTTCCCCAAACTACACTGCTGTCAACAGGAATGTGGTACACAAACAGCTCTAAGAACCACAAGACACTGCCCAGACCTCTGTGCTCCTCATTTTCACACAACAGGGGAAGTTGTTGGGGTTTGATCCAGCTTGTTCATCCTCCAGGAAAAAGTGTCTCCCACACAATGCCCAATAAAAACTCAGTGCCATCTATTACACGAGACTACTAAAACACGGTGATGCAGCAAGAAGGCAGCAGAACACATCTCCAGGAGCTCATGAGGGCCAGCACAGGCAGCAGCACCCACCTCAGCAGCTCTGGAGGCCAAGGGCACCCAGAAAACCCCACAGCACAGGGAGCGATGAGCTCAGAGCTTGCCCCCTGTACAGCACACAAAGGGTTAACAGCAGAGGGCAATAAATCCATTTTGGCCAGTTTTTACACGGCTAATTTGTCTGCCTTCTTGAGATATTCTCCACAAGGGTCTTGAACATGACCCTGAAGCACAGGCTGGACAATGAGCAACATATTACGGGGTGAAGAATCCTGAGCTGGTACCACACTCCAAAAATCCTGGAGAGAAATTCTGGGTGGAAATGCCTAAACCTGCTATGGGGTGGAAAGGTTTCTGCTGTGGTTATGTCCCCTGGGTTGGGTCTCAAACATTTACCACCCTGGCAGGAGGCCCAGGATTCAGGCTCGCTGACAGTGAGGGTGCTGATGGGCATACAGAGAATTTCCAGACACGGTGCAGCCCTTCTCTGATCCACTGAGCTGTGCAACCAGCAGGGACAGACCCTATGCCTCCCTCTCCTCATATCACTGCCCCTTGCTAGCCTCCCATAACACTGTGTGTCACCCAAACTTACAGACAAACCCCAAACTGATAGGTTTGTCATCAAACCACTGCAGTTGCAAAAGCAAAAATTCCATCTTCTCAGACACCAATTCCCTGCCTCCTCAGACACCAATTCACTGCCTCCTCTCACCCTCCATTTTCCAGTGCAAGGTGAGTTCTCCTCTAGCTCCACACAGATCCTGGCAGTCACCTGGCCATGCCCAGTAAACACAGCACCAAAAAACCCTCGGTGGACATTCCCAGGCTCTCTCATGCCCCTCAAACCCCTCTGAAGGATTCCCTCAGCAGCACTGCTCTCATACAAGCCCCTCCTCTAGGACATGGATGTTTGCACCCAGTAGCAACACTAAAAACAAGATTTTGGGGTGTCTGGACCAGGCAGGCTACCAGCTCAGGAGCTTCTGGTAAGGAGCCTGCACATGAGCTGTGCAATGGAAAAGAAGTAATTGGAGCTAACACTGCAGAAATATCTCTGAGGATAATCATGTACTGAGCTCCTACCATGATGCTTACAAAGCCAAAGTAGGCAGCAGTCCAGACAGAGCCACTGGGGAACAGTGCAGGAATGAGCAGCAAGGCCCCTGGCTTGCACAGGCAGGACATAAAACAGAAACACAGAATTTATCCCCAGAAATTATCTGTACTGAGCTGGACTGGATCTCTCCCTTTGGCTGCTGGATTAGTGGCCACTCACAGTGCCTCTCTCAGCAACTCTCAGTCTGTTTCCAAGGAGTTTATTCTGTTTGCAGTTTCTCATACCTGCTAATCTCTCACAGACTGCTTCAGCTGCTCCAGGGTAAAGGTCAGGCTGAGCCACGTGCCACAGGACTTGCCAGTCTCTGCTCATCATGTGCCCTCCTGTCATCCTGCTGTTGCTCATGGAGGCAACTCAGAGAAAACAGACGGGTTTGGATGCCCAGCTCCAGTGCTTCTTTCTAAGGGGAAGAAAATCAGTGAGAAAGTTAAAAGTGGGAATTTTATTTGCTTGACTGCAAGTTCAGATGGCGAATCAGAGCCAGCTTGTCCAGGGGACTTGCATGTGGCTACAGCCCTGCCTTGGGCATTTCCAAGGACCCAACTGCTCGTCTTTGCAGCTTGAAAGACCTTTCAAAGGAATTTTTGAAACCTTATAACTGCTTCCAGAGTCCACACATTCCTTCTGCCTAGCATAAAACTCCAATAACCCCTTTAAACAACAAAACCAGCAAGGGAGCACTCAGAAGCAACTTGACAAAAACTAGAAAGCCCTTGTGCTCCAGCAGCCTCAGGCCAGTTTCTGGGAAGAAGGCAGGGTATGGACAGAAGGCAAGGGCTCCCACAGCAGTTGTGCGGAAAGAGACTCCTGTTTCCAGCACAGCAAGGTGGCCACAGCATTTTGGCCCTGCTGATGACAACTCCCTTGGCTCCTGAGCCCTCTTTCAGTGCCTTTTCCATACAAAACTCATCTCATTCTTCAGGCTGCCCGTCTGCCACAGACCCAGCACAACAGAGGATGAGCAAAGGATGAACATGGCCAGCAGCTTCTGATGACAAAAACCCTGCACTCTGACACAGAGAATGGACCTGGATGTTTCATGGCAGTCCAGAGTAAAAAAGCCTCCCAATACTACTCATAAAAGGAACATGAATAACTGCTTTTCAACACGATTCTCCTATTTTTCCCCCTTTCGCTTTTCATGCTCTGAAGAGTGAATAACTTCAGATTCAATGGAAGAATGGAGAGAAGGACACCAGGAATGACTCACTTATTGCTGCCATTCTTTTCACTGAGTTTGCCTCCCCTTTGGACATGGCCCTGGCTGGTTTCCCAAGCAAGAACCGAGTGAGCTGACTGTTCATCCATCTCTTTTCAAATTACTTCTGTACTGCATTGAATAATTGTGCCTCCATTTTACTCCAGGGCTAAAGGTGACTAACTTAAAGGTGATTATCTTTTGTTAATAGCCTGCATTAGCGAGAAGGATCTCAGAATTCCCTTTGTAATCCTTCTCCACACTTTAATGTTGCTATTATTATTAATACTACTCTTTAAAACATTTTTCTCCTGTCATGTGGAAGCAGCAACTGCTGCTTCTCAAAGAGATGGTAGAAAGGCTGCCTGATACTATCAAGCAGAAAGAATCCAGGGCATCACACCACTTTTTTCCTTTGAAAGTGGTGGGGTTCAAGTCCAGTCATGAACCAGAGGCATCATTTGATCAAATTGATGCAGAATGGCTGCAGCCAGGTTTCCACACTCAATATGAATACCACCCCTCTGGGAGCATGGGGGATCTGTACAATACATTTTAGTTTTTAAATAAACCCATTTTCACCCTGCTGCCCCACTGATAGCCCCGTGGGTACTTGCACTGGTAGCCTTTCTTTCACCTGCTCCACATTGGAATGCCATCCCACATCAGGTGTTTGCAAGCCCAGCTTCAGAGACAGCATCAGAGACTGCAGGTTTTTCTCTCCTCAGGTTTCAGAGGAGCTCATCAGCTTTGCTTCAGGAGGATCTTTACCCATGCCAGGTCACACAGGACTCCTGAAACACTCCATCAGGAAATCCCAGCACACCATGAATAATTGGTATTAGGCTTACATTTTTCATGGCCCTGACTTTCTGCAGTGTCTGCTCTAACAAATCTCATTTGTCAAGCTTTCTCCACATTGTCTGCTGAACACTGAGCCCCAGCACTGCTTGATAGGTGTTTGTGAGCTCAAAGGAAGGCTCTCAAAGGAAGGCTCTGCAAGGACTCTCTGCCCAGCACCACTGCTTGGCCACCCTTTCAGTGAAGAAATGCAAAATCTAAACCCTGCTTGGTGCAACTTCAGGCTTTTTTCTTCTTGTCCTGTCTCTGTTCCCTGGGAGCAGAGCTTCACCCCCACCTGGCTCCACCTTCTTGTCAGGGAGTTGTGCAGAGCCAGCAGGTCCCCCCTGAGCCTCCTTTTCTCCAGGCTGAGCCCCTTCCCACCTCCCTCAGCTGCTCCTCCTCAGACTTGTGCTTCTGCCCCTTCCCCAGCTTTGTTGCCCTTCTTTGGACAAGCTCCAGCTTTGCCCAGGTCAGACTGGGAGATGAGATTGTGTGGGGCTACTGAAGTCACTGCAATCTAGTTTCACTGCTCTGACCCGGATCTGGGCTGGAAACCAAACTCACATGTGAGAAATACAAGAGGCCAAGTCCAGAATGAAAATGTTCCCCACCAGACACACAGTCTGGCTCTGCCATCTCCCCTTCAGTCCTCCCATGCACAAGGGAATCTCGGCCAAAAAGAAAGAGACCCTGTAAGCAGCACCCTAAAGGGAACGGAGTTGAGGGGAGGAACCCCACCCTGAAGAAAGCAAAGGCAGCAGCACTTGGCAAGGCAAAATCACACAGTTTGTGGAAAGCCCACATGTCCCAGCCCACGGTGGCTCTCCAGGGAAGGGAGAGCCCCACTCCAGGCTGGGAGCACCTTCCCCAGCCTGAGGAGTTGTGCAGTTATTTAACAACTCATCGTCTGTCACTGCTAACAGCTTTGCACATAACCAGAACTTCCTCAGTTTGCTGTGCACAGCGTGGCCACGGCTGCCAGCAAATAAATGTCCATGGCTGATGGCCTCGTTTCTAAGCAGAAATTCCACTCTGGGACTGACTACAGAATATTTAAGATTAATCATTGCACTTGTCAGATGATTAAATCCACTCAGCATTTGGCCTCTCATCTTGTCATACCCATTTATATTAAAATCATCAGGGCTTGCCCTGCCCATAGCACTGGATCATTCAGCAGAGGCTGGGCTCAGGTGGATAAAGTGCTGCTATATATCTCAGGCCTGAAAATAACCTTTCAGCTTGCTTCCACTGTGAAACCTGCATTTTTGTGGCTGCAGTCAGGCCAGAGAGGTCTCCAGGATGTTTGTTTAACTGCCCAAAACAGTGAGCCAGGCAACAGAGCCCGTAACACAAAACCCCATTTCTCAAACTGGTTTTCAAGTAGGGTTAAGCAAGTCAAGGGAAATGGTCTGAGAGGCAAGAGGGAAGAAAAATATATGTGAAACAAGATGTAAAAATGTATCTTTGAGAAAACAGTGCTTGATTCTGAGAATAAAAATCTTACTAGAGTCAGAATAGTCCTTCCCTGAAGCAGAAATTTTTCCAGTGTTCCCATAAAAATGAAAGCCATAAAACAGATTTTCAATTCCAAAACATACACATTTTAACTGAAAAGCTTTCAAATGTAAATAGTTCTGTTGAGCCATGATGTTCTGGCTAAAGCGTGGTGCCTTCTGAAAGCAGCAGATATATTCCACAGAAATTTGTATTTAATTAAAATATTTCTCTTTTTTTTAATGAAAAAAGTTTTGGCAGGGAAGTTAGAACAGGCTTAGCCACAGTAGGGACATTTGTGTGTGTCTAGGACTGACTTTTGTTCTCTGAATGATATCTGTCCTTTGGCTTCAACGGGACATTGCCCTGCACAAAAGTGCTTTTAACCCACAAGCACCCCCATTAGCTCCAAGTTTGACACCCAAATATATTATTAGTGACAGGAACTCTTCAAGTAGTTCACTAATTCAGGTCAGCATCTACATTTTGGTAAGTTGTCTTAAGCTGCAAGACCTAGAAAACAAGACTGAAAGTCTCGAGAAATATTCGGTATGAAGCTTGTAGAAAACCACAAGAATAGCTTTTCTTCAAGGTATTTGGAAACCTCAGCTCCCAGCTGGATTGGAGAAGGGCAGAGGCAGAAGGAAATGAAAATCATCTGGAGAAATGTTCTAAGGCTGCTTAAGACCTCGTGGAAGCCTCTGTCTGGATTTGGGTGAAAGAAAGAGGGAAGGCCAGCGTCAGGAAATGAATGAGATCAGAGGCAAAGATGCTGCTTGCATTTCAGCAGAAAGCTTCAGCAATCTCGAATTTCAAAATGGCTGAGAAAGGTGAAATTAGACCAAAGACTGTCTCACCAGCAGCTGTGATGGTCTGAACTGGTAAAAGTCCTAATGCAGCTGAATTTAGGAGTGGATAGAGAATGATAGCCAGCTCTATTCCTCAGTCTCACATCTAGTCTTTAACCTCAGCATGTTCTTGTCCAAACTGAACAAATGAACAAATTCTCTCTGAATGGGGTGCAAAAGGAGAGTTGAGTCTTTTCACTTTAAAAAAACCCTCTCAAATTACTGCATGCATGCAAATTACATGTAAAGGAGGCCTGAACTACCTAATCAAGCACTTTCCCAGCACCAGCAGTCAGATGCCCAATGTCCACATGGGGTTTCTGGGAGTTTTGGCAGCTCCCACCTATGGAACCACAACTCAGGATAGAAAAAACCTATAAGGCCATCAAGGAGGCCACTGATCAGCACCAACACCAGCAACACCACCTCCAAGCTTCTACAGCCTCATGGCTGGCTCACCAGCAGCATCTTGGCTGAAGATAACATGAATTACAGGTCAGATGTACAGCAAATATTTTGATTTACAGAGTTAACTGCAGCAAAAGTGCCTGTGCAGGTGGGAGGGAGCAAGGAGGAGTTTCCTTCCTCAGCTCCCTCCATCTGGCAAAAGAAATCATTTAATGCCAAGCAGAGTGGGCTGAGGAGCAGCTGAGGGATCTGGGGGGGCTCAGCCTGAAGAAAAGGAGGTTTGAGGGGACTTCTTGGTCTGCTCAACTCCCTGACGGGAGGATGGAGCCAGGTGGGGATCAGGCTCTGCTCCAGGGAACAGGGACAGGAACAGCCATGGCTTGCCCTGTTTTAATCCACAGCTGAACCCACAGAGGAGCCTGGCCCATTTCAGCACAGTCAGTGGTGAGAACAGCTCCAGATCTTGCAGCACATCTCACATCCAGCATCCCCTTCACAGGCAAGACAGAGCACCAGCACCAACACCCATGTCTGCCAGCCATGATGGGAGGCCACAAACTGTCCCCAGAGAGGCTGGCAAAGGCCATCAGCTCCCGTGGAACCATCCCAGCTTACACTGGGGCAGATCTAACTTTGCTCCTGCACAAGACAGAGTAGAAAAATATGAAAGCCCTGATCATAAATCAGTGTCAGCCTGTGATGAGGCTTGTCCAAGCTGCAGTGAGATTAATTGCTCCAGTTGTGATTCCCTCTCCAATCCCCTTCCTGCCCTCTCCAGAAGTTGAAGGATTTGGAAGCCATAATCCAGCAAACGTGGCTTTTCTTTTCCTTTAACCTGATGGTATTTTATGTGAATCAGCTGCAAAAACATTTCAGCCCCCTGCATAATCTTTCAGAAACTCATGAAGGGAGCATAAGGCCTCCTGGGGAACAAGTGCTTAATTATGGAGGCAAAGATGCCCTGCAACACCCTGGCCAAGTAACTGGTAAGTGCTGGGTCCCCCTCACAAATTACTCCTGCTGCTGGATTTTATATTTTTCACTGTCTAATCACCACATGCAGCCCAAAACAGACCAGCATGTAAAAAAGTCAGTGCTGTGGAGGAGCACTAAGAAAGACTCCCCTCATCAGGGCAGGAACTCACATGGGGAATGGAGAAAATACTGGAGAGTTCATCAATAGCAAAAATCACTACGATAGTTTTTTACTTTAAATTACTTAATATACACCTTAACATTCTAAAACCACATCCAGTTGTAGCAATAAAAAGAGAAGGGTCGAGATTTCCCTTGTGAATAATATTCCAGCTCCTTTCACTGCTGTCCAGAAGACAGGTAACCTGCCCTGAACATCATCTGTGACTGTCTTAAAACAACCAGTAAGAGATGAGAAATTGGAAGGTTTCCAATTTGTAGCATCTCAGTAAGTGACAGAAAATCTGATCTGGTTCAGCTTGAGCCCAGGTGTATGTGACAAAGCTTTGAGGTGAGGATTTAAACTGAAGCACTGTACATTGATGTGCCACAAATGTTTGAAATTATTGTAATTTCAGCCATTCCCTCCCTTCCCAGACTGAAACAGTAACTCAGCTGTTTCCCAGTGATTTTTGCTGTACAATGCTAGAACAAGAAACATCTTCTGATGGCACCAAAGGTGTAAGAAGCCCAGGTATAGACCAGTGTGATTGGCTTGAAGACCTGTATGAGCTGTGTTGGCGTCATTCCCCCTCCTCCTGACAAAAGAAGGAGGCAGAAACAACTTCTCTCCATGTAGGAAGGAGACATCAGCTCCTCAGAGTCCCAGCTTTGTGAATGATGCTTCATGGTTCCCTTTTATTTTCTGCAGCCTCACAAAATTGCAGCTGGCAGGCAGACAAAACACCAAACCCAACAGAAAACACGATCCTCTCGGAGGAAAATGTTACCTTCTCAGCCAAAAAAGAGCAAACTGTGTCCCAGAGTGCTTTGAATTTAATAAGGCATGTTATTTTTAGCTTTTATAGATGAAAATGTCATTAAAAGCAAACATATTTCTAAGGGGGGAAAAAATAAGCTAAATTCCTTGCAGTTTGTAGTCTTTTGAAGGCCACCTCTACTTTCAAGAGATGATGATGGGTGGTGGTAATAATAATAATTATAATAATAATAAGGCTAAACACATTGGGCACGTTTTTTCTTTCCACACAGAATGCTGCAACATTGCTTCCAAATAGATAACAATATAATTTCCTTCCACTCAGACATCCATTTATTGCCACCATGTAACTGAGAACCTGGCCTTCTCCTGCCAGATCTGAAGTCTGGCTGAGGAGGCAGCACGGGGAATCCCAGCACCAGGCTCTGAACCCAGTCAGGCACAACAATGACCAGTTCAAATCCACATTCCTAAATTGAGCTAAACTGAAAACTCTGTCTCAGCAGGGGGGTCAGTTCATTTTGGAGTCAGTTTTATTTGTCCTAAGGGCTGCTGGCACAGGGGATAAGTAGGAGAAAATCTTGAAATCAATCTTCATAGAAAGCTTTTATACCTCATGAAAACATCCACGAGCAACAGAGTTTGCAGAAAAAAGTCATCTGGTGCTTGGATTTCAGTTGTAGGAGCACAAAGCTGGGCTCTGACTCCATCTCTGGGTATTCAGGCTCTCTGCACCAGCAGCACTCACAATTCAGAGATTCAGCTCTTCTGTGCCAGTAGAAATCAGTTTTCCTTTATGACAGGACCTAAAGCTGGATTTAGGAACCATTCTGGGAACCACATGGTGAACGTTTTTGCTCAAATCCTTGTCAATCTGAAAATCTTCCAACACTCCACAAGAAATATATATCAAAGTAGTAGTTTAATTACTTTATCCATGTGGGTCTTGCCACCTCCTTGCTCTCCCCAGCCCCTTGCACTGGTAAATATGGGTTCCCAGAACTCACAAAGTGAGGAATGTGGAATTTTCTCCAGGACAAACACATCCACCTACCAAGTCAGGGGAATCTGACTCAGCTGTAACATTAACAAAGCCCCTCGTGGACAGACGTGAAGGTGGACATAATCAACATCCTGCCCTAGGTCTAATCTGCTGCTGGTCCCAGAGCCCACCTGGGCAAGATCATTGCAGTGCCTGCAGGGAGGTGGAGCTGGAGGAGGGTCAGAGGCTCCAGCTCTGCCTTCCAAACCTCTCACTACAGGAGCTGAAACCCCACAAATGCATGAGCTTCCAGATTCTGCTGTAGCTCAGCCCTCATCTCACCAGGATCACTGGGGTATCATTCAGAGTTTCATTTACTGAAGGATTAAAAACATCACTGGGAAACCTTTAAACCAAGCACACATTGCATTCTCAGATGTTTACAGTGAGGGCTCCATGATCTGTTTTCTCTTTGCAACCAAACTCTCCAGGATCCAAGCAGGATAAAGCAAAGGGGAGGGCTGGAAAAAGCAACAGTTCCGAAACTGAGCTTTGACACAGAACCTGTACATCCGTGTGCCCAGAGAGCATGGAAGCCTCAAGATGTTTATGGCTTTCTTCTGAAAAAGCCAGGCAATGCAGTCTTGCTCAATATGAACTCAGGAAAATATGATTTCTGACAAGGGTGGGCTCTAAACTAGAGCTTTAACACTATTAATTCTAATCTCTGCCTCTCTGGGCTCTCTTGATAAATTTATTCTAAACACCAGAACAGATTCCCAAATGGTGCCAACCAGCTTTTCTTGGAGGCCAGTGGACCTCTGCCAACCGATGCTGACTCCATATTAAAGGTTCTTTAACAGGTAGAATTCAGATATTTCGAGAGGTCCAAATAATAAAAAGTAGCACTAAATTAGGGGGCTGAAAAAGGGGACAATGGGCAGACAGATTTCAAAAGCCTGTTCATGAGCCGTTGCTTTGGAAGAACTTGGGCCACAGTCAGAACAAAACCCACATGCATGTACCCCCAGCCTAATTCAGGGAAACCACAGTGAAGTGACAGACCTCATTTATCAGTGTCACAAGGAGATGAAAACCCAGAGGATGCTTCAAGAGACAAAACCCTCTGATGTTAAAAGGGAAACTGCCCTCAACTTCCAGCCACTATGGATCAGAGGCTAGATTTTTTTAGCAGTACTGGGGTGAGTAAGGAGCAAGCAGGTTGTCAGATCGAGCAGCTCCATGTCTGTGGGACTGATGGGCAGTTGTGAAAAACCTTTCCCTCCCCAGTGGGCTGCCAGGCAGCCAGAAATGGCTGAGTAAAGATCCCCAGAGCACCCAGCCATGCTTCTGCTGCTGCTCGACTCCTTTACAAACCTTGACCTCCACCACAGCCAGGGGAGAGACAGCTCTGCTACTGGACAGCCTTTTCTGGCCACACAAATATGACACGAGAAATTGCAGGCTCTAACTACCTTGCTAAATAGCATGTAATGGGTAGAAACAGTTCAACTCACTTTTCAGTCTGTTTTCATTGCAGATTAATTCACAAATTCTGTCTCTGAGCATCCCAGCATGTCCCAAGCTTTACTCCATGCAGAGTCAGATCAGCATTTGCTTGATGTGGTTTTCCCAAAGTGAAAAAAAATATATAGTTAAAGAGTGGCATTCTATTCAAAAAAGGGGTCCACAATACAATAAAATAGCTCACGTCATCTTAATTGGGAAATCATAAATTTGGGGCTGTCTCCATCCCAGTAACACAGCAAGGATCTTTGTTCCAAGAATTAGGCAAAAGCCTTAGCCAAAATAACTGTTCAAGCAAACTCTCATTGAATAAATCTTTCACACCGAAGGGAACATTTTTCAGTACTCTGTTTTTTAACACCATTAATTTTAACTGTCAAGCCTGACAAGTATGGAAAACTGTTTTCTTGCAAAAGTTAACACAAAAAACATTTTCCACTAAAAGGAGTTTTACTCACTACACATTAACTCTCCATTTTACCATTTCACTCTAATTGCTATTTTTCTCCATTCCAAATTTCGTTTCCTCTCTAAGATCTGGACTTTAAAGAGTCCAAGCAGTCAGACATCAGCATTTGTTTATAGAAGTTCTGTGACATGGCTATGTTGTAATGAAGTAATTATATTAAAAAGCAGGATCTGGGAATAACCATGACCCGTTAATCACATTCATTCACATGCTGCTATTCTTTTTCCCTACTGTTTCCAAGTGCCTAGGTGAAATCTTGAAAATATTCAGGAGTTTAAAAACATTTGGTCACTTTCAGAGCTGAATCAGAACATGAATTAACAGCTACATGAGAATGAAGCCCATGAAAGGACCTGTCTCTGCTGACACCAGTCTCAGGGGGCATTCATCTCTGCTCACTTCACCTTCTGAACATTTCATTTAGTCCTGGGTATCTCCTGATTCAGTGGAAAGCACCAGCACCTCCTGGTGAGGGAGTGGAGCTTTACTTTTCTGTGTGGATGTGCCTCTCGTCTCCAAAGAGCAGGAGAATCAACAAGAAGCTGAGTGAATTAATCTGCATCCCCAGTGCTTTAGTAAGCAGCAAGGTTTTCAGAAAATTCAGTCCTGGGTTCATTGGTTTTTTTTCCTGAAATCTTCATCCAGGCTGGTAAGAAATAAATAAAGTTCCTGAGCTGCTTCTAGGCCAGCCTGTTTTTGTGAGCCCTCCTCTTGTGCTGGACACAGGCAGCTGAGCTGGGAGCACACATCGTGCCAGAGCCCCTTGGAGTAATCGATGGCAAAACCAGATGAGACCACTGTGATTTTAACTTCTGACCCCTCGGATAACACAGGTCACAAGACTTCCCAGAACTGATTCCTTCTAAAACTAGAGCAGAAATTCTAGGAAAAGAAAAACCATGTAAAAGTTTCCAATGAAACAGAGAGCTTCATATTTCTCAGTGTGCTGTTGTGAGTGGTTAATTGCTCTCACTGCTGAGTGTGGTTTATGTCTAGTCTGAGTTCCTCTACCTTTGGTTTCTCTCTACTGGGTTTTATTGCCTTTATTTGCTGGACTGAACTCAGCTTTTCACTGTATTTATGTCTGTCCATCAAAGTGATCAAAACTCTCTGTCACTTTCCTCTCTGTCAGATGATGCAAAGTGTCTCCTCCAGTCTCCCGTGGGTGGATGTGCTTCCCAGTCATTTAAGGAGTCCTTTTTCTCAATTCTCTCCAACTGTTGATGACACCATTTTCCTGAACTGCCAAAGTCACAGCTGGAGACTGCAGGAGGAGTCCCTTCTTCGTTGTTTCAAATATTCCTGGTTTTATACCCCCACATATGACATTCTTCTGCTCTGTCACACTCTCACCCAGGGGTCTGTGCCTGCTGATGGTCCTGCAGCTCCACACGTCTTTTTCAGTGTCAGCAGTTCCCTGGATATGGCTCAGCTCTGCAGGGGTCCTGTTAAAACATGTTACTTGTTTTCATTTAGGTTACTAATGACCCTAATGATTAGGTTACTAATCATTCTGCTCTGGTGATCTGTCTTTTATTTCAGTGATCTTCAGATTTTGACCTCACCACAGAGGTAGATCTGTGATAACCCCCAGGACTCCATTAGAAGCATGTCCATTCACTGATGAATTTCCATTTAAAACTGGAGGGTACAGCAGTTCCTTATCTATTTCAGTGGTGCCTAATTGGTTTTCTATCATCCCAGTCTTGCAGAAGAAGTTATCTGTAGCCAAAGGCAATACTTGCAAGGGACCACTGGGTGTTCCAGGTTGGAAAGGGCCTCAGGAGGTCACCTAGCCCAGCCTGCAGGGTCAGCCATGAGATCACATCAGCCTCCTCAGGCCTTCCCAGAAGTTTATCATATCAATACCATTACATTTATCAACACAATTTGTAATCCTCACAGGAAAAAAAAAATCTAATTAGACAAGAACTATATTCTATAAGCCCATGTTGATTGACAAAACTTGCATTAATCCCTTTAATTCTTCACTAATTACATGCCCCATCAGCAATTCCATTATTTTGTCTAGGATTAATGTCAGGCAGAAAAATCCCTGGTTCTGTGAGCCACCTTGTTTATCCCTTAAAAAATAATGGCACACAGCTAAAATTCTTCCACACAGATGTAACTTGCTGGTATTTATTATCTCTAATTAAGAGCTGCTATACAATCCCCATTCAGTATAAAAGGTGTTTTATTGTTAAAGGACATGATCACACAGCCTCCCTTTTTCCCTTGTAAGGAACAGAAATATTTAGTGAACTCTTCAAAATTCTGTTCAATATTACTAACAACACTATCATTTTCATGTAGCACTGAGCTATTGTAAACACAGTTATTCCACTCAAAAAAGAGAGCTGCATTTCTATGGGGATTTCATTCTGAAAGCCATATGTTGGAGCCTTGTGCTGCAAATACTAAAAATGTGCTCAGAATTCCTAAAATTATACTTGAAAATATCCAGACACAAAAAGAATTGCATCTAACATAGAAGAAATTCTATATTAGACCTCATTTTTGCAGATCAAGGGGAACTGATGACAGAATGTAAAAATATAGCAGCAGCTTAGGTACAAGAGACTGATTTGATTACATTTGTTATGTGCAAATAGAATAAAGTCCAAATGAGTAATGTATCTACTTGATGATTTCCAATGCCAGCTTAACAAAGCTGAAAATAATTACAAAGCAAAACAATTGAAAGAAAGAATTTGAGCAGGAATTTGTGACTGATAATTGGGAACTGTTCAAGATCATTTTCCTCCCTACACAGAGGAACCACAATCCTATGGAAAAGAAAGAAGGCTGAGTGGCAAAAAGCTGCCCTGGCTTGGAGGACAAGCAAAAGCCAAATCATGAAGTAGAAAATAAATGGGAAGTTCTTCTCCAGAGAAAACAAGAAACAGTAATGGCAATGAATAGAAGTCAGCAGTAAGAAATTTCACACAACTGATAAGGGATGCATGGGTTGAAGGAAAATAAAAATGTGGGGGACAAAAGAGGAAATGAAAGTTTTGTCTTCCATATGCAGGTCACAGATTCAGACCAGTGAAAGCAGCAAAGGTGCAAGACAATGTGCTGGCTCAGCTGGCCACTCTCCTGGGATGGAGAGGCACAGAGGAGGTGACAGCCTGGCAGGGACAGAACCAAGGAACGAGCCATCAGGATGCTCTTCCAGTGAGTTCCTCTTGTGGTGGCTGTGGCACGCACTGAGTGCCTCTGTACCATTAGCAGCAGGACACTGGGATAGGATTTTGCACACTCAAAGGCTGCAAGGCATCTTCTAGAATTAAAAAACCATCATTGCTGTCCCCCAGCTCTTCCCAGCGAACCTCGGAGCCATGGCTGCACCAGTTCTGGGTAATAACACACAGCTCATTCCATCATCACAGTGCTGGGCTGTTGGTCCATCCAACCCATCTCCAGTAAAACAAAGGACCAAGAACGAGGCTGTGGAGAAAATCCAAGGCTTCAGAACAACAGCATGAATAGCAGGCAGAGCCATTCCCAAAACAGTGATTCCAGGCAGCACATGAATGCTCCAAAGCCTCCTTGACCCCACATCTGCCAGGTTTCCCCCTACAAAAAGACCTCAGGACATGGTGGCTATGAGATCCTGATATAAAGAATGCTGGGTTGCAGAGAAGCAGCAAAGCTCTTTGAGAATAAATGCAGTTACGAATGCCAGGAACCCATAAACAGTCCTGGAGACATGCACAATGTCCAAAGATCCAAACCAAAACGTGTAACTTCATGTCTGAACTCACTGAGTGTCTCCCAGCATCACACGTGGGGTCTGAGCCAGGGAGGTCAGGAGAAAACTGTTTGGGGCAGGTTGTCCCAGAGCTGGTGCTCTGCAGCCCCTTCTGCCTCACTCACGGCACACAAGACACTGGTTAAAGCAACCCTGAAATTCTTGTCCTGCAATGGCACCATCCAACAAAAAAATGAGGACCTATTGAACCACAGTCAGACTAGATGATCTTAGAGGTCTTTTCCATCCTAAACAATTCTGTGGTTCTCATGAAGGCCCAAATGTTCTGTCAGTCTTCTGTCAGATGCCCCCCCAAATCCAAGCTGCTTCTGAACACTTCATTGAGATGATATACAACCAAACAGCCATTAAGGTGGCTCAGGTTCATATCACTGAGCCTAGAGAGAACAAAGACTTCCCTGTGTGTCCTCCCTCTGACCCAGGACGCACAGGATGATCTGCTTTAACACAGTGGAACAGGACAGACACAAGCAGGTCTGCCACAAGCACCAGCTGCTCTCTGTGCACACAGCAAACCCTCACTCATGAGGGAGAAGGTGCTTCCATGGCAAAGATTTCTTTGCAAAGCAAGGTTGTTGAGGAAGGTCCTTAAGGGTTAAATTCCCTCGCTGTCTCCTCCTCTTCCCCACCCACCTCCCTCCTCCCCTCTCAGAAAGGCTCCTTGTGAAAGATCTGGGGTCTGTATTCAATATGCACCAAGAGAGACTCTGGTCTGGCCTTTTTAATAAAGGGCAATTCCTTTGCATTCTCAGACGTCCCTTAAAAACCAAACTCTGATATTTCTGCTGTGTTATTACTCTGGTCTGTAGATGTCTTCAGCCTGAGGAAACCCGTTTTCTCTGCAGGTGTGCCCTGCTCCTGCACTGCTGAGCAGCTTCTCTCTGGTAAGAAAAGCCCCTCTAGAGAAATTGGTACTTGGAGCCAATTACAGACCTCTTCCACCTTCTGCTTTGCCAGTTTTTGTTGGCAGCTGCAGCCAGTCTACACGGTGCCACATGAAAGTGGAACTGGGGAAGCAGCGTGGGGAGCCTCAGGAAAAAGGAGGTGCCTGAAGCACTGCTGGCCTGACTTTTTCCCTCACCTGTGTGACATTCTTAGTGATGCACTTCATGATTCAGCTTTCACAGCAGCACTAATTAACTCTGGAGAATGTAAGAGCTGCGTGGCACCGAGATAAATTTAACTCTGGAGGTGAGCAGAATCCCCAAAACAACAAGCAGAGGAGAAGGGTGTTCCTGGAACAGGGGGAAGTGGGGAGTGAGTACCTGGCTCCCCAAGGTGCAAGTGTTCAGCAGCACTTCTGACCACAGCGCCAGCTCTAGTTAGCCACAGAAAACCACCTGGCATGAGAAAGAGCCATTCTGGAGAGCCCAAAGGGAAGGTTCAAGCTCTTCAGCATCTTGGCTAAAATCCTCATAGATGAAAAGACTGCATTAAACTCCTCAAACTACTGCCTTAGAAAATCCTTCTTGCTTTTCCAAGCAGACAGAATTAAGCAGGGAGGGAATTCAAGTCCACATGATGTTTAAATGCAGGGCTTGGAATCAAGGGACTTGTTTGGGTTTAGATTCACAGATTCTTATCTCTTCAGATGTGGTAGCCTGACCTCCTGCATCATCCAGGTCATGCAATTACATTTTAAAAAAATCTGTATTGAGCCCCTTAACTTCTGTTTGAGCTATGGAGTATTTCTGAGGAAGACATGCATTCTTGATTTGAAGAGATCAAACCATGGAGAATCCATCATATACCCTGATAAACTGTTCCAGAGTTTAATTTTTCTCACTGTTAAAAATTTGTACCTTATTTCCAATTTGAATTTTTCTGGCTTCAGTTTCCAGCCATTGGACTTGTCATGCCTTTGAGAGCTCAATTAAAGAATGCTAAACCATCAGATACCATTTCCATCTGTCAGTGCTTAAACACAGAAACCTCAGTAGCTAATTCTCATGAGGTTTTTGGCAGGATCTGAACTACCAGCAGTAATTTTTCTGTATGCCTTCAGAACTGACTTGAAAGCCAAGTAAAAATGGTGAATGAAATTGGTTTTTCATAATTAGTGATTCTTGAGAAAGATGGGAAATACACAGATCTCATTAGAAAATCTCAAATGAATCTTGATTTTATGAGAATTCACTCTTCTCCACTGAAATGTTTTGCTGGAAGAGCTCAGCTTCAAAGGATGGCATTGAAGGCTTTGTTGCACCCCAGGAGCTGAGTGTGGAGCCCAGAGCCCTGTGGCAGCCACTGGACATGTGGTGTGGCTGAAACTGCACAGAGTGATGGAAAAATGAAACTGCAGATCCACTGGGAGCTGGATCACAACTGGACAATCATCTCTGCTGTGACTGCAGTGGAAATGAACCCAGAATCCCAGAATGGTTTGAGGTGGAAGGGACCTTAAAGATCACCTAGTTCCACCCTGACACCTCCCACTGTCCCAGGCTGCTCCCAGCCCTGTCCAGCCTGGCCTTGGGCACTGCCAGGGATCCAGGGGCAGCCACAGCTGCTCTGGGAACCTGTGCCAGCCCTCCCCACACTCTCAGGGAAGGATTTCTGTCTAGCATCTAATCTAAATCTCTCTTCTTTTCATTTCAAACTGTTCCCCCTTGTCCTATCACTATGTTCCTATCACTAGCTGCTCTCTTCCACCCCCAACAGCTCTGGAAATGAACCCAAACTCATCCTGCAAGAGTGTTGGAAGGTTTTCCTTCTCCCACCTCCCTTATTCCTCTCCCATGAAGCAAGTTTTTGACAAGCAACTGGCAAAAATAATCCACATGTTCAAGCAAAAATGGAATGCCATCACCCCAGATGCAATGGGACAGGCAACTGCCTCACAGCAAGTGGTGATATTTTCTCTCTCTAAAGAACCACAAACAACTTTTAGGCAACAAAAGCAAGCATGGAGTGAGAGCCAGACATGAGTGATGCATCCAGGCTGCCTGAATTGGAAGGCAGGGTGCAGACAGTGCCTGCTGCTGTGGGAATTTTAGATGGATGGTTGGGAAAGCAGGGACTTGTGATGGAGCCAGACTCACAATCTCATTTCTGGAGCTACCACACAACTCCTGCATGCGAGATGTTTCTTCTTTGCTACTCCAGCACACTGCTCACGAGGCAGCTGTTGGGATGAACTATTCCTGCAGAATGGCACTGGCCTGCTTGAGGCAATGGTACCATTTCTGCCACTGAATAAATCTGCCACGTGACAGGCAGACAGACCACTTGAATACGCCCAGAGCCCAGTGAATTTGGCTCTCTGTCACCAGGGATATTTCCTCTATGCAAGCAGCCTCCATCATGACCAGGAAAAAAAGGAACCAGGTTTATATGCTAGACAAATACGTGTTTGCCAGCCTGTCAGCAAATTATTACTTCAGCCTGAGCTATTACTTTCCCACTGCTTTTCTATTTAGCCTGAAAGCACAAGATACAGTCACAAAGAACAGGACTCTCAGGTGAGACTATATGCAAGACTTCACAGCTGTATGGACTTGGATAAATATTGCAGCAAATACTCAAGGTGTGTTCAATCCAGCTACAGACACTTTATGTCATGGTGAGTGTTCAGAGAATGAAAACAGGTTACAAAGGTCTATTCTCTCCTACAAAACACTAAATGTTCACCTGAGGGAGTCTTGATTCCTGTGTCTGACATTTGCTTCTATAAGGCCAGATCCAAAATGCTGCAGGGCAGAGACACAGGCAGGAGCTCAGAGGCGTTTTGGAGGATGATAATTCATTAGGAATCCGCTGCAAAACCAGAGACATATCTGGAAATGGAAAAGACCTCACAATTTCCTCTGGGCACCACAGGATTGATCCCAAACCTTCCCATGCCCACAGAAGGGAAACCCCACAAAAGGCACTTCTGTGAACCAAGGGAGCCCAAATCTTCTGCTGGCCTCTGGGACAGCCCAGCCCACCTTTGCCTGCTGCAAGCTGGTGCCCCCCTCAGAGTCAGATTTTCCAAGCCCACAGACAAGATAACAGACAACAGGAGGTCAGGCTCTTTTCCCACATTCTTCAGGTCATCTGTGCCATAGATTCCTGTTACTTAGCCTATTTTTGACCCTGTAAGCTTGGCCAACTTAATCTTTCTAGTATCAGGAGGAAATAGTGATAGTTTTTATTATATCTACCTGTCTTAGATTTATTGTACCCAGAAGGATGACTGTGTTTTCTATTAAGAAGGATCTTTATTTTACCATATCACTAAAAGAGAGAAGTATGCAGGTCCTGTAAGCTGTTCAGCCCAACCATCTGACACTTAATATTTTTCTTTGCTAAAAAAATGGCAGGAGTTACTAAGGCCCTAAATTAGCAAAACTCCTAAGTATAAATGTAGCTTAAAAATACATGTTTAATTTCCATTTAGATCATGGGAAATTACAGCCCAATCCCAGCAGGCACCTCCAGTTTTTTATATATACATTTATAGATATATAATTACAGGTTAGTGGAATAAGTACGCCTCAAAGCATGTGCCTGAATATGTTGCTGAATCAAAGCTCCAACACCTTCCATACCAACCCTGCAGAAAAACACGACAGCATTATTGGAAACACCATTAGCAGCAAGCAGGTCCCAATAAAAATGCAATTTTAATGCTAGGAAACATCCTGTGTTATCTAACCTAACCAAAGCACCAGTGGCTGCTGCATGACAAGACCTGCATTTGATCTTGCCTTTACACAGAACGCAGGAACACCAGCTCATAAACAAGTTAGGAAACACATTTAACCAACAACCCACAACTTACTTTCAACGAGCTTACCGATGTCAGCACACGCGATAAAATTAGCCCGTTTTGAGTCTGCGATTCTGGCATGATTATCTGCTAATTACGCTCTGTAAGCTGAGAGGGGTGGGCCCAGCAGCTCGCCGGGGGCTGCTGGCTGCCTGTCTTCCCACAAAATTTGCTCACAAGGCATCTAAAAATAACTTTATAGACAAATCTTCCTCTGGAGGGAGAGGCAGGGCAAAACAAAAGAGCGTAGACAGCTTAACCTCTTCATGGCCAAGTATCCACATGTGTAGTGAGGTCAGCGATACCCACATTAGCAGAATGGAACCCTTTGGCAGCTTTGCATCAAGGACCCAAGGACTAAACCCTGCTGGTTTTGTCTTTTCCTCCAGATTCAGTTTGCTACATCCTCACATCTCTGTCCCTGTAGTACCTCACAGGTGGTCACTGCCTCTGTTCCCTGAGCTGGATGCTCTCAGCCCCACGTGGAGCTTTAGGGCTCTGCTGACACGTTCCTGCGAGCAGAGGATCCCCTGTTTCCTGCCCAGACCCACAGGGGGTCCTGTCCGATGGCAGCACAAGCTCTGTGCTCACGCAGAAAATACCAGCAGAGGTTTCTGCCCAGCAGCTTTCCCCTTTCCAGCCTTCTCTGCCCTGCTTCTACTCCCCCAGCATCTGATTTCCACCCAACTCCTATTTCATGCACATCCATCCCAATTCTTTTGAAAGGCTGAGAGTTATCTCTGTCCTGGAGTACATGGGGGAAAACACGATGATGTTTATTGTCATGGGCGAATGACAAGCACGTGATCATTTTCACCGGCTCTCCTGATGGAGCAAATCTATCAGAGGGCTGAAATACGCTAAGTGGATGAAACACAAGCAAAATTTTATCCACTAAGCAATTCTATTAGGTTACAGACCAAAGGAGGTTATTGATTCAAAGAGTACAGCGTGAGGGACTAAATACTTATGAGCATCAAAGCCCCACTGCAGTCAATTACTGCTCACAGCCAGTGACTGGGGCTTCACGTTAGGAAAGGATGTGTTGTTCCAGCAGCAATGATTTGGTGGAAAATGTGCTGTTAGTGCTAAATATGATAGAGCAAATATAAGGACTAGAGACCAACGGAGGATGTTTAAGCTCCTCAACAAACTAATTATGCTACTGGTGTAAAGCAAGCCAGGAAGAAGCACAGAAACTCGAATGCATGCTGCACACAGCCTTTATATGGAGGTCAAATTCTCACTTTTTAACACAAAATTCAGAGGAGGCCAAGTTTACCCACTTCTTGGTCATGTTTTTCATTGCAAGGTCATCTCCAATTCACTCTGATGAATTTTTATGTCAGTCTAATGGCAGCCAGCAACATTAACAGCGGTGAGGGTTGAAGTCTCCAGACACAGCAGGTGGGTGATACCCACAAACAATACAAAGGTAAAAGCAGAATTACAAGGAGGAAAACACTGTCAGCTTCCAAAAAATCAGAGCAACTCCAGAGAAGCAGCATTAGAGACAAACGCTGGAGCTTAACCTCAACAAGGATCCTAAACTTTAAAAATTCCTTTGTACTGCCATGCAGAGAAGATGTATTTCTTTAAAGGCTTAATTTTTGGAAGTTGCTGAAAAGGAAATGAAGAATTTGCACATCTTGTTCCCCTCTTCTGTCTTTTAAGCCAGAATGCAGACAGGAGCCAGGCCTATTATGCATTAAACCAAAAAACCACACTTGCAAGTCTCCTGATGTGTGCCCATTGCTATGTTTCCACTCCTAGGTAAGGCTAAGCTCCAAAAAGAACCTCAGTTCTGCTGAGGGAAATGCACAATATTGCTGGCAGAATTGAAGGACCACTTCCCTTTTTCCTCAATAATCCCCCTTCTCTGTATAGCTCCTCTGTGGATAGATTAAATTGTTTTTTAAAGCTAGTTTTTCTTCCAATAGTATCACCACTGTTTTCCACTATAAGCAAATACACGTAAACTTGAGTTCCACGAGTTCAAGCTGATTTAACAGATCCCCCTGTTCTCCAATCCTATTATTCCTCAGCCAGGCTGGCTAACATCAGCTTTCAGGAGTCACAAGAAATTGGCCCCTCCCCACAGTGTGGGACCCACCGGGAGCTTTGTTTTCAAAGTGTGTGGTTTGTATTCTTTTTAATCCTCAAATGCTAAAAATGAATTGAGGAACTAGGACAGCTGCTGGAGGCTGTGGTGAGGTGGTAATTTAGAAGGGTTTATGAAGCCAGGCACCCTGCCTTTTACAGAAAACACTGTATTCCACAGAGACATTTTAAAATAATAGCCTAGGATAGGATACAGTTCTAATATTTTCTCATGTAAATTGCTTTCCTTCACCCTTTTTTTATTCTGGTGGCTGATGCCAAGGATTAAAAGCGTCTGCATGTAGAAATCATGCAGACAAACCCTCAATAAACCATTTTCACCCAACCTACAGATCATCAGGCCTTAGTCTGTGAGCTGAGAGACAGAAACCAGTGGGTGCTCTGTGACCTGAGCTGTTTGCAACACAAAATGTCACAAAAAAAGAGCCAGCTTCTATTATTGATATGGGATTGATACTGGGATTCTTGGTATTCAGTTCATTCCCAGACAGCTGGTTTGGAGCAGGGGTGAGGGCTGCTGTGTGTGGACACTCAGAGCCACACCAAGCCAGCCTGTGTCCTCCTGGACACCCTCCTGCCCAGCTCCAGGCTGTGAGATTGCATTTTCATCTCCAGGGACATGAGCAGGGACACAGTTCATGCTCTCACTTACACACATCTTGCACAGCTGGACATGACACAAATCTGCCCCAGGAGCCTGAACAGGAGTTAATTTTCTGTGCAAATGTCCTCCTGGAAAAGGAAAACCCTGCACTTTCATCTCCAGCTCCCCCAGCCCAGCAGTTTCTTCTTTCCACCCTGCTGCCCAGCAGAATTCCAGCAGACAGCATTTCTGTGCCATGCCCAAGAGGAGGAGAGGACAGGGCACCATCACCTCACTGCTCTCTTGCTTGCAGGTTTTGCAGTGGCCACCAGCTACCAATTCTCTTAAAAAAAAAAAAAAAAAAAAAAGGCTTAAAAGCCAGAGTTGTAAAAACTGTGGCTTTGTGGGGTACAAAACCCCTCAGGTCTGGAGTTTTTTGAAACCATTCATTTTCTATGCAGTGGAGGGGTGTGAGTGCTGAATCAGAGACACAGCAAATTAGGAAAACAACACATTTTGTTGAGAGCAAAATGTTTCATCTGAATGCTTGATCAGAAGCAGCCCAGGTTTAACTGAAGGTTGCCATGATCTAGGCAGGATTCCCACACTCTTCAAGAGGCTCTGGATTTAGAGCAGAGCTATCCTGTGTGGGCTGGATGTTCTTACCACTCACACTACAAAACATCTGAAGTCTGAATAAGACCACCAAGTCCAGGTGAAGTCCAGAACACCACCAGTCATGCCTGAGGCTGCCTACGATGCCCAAACCCATAGCTAAGACTGCCAGGCACTCACTGAAACTGAATTTTTCACAGCCACTGCTGTTATTATCAGAAAGGTCACTCATCCGAGAACCTCCAAGATTCAAGATTAATTTTGCGTCATAATTACTTTGTTCACATGTTCAGAATAGATCAAATTAAGTAGAAACTGAATATTTAAGGAATTCTATAAAAATTCTTCCCATGGGAGAGTGGGAGATCAGGATAAAGGAGACAACTTGCACAGTCCTTCATTAACTCCCTAAGGTGGTTCTGGGTCCCAGCTGGTTTGATACCACCCTTTCCACAAAACCACGTGTTTCCTGCCCCAGCCTGCCTGAGCACAGCGTGCATGACACATCCTGTCATCACCAAAGCATTCCTCATCCACATGGCATTTCAGGAGTCTGCAACATGCCAAGCCAGTTGTCCTCCTGCTGGCAATTTCACAGCTCTAGACCATGCGCTGCACTTCATTTCTCCACTATTTCGCTCACCCATCAACATCCAAAGTCCTTCTTCCCTCAAAACAAGTGTTTCATTTTATTCAAAAAGACAAAATCAACCTACTGATGGTTTGGTACCAATTCCAAAGAATAATCCACTATGTGTATAAATTTATACTTCCATTAATCAATACCTACTCATAGACGAAAGGAAGGAACAGCTGTCTGGGCACATATGTTTAGCATCAGTTCATGACTATGAGCTAAATATACCTCCCATGGCTCTCAAAACCTCAAACAAAGAGCTGCTGTTCTCTTGAGATGCACAGCCAGGGTCAGGTAAAGGTTATGAGTTATCCCTATCTCAAGGTTACTTACACAGAACATAAACTCCAGGATCAAGTTGCAGAGTCAGCAGCAATTGCTCACTCAAAGTCAATCACCTTCAGCAGAGACCAAGCAAAAGCAGAGGCCTTTGGGTCCGCCCAGCTTCCAGGAGTGAACTTTGCTGTTATCAGCTTTCCTCCTCCAGGGAGCCTCCTTGGATGTCAGGGCTCCTACTGCCAGCCCTGAGCAGCAGATTCCAAACAGCATCTCTGTTAACATTTCTTGGCATATTCTGGAGCGACTTCAAGTTCAGCAGAGCAGGAGAAGCGAGGTGAGGTGGGGATGAGAGGTGTCAGAGGGCTGTGTGGGGTCTGGCTGCCCAGACATGGAGCGAGCTGTAATTTCACCCCACTGTCCAAGGGAGGCTGTGGGGCACAGGGACCACAGTCCACAGGGCTGCTCTGGCACGCTCTCATTTAAAAACCTGCATGCCACAGGGCGTGCTCAGCTCTTCCTTCACCCAAAGGTTTGGTAATGAGGAACGATGTTGTCCTTCTGAAGGACAGCCAGGAAACCCAACAGACAAACTCTCTGTGATTTTCATGTGTATTTAAGAAAATACATAGCCTAATAATCAGGTAGGATAAAAGGAAAAAAGACATGAACCACTGTTGTGTCTTAAATCTGTGCACTCAGTGAGGCAAATACGGAGATTTCAACTTGCAAGTCCATTTTTCAAACACAAGCATTCCCCTTAGGAATATCCACCAAGATCTTGCTTGCTTTAAAGGCATTTCTTCTGAAGTACAGGCTTGAATGCACTGTCCAGATTCACAGTTCAAGCATCTGATAGTCTCTCCAGTATTTTGAAGATGATAATCCATCTTAAAATTGAAGGGCCAAACTACTCTCACCCTCACAAGAGAGCAAAGCACACATTTGGAAGAAGCCCCATTCCCATCTGCCTGCAGACTGCTCTTAGCATCATGAAGTTGTGATGAATTCCTAGCCTGTTTTACAGGAGAATTGCAAGGCTCAGGTCTGCATTGTCTGCAAAGTGCTTTGGAACTCTCCTATCAAAGCTTTAAATAAATACCAAATATTGTTGTGTTACTGGCACAGATTCCCCAGAGAGGTTGTGGGTGTCCTGGGAACAGCCAAGACCAGGCTGGACAACTCTGAGCAGGTTGAAGATGTCCCTGCTCATTGTGAGGGAGCTGGAACGAGATGAGCTTTAAGGTCTCTGCCAGCACAAACTGTTCTGTGATTCCATGGCACTCTCCCTCTGCTCTCAGCCAGGCTGTGGGACTCTCCACATCCCACATTTTCCGTGTCAAAGGGAGAAACCTTTTCTCCCTTACTAGATTACTCTAGCTTCTTGGCTTAAATAAGCATTCATCAGCTTTTATGTGGTTGTAGGACCTGCTCAACAACATCCCTGCTGCTCCAGGCAGCCTGGAGCACCCCAGCTGTCCCTGGCTCCCTGCCAAAGTCCGGAGCAGAGAAGAGGAGCAGCTCCTGCTAATGCAGTGTTTCATCCTGCATGGAAAACAAAAGCTTGGAGCCCCTGCACCCAGTCCTGCACCTGCCAAAGGCTCTGTGCCCCGGCATGAGGAGCACATCCCGGCAAAGGCTGGAGGAGCCTTCACCTGCCCCAGGTATTGCATTTCCCTTTTATTCTGTCCCTCCCTTTTTTACAGTGGTAGGTGGGAAAACAGAAGAACAATCTCACATTGACATCAGA
>VXBQ01014493.1:76777-220937 GCA_013400175.1 Phainopepla nitens | reverse complement strand
AGGAAGGAAGGAAGGAAGGAAGGAAGGAAGGAAGGAAGGAAGGAAGGAAGGAAGGAAGGAAGGAAGGAAGATCAGTCATTCAGTTTGAAAATGCCTGTCCTGGTGAAATATACTGTAAATTAGTGTGGGACAAGGGAATGTGGAGCCAGCAAGATCTCCAAAGCTCACTTAATATCAACTCCAGAAACATTACACTAATGTATTTTTAAATATGATTTACAGGATGCTCTATCTGGGAGCTTCGAGTGGATGGAGAAAAACGAAGAGCTGACCTGGATGAGTGATGTGCTCTGGGAAGGCAGGTGCTGCCTCCCTGCTGCAGGAGGAAAAGCTGGGTGGCAAAGAAAGAGAAGCATTTTGAGGGCAGCACAGTTTGAAGATGGGTGGCCACCCCTGCACTTTGGAAATGTCACCCAAAGTACCCAATTTGAAAACCAGAGCAGTGGGGATTTAGGCATACACCTCCCATCAATGAACACAGTTTGATTATTTGGAAACTTGCATCCCATGGAGCTTTAATGACCTGGACAGCCTAACTTCAAGGGACAAAGTCCTAAACTTCTTTTGGGGTGTATGAGATTGAACAGACACCTCTGTGCAGGGATGCAATTGTGCACCTGCTTCTGTGCTCCCTGAAAATAACCCCAGCATGTCACCTCCTAAATACATTAAACATTTCTATCAGGATGAATCTCAAGTGGTTCAAAGGGGGAAGACAAAGCCCATCCACAGGCCCCTTTGAAAATGCCTCTGCATAGGCTGAATCCCCTCCCAGGGATGGAGGAAAATCCTCTCCCAGTAGCACAAGGTGTTCCCTCATCAGCACTGGCAGAGATTTTTGGATGGAGAGCAAACAAGCTGCTCCCCACAACAAGAGCCCAGCCCTCAGTGATACAGAGCAGTGCAGTGAGGGTGTCCAGCCCTCTGTCCCCCCTTGCCAAGGACAAACCAGAGGCTCTGACTGGGGAGGGACAGACCCAGCAAAGCACTTGAGCAGACACTTCAGTTTCAGTGTGTTAGGAACTGCCCCCTGGCCAGCAAAGCACTTATACCTGGGAAGAAGAGGAGACTGGCAAGGGTTTGCAATTAAACACTGATGAACGTGGCAAGGATGCTGTCATTATAGTAATTTTCACCTGCCCAGAGTTCTTTTTCCAATAGTTCATTTTTTAATTAAAATATCCTTCTAGAGAGAAAATAAATACTTGCTCAGCTTCATGCTCTGTTTCTAATCTGGGTCGATTAAGAGGGTAACCAAATAAAACAAACACAAATAACACCTCTATAACAATCTCCTATAGCATCATCGTGTGATTTTGACAATGTATTTCAAATTATTAACAACTCTTAGCAGTTCTATTCATCATCATCTTCAGTGTCAAGATACTTCAAGAGTCAAGTGAGCTTTTAATGAACTCTCAGACTGAAAGAGGAAATATCTATCCAGTGCATAGTGCTTTAATGATCACCTAATTCCTTCTATTGTATCTCCTGTTATGATTTATGAATTAGGTAAAAAGAGCAGAGACATTTGAGAAAACACTCGTGTACACAGTATCCAGAATAAGACAAACTTGCATTTATACAGATTGACTATACATGTCTGGATTTTATATACAACACTGGAGATTCGTGCAGACGTTTGTTTTTCCTTATAAGCCCAAGATGTTCTCACTGCACAAGTCGCTGTGTAATTATGGATTTGTCATATTGATTTAAACTCCTACAGCCCGTGGGCCTGCCTGCTCGCCTTTGTGTTTTATACCAGCACAAAGAGAGCAGCTCGGAAAGGTGGTTCTTTGGCTCGGGGGTATTAATGAGCTGTTCCTCACGGGCTCTGCCTCTCTCCCTCACTGACCTCAGCTCACCCCCCCCCGTGCAATGATTTCCATCTGTTGGCAGCGCAGGGGACAAGAGGCACTGGACGTTTCACAAATGCAGGTGACCCCTCTGACCCTCTCGGTGTAAGCACTTAGAACTCCCTCTCACTTTTTATTTACCCTGCAGTCATATCCCATGAATAAAGGGAACAATTTCCTTTCTGCAGCAGTGAGTGCCCTCGGTTAGGTGGATATTCCCTGCAGATGCCTGTTGCAGGGTTTAAGGAGTGAGTGGTGATTTCTCAGTGTCCTTCTGGAGACCCTGCAAAGAGCCTGGAGCTGCAGTGCGGCACCACACTGGGCTCTGGGTAATACCACGGCTCAGGAATCCATCACAGGGAATAAAAGAAGGAGCCAAGGCCTTAGCTCGACACACATCTGAAATAAAACCTTCCCTTTGTGAAGAATAACAGAGGCTGAAGCTTCGTGGGCATGCTGGAGCACAGGGAATAGATGTGGGGTGTTACACCTTGCAGGGCAGGAGCAGGGTGGAGGGCAGGGAGAAGCCCAGGGCTGTGTGTGCTGGGGCAGCACTAGTCCAGAGAGCTGATCCCTTGCCAGGAAATCTGCCCCTGCATCCTTGTGACCTGGGGAGAGCAAAAGCAGGGGAAAGGACACTCCCAAGATGTCTCTGGAGAGACCTTCCCCAACAAACTGTGGCTCCCAAAACCTACATCAAACCAGGCATGCTCAGCACCTGCACAAGCTCCCTCAGCCACTCACACCCAGTGTCATGCCAGCCTCCACGTGGGGACAGGGGGTATTCTCTTTCCAGCTCTAGCAGAGGTGATACAAAACATCTGTGGCTTGTTTTGAATGTTCCCTGTCCTGGAGTGGCAGGAGTTAGTGCTCACATGGGGAGGGAAGAGGAACTGGGACCCCAAGCCCAGGGCCAGCCTGTGCCAGGTGGCAGCAGCAGCTGCTGAGGGAGCATCCAAAGAGAAGCACGTCGGGTTGCACACACAGGAGCTGCCCCACTGCACCTTCCCCTGCCTTTGAGCCCTTGCTTCTGTGTCCAGTCCCCTCCTGGCACACCTCCTTCACTCCTGGCCACTTCCAGAGCCATTCCAGTCATCCTGCTGGAACCTAAAGCAGAAAACTGAGCCCATGAAATCAAGGGACATGCATTTTGGATCACGAGCACACCCAGCTCTGGGCAGTATGGCAGCAGCACAAGCCTTGGGCAGTGGCCTTTGCCTTCTGAGCGGCTTGTTTTGGGGCTGAAATCACGACCACCACAACCTGCACTTTAGAAAGACTTTGGTCACCAACATTTGGTCCCCAGAGGACAGTCAGCTCAGTCTGCTCAGTTGTTGCCTAATAACAAAAGGAAAAAAACCTTGCAACAGAGTTAAAGTAGGAAGATAAAAAGCAATTCTTTAATGAAAGCTTTCAGGTGCACAAGATACGGCACTGCACACACATGGTACAGGATTCCTATAATTTTTATAAGGTTAATTAATTAGTATATCTAGCTGGTACATCCAATAGGAAATCAGTTATCCCAGTAACCCTTGGAACTGATCCAGGGGCTTCTTTGCCTTATTTATTTGTTGTGTCTGAAGTTCTGGTAGAAGATAAGATGTCCTTGTCAGGAATTCTCTTCTTAAGAATAAGACTAAACAGAATTTCAAGAATGTGTTAGTAACTGTTTGTTAAACTGTGAGAGAGGACAGAAAAAATACTGAAAGCTACACAAATATATATAAAAAATCTACAAGGCTACAAATATATGAAAAATATACAAAAAGCTAAAAAATCTTTAGGCATCACAATCCTCTAAGATCTCATGCTACAGACCTGGGTATTCAGAGTGAGCAGGTGGACACAGCAGCCAAGAAAACCAACCAAATCCATTTCTACCACAGAATCCCAGAATTTGGGTTGGGTTGGGAGAGACCTTAAAGCTCAACTCATTCCAGCCTGCTGCCATGGGCAGGGACACCTTCCACAAAACCATTTTATGAAGAATACTATTTACCATTCTGTCTTTTTAAAAGAGTTTATCCTTTCAGCTCCAACATTAATTTCCCAGTTAGAAAAACTGCTGGACAATTTCACTAGCAAACACTTCTTCATGGCACTGAAGTACTTGTTGGCCACCTGCCACCAGCTGCAGTCAAAGGGACATAAAACCTTCATGATGCCACAGGGACCGGAGTTCCTCCAGGGTAGATTGTGGTGATTCTTGGGCTGGATTCTCCCCAGGTGATGTCTGATGAAAAATGAAATTGCCTCTTATCCCAAACATCCAACGAACTGAACCCAATTTTTACATTACTATATAAGCTATGTATCTGTCATGTTTTTCCAGTGGCCTGGCCTTAACAGCAAATATCCTTTCATCTTTACCTTCCAAATGCCAGCTCCAGCAAAATGGTCTAGAATGGTTTGTTCCTTTCCCACCAAGCTCTATAATTCCTCCAAAATTCAGTCCAGCACCTTCATAAGTGCAGTTGTACTCTTCGTATCAGGAAGAACCTGCCCACTACTAAAATTTGTTATAGCTTCAAGCCTAAAGGAACACTTTGAAGTGCTTTCTTTGAAGTGGGTCATTTTTATCTGTGCCCTGCTCTGGTACCTGGCAATGAGGGATACTTTTTCCACTGCTTCCATTCCTTTGTTTTACCAGGTGTTTTTTCACAGCTCTCAGATTCCTCGCTGCAAATATTCTCTGAAAGCAGTAAAATATAAATAAAAATGTGGACTTTGCTGATTGTGCAGGACTCAAACACCACTTGAAACACTCCTGAAGTAAGAGGTGCATCTAGAAAACCCATCCCAAAATGGAGCTGTCTGAGACAGACACGTCAGCTGGATGGAGTTTGGACATGATCCCTTGGAAAGCACCAAGGAAAATCAGTAGGACTGTTCAAAGTGATCAGTTATCCTGGCATTGCTCTCACGTGAAAAATCTGGAAAGATATATTGCTGCCTGGTAATCAGCCAATTCAATGAAATTCTGTTCAAGAGAAGAGGCACACGAAGCATTGTAACTATCACAGCATCCCTCTGATGGTCAAGCATAATTCAAGATGTGAAGGAAATGATAGAAGCAAAATTAATGCCACCATCAGCTGGTTCCTGAGATGAAAAAGACACCTATGGGGAAATTAAAACCATCCTTCACATCACTGACAAAACAGAGTTTCAGCAGCCATTGGTTGTGCTTTTTACAGACTGCTCAAAGCATCAAATACATCCCTCTCTGTCATTAGAGAAAGGAACTCGAGAGCATCTCACCAAATGCACTGTGATTTTATCATAAACAGAACCCATCCCCAGGAAGAGCAGCAGTGAGCAGGTGGGTTTGTACTGGGTAGAAGTGACACACACATTGCCACCAAGCCTGCAGCGTGTACAGCAAATTTATCCTGCAACGACCCCGCATAAAGTGGAAGCAGCTGGTGATTGCCCTGGCAGAGACCCATTAACCTACATCACACACCACAATGACAGCCATAGCTCATTGCTACAACCCTCAGGAATACTAGCGTTAAAGTCCAAAAAAAAGAGAGAAAAAAAAAGGCAATTGATGAGTATGGGCTACCCTCAAGCATGGTGAAAACAGGTGAGTGTTCCTGTGGATGCAAGCTGTCAATATATTAAAGGAACTGATGACTTTGATTATATGAGACCACAGATATCAGACCAAAGAGGCAGTTCCCAAAAAATCCAGAGATCATTAGGAACAGCTTCCATAGCTGTGGCCTTCCTCCTGAAAATGTGAAATAACTGTGGAGTCTCAAAATATTTAAGGGTTTGATGAAAAGTTTAATTTTTCCCTTAGCAATTTATGGCTATGAATCACGGGGAAAGAATGCTGCTGACGGGCAGAAAAAACTGAAGCCTTAGTGATGTGGTCCTGACATATCTTTTAGATTGAAAGGAAGATGAATGCTGATGCTAGAAATATTACTGGAGAACAAGCAGACTCTGCTGTCAGAAATCAATAGCTACAGACTTATGTACTTTGGTCACATCAGACACTGAGATGAAAATAAACCTCAAGAAAGTAATTACAGGGGGGAAAGCAGAGGATCACTGCAGAAGAAAATGAGCAGTGGGAAGATGGAGGGGACAGCACTGCAAGAGATGTCCACACATGGAGAAAAGGACTGAGCTTTGCTCAGGTCCCAGAGGGCAGCAATGACACAACCAGGAACAGAGACAGCAGAGGCTGGGAGGGGAGGAAGGCAGAGCAGAGAGAGCAAGCAAGGTGAGAAAAAAAAAAGGTTGCAATGTGATGTGTCCACTTAGAACAACATTTTTGGGCTTTATCCCATGTAAATTTTTCTTTAATCCTTTCCAGAGGACCATCATAACCCTTTCCTTTTCATAACTTTGCAAGAAAGGTGGGGAAAAAACTAAAAGTTTTGATTTGGTATGCATGGCCCTTTCCCAAACCCCTCCTACCCTACCACCACCACACATAAAAGGTGATCACCAGGTGTGTGTGCTGTAGAACTGACCAGACTGTGGGAGATGACCTGGACTGGTCTTCAAAGAAATTCTTCAAGAGTCTCTTCCCCATGCACAGGCAGGGAGCAACAACACAGAGCTATACCCTGGAGATTTGCACTCCAAAATCTGAAAGGAAAAAGCCAGGACAAGTCTTCGTCTTGTTCAAGAGAGCAGGTTTGATGTGCCTGCTTGTGTCTGTGCCTCTGTGTGCACAGACCCACTTGAGATGCACAAACTGTGCACTCTTGGAGTGACACGTGGCACCCAAAGCTGTCACCCAGGCAAGCCAGTTCCTCCTGCTTTTCCTTCCATCCCTGCCCCTGCCCACTGCCTTCACAGTGCCCCTGTCACTGCAGAGTTCACTCAGCAGCAAGGAAAGACTCCACAGATCAGAAGGCAAAGAAGCTAAAAGCCTTTATTAAGAAAAGAACTCGACTTTTATAGATGAGTTCATCAGGTGGATTCGTGTTGGTCAGCAGGTTAACAAGCAGAGACACCCCTCAGCCCACTGGTGAAAGGAGAACAACAACCCCTTGAAAAACATCTTAAGACAAACATCATGAATCTCACCTACACTTATACTCACAAATACCAGGTGTAGATATTGTTTACAGTTCTCTTCTCTGCCTCCCTCACAACTTTCCAGGATAGCCTGAGAAAGGTGCTGATTTCTCTCTCTGACCAGGCTGTCAGCACCCACATGCCCCTGCAGGTCTCCTCACCTTCCTCTGGAGCCAGCCCTGATGTGTTCCCTGCTCAGCAGTCTCCCACAGCATGCATGGCTGTGGGAATGCAGCAGAACACTCTGTTGTGCAGGGCACGGGGATCTGCGGCAGGGCTGTCACAAAACCACGCCTGCACAACAGGCAGCAGCTCCTCATTTATTTTCAGAGATGAAATCTCTGACACGGGCTCTTAAAACTATGATTTAAAAGCGTGGTCAACAGCACAAGTGGCAGAGAGGGGAATCTAATCCATCTGAGGCAACTGCCACTTTCAGGAGCTGCTGCTTAGAAAGGAAAAGGAGACCATGAACCCAAACTGCATTTCCAGATCTCTGCTGCTTCCAGACCCCTGCTAGGACCAGCTTTGTGGGAAGCATCAAGTACCCACTTGCCTAAAATCCACTCTCTGTTGGGAAGCTCTGAAGTGCCAAAATATTTTGATAAGAATCCAAATCCTTTTCATGGCAAAGGAAAACAAGAAGCAATTTGCAAGGCTGAGTGTGGAATTAGAGGATGCATGCACAGAACACACACCTGAGATTGGCTGAGCTGATGTATCTCATGCAGAAGGTGATTTCTGGGGCTCCCATGGGAAGCTGGAGATTACTCATAAGACACTGTGTCTGAACTCCATTTTTTTTTATGTCAGCTACTCCTTCCAGACAAGTCCAAAGAAGTTAACTCTAAAATTCATGTCATCGAGGTCTATTTTGCTCTTTCCAAATATTTAGGGATTAGCTTTGTAAGCACCAAGAATAGCTCTAAGCACTGATAATTTCTCCAAGGTACACAGGTGAGCCCTAACGCTCCTCCTCTGCACACAACCCAAACAGAACCGTCTCCCTGGGCTGCTGTTCAGTTCTGCACACTGTTCCACCCATGAAAACCATCCTAAAATGGAACTCACAATCCAATCAAACAGCAGATAATGCCTCAGATTTCACTGGGATTAATTCTGATTTCTTCTGGCTGGAGTGTGCAAATAACACCAGTTTCTTAAATCAAGAAAATAACCCAAGGTAAGACTGAGCCAATTCCCAAGCCAGCAGGTCAGGGAGGGAATGCCTATTTCCACAGGGCCTTTGATCTTTGCTGCTTGACCTTGCTTTTGGCAACCTTGGGAGGTCAGGGAAATTGTTTGGGGAGCCCCACAGCCTATTGATTTCTTCACAAGGGGCAGGCCATGGGCATTGTCATGGTAATGGCAGACCCCGAAGGCTCGTTAGGTGTTGCACCCCTCTGAGACGTGCACAGGCAAGGGCACGCCTGCCTTCTTTGGAGGCCAACAATCTGCCAATCAGTTCCACCCCATGAAAACTAAGGTGAATGTGAGGAGATCTCGCCACCTGTATTATAATCTGCAGCTGTATTGAAATTTTCCTGGCAGAGCTGAAATTTTAATGTTTAATTTACTTGAACTAATGTGTCACAAAATTCCCATCCACACTGAAAATTCTAATGAACCTTTGGGTGGACAAAGAGACCTCCAAACTTTGACCCTTTTCATCACTGTATTTTAAAACAAGCAGCTCCTTAAGAAGGTTAAGGAAGCAATAATAAAGACTTTTTAGTGTGCATACATGATCATTCCATACTGATGCACTTCAGCTTTAATAATATTGTATTAAATTTTATTGTAACCTCGCTGACATTTACTGCAAGGGAAAGTGCGTAAGCTTAACAGCCTTATAAAATACAGCCCAGTAATGTACCTATAAAGCATAATATTTCTATACAAATGATGAGCTATTGCAATTGCATCCAATTTAGTGGCTCATTATTAACGAGAGCAATCACCTTCTCAGTCACATGCTCTGAAACACAGCCCGGTGTGCCGGTGCCATCTCACATTTTACAAGGCAGCTGCTCCAATTTCACTCAGCAGCACAATGATCTGACAGTGGAAATTCTCTTCTCGTTATGAATTAGCTGCAAAACACACTGATGATGAAGAGGTGAGTCCTCATGCATTACCATGACTCGAGTTTATCCAAAGGAGGAACGCTGTTTTGCATGACCTGAGATCGAGGTCATTTAAGCTGATGTGACTCCCTCCACTCTCAAAGTCTTTCACTGAAAACCTCTTCTGGCACCAAATACTGGACTTTGGTGGAATTCAGCACCTCCTTTCACAAAAGCACATCTGAAAGTCCCTGCATACAACCACTTGTTCCTCCAAGCCCTTAGAAGTCTCCAGCAAGCTCTCTGTGGCCTGTTCCTTTTCTGACAGAAGTTCCCAGGGTGTTCCCAGACCATTCTGATGGGCCAAGGACCTGCTGGGATCCAGAGACCTTGCAAAAAAATACCTTAACTGTCCTTATAATCCCAAAAGAGGTCTCCTAAGCAAGTCCTCTGGATCTTTCCCAAAGGCGCAGAAGTCAGAACAGTTGTTCTTATTAACAAAAAGATGGACAAGGATACAAATTTCAGCAGAAGCAACAGGCACAGTTGCCACCTCCAATAAGCATAACCTGTCTTTTCTTCAACAATCCTTTCAAAGCTGAGCAAAACTTGATTTGCATAATTCAAAGACCTAATCCTGGTGCTTCCTGAAGGGCACAACTTTAAAATAAGCAGAAGGGGAACTCATCCACACCTAACACACTCACAAGCTTCATGACTCTGGATTCCAACTGCACTGAGACAAAGCACAACAAAAAGACAATAGGACAAGACCCTACAAGATGTGAAGGGTGCCCCTGGCATGACCCAAGTTCAGAATGTCTGAGGACCTCTGTCACACAGGAAAATCCCAGTGCAGTGAGGTCCTCAAGAGCAGCTGGGGATTTTCTGAGCTGTCAAGGTGACACAGCCTCAAAGCGATCACTTGCTGCTCAGCAGGATGAGACAAACACAGCTGATATCTGGGAGAGATTAATTCAAGGAGTCATCTTGGCTGGAAGGCAGGCAAAGGTTTGGAGACACTGTGTATGTGGTGTAAAGAAAATAAGTAGTTCATTTTCTTCGAGCATTAAGCTGTAATGGCTGTCAAGGGGGATTACCGATATTGTTATGCCAGTGTCAGCACATGTTGTAGAGCAGCTATATTTTGAATTTCCATACTTGCTTAATTTAATGTTCAGATAATCTGGCAAATGAAAGACGAGCCTCAAAGACTCTTCTCCCCCCCTCCCCCCTTTAAAAAAACCCATTCTATTAAGAATGTTAAATTCTTGGGAGCAAGAGCTGGCGTACATGGAGGGCACATACTAATCTCATTTATGCTGAGATTTGCTTTCTGTTAAGCAACAGAAAAATAGCTAATCAAGCATAATTCAATAATACATCATCTGCAGATGCAAAGACTCAGAAGATTGGTATGGAGGTTTGCCCATTTACATGAACTGATGATCTAGGCCAGGTGCAATTAACTGCACGTGGGGTGAGGGTGCACACCTCAAAACCCCCTCTGATGAATCCTCCTCAGCTTTGGGCTCACCGGAATCTGGGACAGCTGCCAGCACATGACTGAATAGGATCTGAGCTTCTCTCCATGAGTCACTGGTCTGTGGCAGCCAAGAGAGCCCAGTTCCCTGGACAGGGAGCACTGGCCCAGCTGCCACTGTCCCCAGTGCCCAGTGGTACCAGAGGCACTCATTGCTTGAGGAAAACATCAGGTGGAATCTGGGACCAGCTGGTGACACTGGCATGTCCTCTGCATCACACCACAGAGCGTTTCCAGACATCCTCAGAACAACTTTATGTTCCTTGTAGAAAACCACAGAAGGCAAAGCTTGGCCTGCTCAGCACTGCCACGTGGTCAGCGTGCACGTCCCGGCTCCCACGCTTGCAGCCACCACCCAGCAGGAGCTCAGAAGTGACCCACCTGTCCCTGACATGGGACATGCCATGGGGAGAAAGGGTCCCTGTGTCAACAGCCCAGGCACCCTGCAGACACAGCAACACGCTGGCCCTGTGCCCTGGAGCTGCTGCCAAAGCCCCACAAGGCAGCCCTGAGTCCCAGCTCTGCT
Source organism: Phainopepla nitens (assembly GCA_013400175.1). Classification (NCBI taxonomy): domain Eukaryota; kingdom Metazoa; phylum Chordata; class Aves; order Passeriformes; family Bombycillidae; genus Phainopepla; species Phainopepla nitens. The sequence goes on along the minus strand of VXBQ01014493.1, from coordinate 209,897 downwards.
GCAGCTGAAACAAGGGCAACTTTTCACACCCATGGAAAATCTTGCATCACACTACACTCCTTGGAGTTGTTTGGGGGAAGCAATTTTGTTTTCTGGACAATTTTGATACTCCTTTTCTTTGTTTCATTCAGATTCAAGCAAAAACAAGAAGTGTTTGAAATTCCCTACCTAATAGGACAGAGTTGTAGTCCAGGCAGAGCTGCTGGGTACTGGAGACAGACTCCTGGAGCCCTGGGCTCCCTGTCAGAGACACTGTGCCAGAAACTGACAAAGAGGTCCCTTCAAACCTCTGAAATCAAAAACATCCTCACTAAACAGTCTGTTTGGCAACTGGCAAATTCTGTCCTCTAAAAACTTTCTCAGTGTTACTATGATGCAACTTCATAGATCACAATGTCACACAATGGGGCAAAAGCCTCGTATTTCAGACTAACTTACAGAGTCCAGGTTACACCTCTTGACAGTGCTTCCTCTGACTCATATCTGGTATATAAGGAAAAAACATTTGGAGAGGTTGGAGGTTTTGGAGTGTAAAACCCAGCAACACTAATAGACAAGAGTAGCAGAGAGGGTCCTGTGCATGAGGGCAATAGGCAGACACACCAATTGAAACCCACACAAACAGCAGAGAGGCCAAGCGATATTTCTCTTTGTTCTCCATCCCCTGTTTTGTTGTTAGGGCTCTGTGCTAATTTCCATGGAATCACTACAGCACATTTGTAAACACATGTGAAACTCAGCCAGCTCTGCAGTCACTGCTGTCTTGGGCTATTAAGTACAATATTTAGCTCAGCCAGATGCCAGCAGAAGTTCGCCAAGGCCATAAAACAAGCTTGATCACATATTTTTGAAAATGAGGATATGAAGCCATTCTGGAAGAGTTTACATGTATGTCTGTGTGTTTGTTTCCTTCCATCTGGCAAATTCCCTCCCAAGGCAGTGAGATGGAGCCCAGGGGAGGAAGTGTTTGTGTTCAGTCACCTCTCAGCAGCACCCTTCTGAAAGAGGATTGTCATGAGGCCCCCTTAGCAGAGCTGCTAATGGCACAGAGGATCCCACAAGATGCTGCTGCTGCTTTTGATGGCCCACAAGGGAGACCAGGACCCTCTGCTCTCTGCTGGGTGCACACCTCAAGGGTAGCTGGCTCCAGAGCACTGTGGAGGCAGCTCTGCAGCTTTTCAAGATGCCACAACCCCAGTGTCCAGATACAGCACTGCTGGCATACACAGGACAAAGAATATTGTGGATTTAATCAGCATATCCAGTCTGATAACCAAGATGCCTTGGCAGAAGCAAACAGAGCTTTGAAGATTACAAGTTGAGTGGATCAAGAGTGGAGTCAGGAAGAGAAGATTGAATCAAACCTCTGCAAGCAAGAGATGTTTGTAAAATGTATAAGTTTTTCTATGTGATATTTAACCTAATCATTGTAGTAAAATATTACTAACCCTAAAATAATATAAAAGTATTTTGAAAACCTCAGTAAAATCGAATTCTGATCCCAAATCAGACTTTCAGTCTCTCTAAATTGCTGGTACAGCACATTTAAAGCCTTTGTCTACCCTTAAGGCAGTTTGAAGGGGCTCTGCAGAGGAGAGACAATGCCATGAGTTCCATCCTCAAAAAACCTGCACACAGGCAGCTTCAGACCTGAGCACCTCAGTAAGGGATGGAGCCATTACCTGTGCAGAGCTCAAGGCTGAACACAACAGAAACATTACTGGATTCTCCTCTCTGTATTTGCTTTGAGGCTCTGGACGCCTTCAGCCCTGTGCTGTTGCTTTCCCTGTTGAACTGAATCCAAGAGCTTGTACCATCAATTATCTCACAGCAAAACAGGGCAGGAACAGGAAAGCAAAGGACATCAAATTATTAAATCTCTCAAACTACTGTCCTACAGCATATTTAATTATGGTCTGGTGCAGAAACTGTTGCAAGGACCAGAAATATGGAAAGCCACAGGAGGCACCCAAGAACAGCTGCAGCAGGAGCAGCCAGTCAGGCACACTCCAGCCCGTGTATCAGCTCAGGAATGGGCACTGAGCACAGACAGTAAGAAACCCACAGCAGCGAGGTGTGAAACTACCACCTGTCCAAGGAAAAAGATCCTTAGCCCCATAACCTAAACCTAAACCTAAACCTAAACCCAGCCCTGGCTCTGCTGTTCCCGTCCCCTCCAGCACTCCCACCTCAGCACTGAGTGCGGTAATGCTCGTGAACTGCACAACTCCTGCCCAGGATTTTTTCCTTGTATCTCACCCACGGGAAATTTTACTTTTTCCACAAAGGTTTAATGCAATTATTTTGCAAATCAAACACCTCCAAGTGGCCCAAGCCCCTGCTGCAGCCTCGTGTGATTTAGCCTTGCACTGCCTCTGCACCCCATTTCTGACACAAGGTCCTGAGGGGAGGAGGTGTCTCCTCCCTGTGCAGGAGACTCTTCCTGGTGCAACAGAAGGCACCTCAGCTGCTATCACAATACAGATAAGGATATAACCCCAGTGCTAGCAGATGCAAACAATCCAGACAGGTGAGTGGCTTTAAAGTGAATGCAGCCCTGAAGAAAGTCCCACTTTGTCTCACCCGGAGCTGGCTCTCTGCTTCGATGACCACTCTGCCAAAGCAGCAGCTCCAGTATCAAAGAACAAAAGCAACTGAACAGGTGAAAAAACAAAGCTCTTGGCAGCTGGGCAGTGCACAGGTCACACCAACCACCTGCCCACACCCTCCAGGCTTCTCCCTCATCCCCAGTGAGTGATTACAGAATATTGGAGTCATTAAGAAGTCCTCTGTGATCCTTAAGAGTCCACCTGTTGATCCAGCACTGCCAGGCCCATCACTAAACTATGTCCCAGAGCCACATTTACATGTTTCTTGAACACTTCTAGGGATGGTGATTATTCCACTACCCTGTCCCAATGCTTGACCACCCTTCCAGTGAAGGAATTTTTCCCAATATCCAACCTGAGTCTGCCCTGGCCCAGCTGAGGCTGTTCCCTCTCCTCCGGTCCCTGTTCCCTGGGAGGAAAGCCCGACTTCCCCTCCTGGCAGGGAGTTGTGCAGAGCCACAAGGGCCCCCCTGAGCCTCCTTTTCTCCATGATGAGCCCCTTCCCAGGTCCCTCAGCCACTCCTGATGCTCCAGATCCTTCCCCAGCTCCATTTTCTTCTCTGGACACACTTCAAGCCCTCAGTGCCTTTTTCAGTTGTCTCCCCTTGATCCCATCCCTCAAAAAGGACATGGTAGAGCACATGGAAAACACCCCACAACATAGCACAGGACACAGGACCTCCCTGTCTCATGGCCAGCAGTTCCCTGGTCCCATGGCCAGTGGATCCTTGTCCCACTGATGCCTTAAGATTTTTGCTTTTATATTTTTCAGATTCTGTACTGCATTAGTGCATAACTCTGAACTCCAGATAGAGTGTTAGTTTGTCTTCACATTTTGGCCAGACAAAACAATCCTTCCAGGCCTGAGATCCAAGGACACACCACAGCCTCAGGCCCCAAAATTTTAAACAAAAGTGAATTGAGGGGGAGCAAACTGGGGGAATATGACTTCATTACCTGAAGTTGTAATTGGAGAATTAATCCCTGATATGCAAATAGACCAAACTTACATCTGTCTGAAAAATTTTTGACCATCATCCATCTTGGGTTTAGCCCCCTGGGGAGGCTTTGTCTGCCCTTGATGTACCAGAAGGCCCTTCATTAAATAAATCTGCTTTTATTCTTTTAGCTTTGTCTGGCCTGTGTTTCTAGGTCAGCCCAATTCCAGGCATCACCACAACCAGCAACTCCCTGTCCCATGGCCAGTGGGCCCGTCCCATGGCCAGCAGCTCCCTGTCCCATGGCCAGTGGGCCAGTGTGTGACCTGGCCAGGGGCCAGCCCTGTGCACTGTGTTCCCCTCACAAAACATCCAGAGCTGGTTGCTAGGCCCCAAGTTTACCCACAAGGTTGGAAGCCTGAGGTGCTGGGCCCTGCCCAGAGCCAGAACACATGTTTGTGGGATATACAAAGTGCTTGAAATAGAGGCCACAGAGGACCCATTAGAAATTCAATATTAGCTTTGTAAAATTGCTAATAATTAGCTACAGCTCTTTTCTCCATCACAGCAGCTGGTGACATGAAAGTGATTAAGTTTCTAATGAATAGATTAGGGTTACTGAATATATTAAATAACAAGGTTTTTAATCAACTGTTTATTGATTCCAGCAAGACAGTTCTGACGGCAAAAAACCACTGGGTAGCAGTGGAATTTATTTATGGGATAGTGTTCTACATCAGAAATAATTAAAAATAGATTATTTTTCACCAAATCTAGAGCTTTTTTCTCTTTGAGGCAGGTCAATATGGATTAAATTAACTGCAAATAATAAATTAAGGGAGAATTGAAAGCTAAATTCAGAGCAGAGAGGTGCTCGCAGCTTGGCAGTCAATCTTTGTTTGCAGTTGCTGGGGCAGAACCAGTCACATATTTATAGTCTGGCTTCAGCCAGGAGAGACAAAAAGGTTGCACTCTACCCCTGTTGTCCAGTCTCACGGGAAGGATCCATAAGGATCCTATCCCAAAAACCATCTGGAGATAGAATGGTGTTGAATAACCAGAAAGCAAACTTTTACTTGCTTACTCGGTTCACTGGGTGTGGAAAGGCCCCAGGCCCCACCTGGAGTTCCCTGATAGGGAAATCCTTGAGCAGTTCTGTGTTGGGATTGAGAGAGAGGGACAGGCCTTTTGGTTTTTTGGTCTTCAGGTTGTTGTTTATTTTTTTCTTATCAGAAGTTCAGTATGCCGTCTACAGACCAGAGATCAGACAATGCCCAAAATCCTCCATCTTGTCTTCTCTCTACCTCCATACTAAAAACACAAAACTCTAAGTTTTTCACCCTGTGATAAACTACACTACTATCTATTTCACACATTCGTAGATTCCAATTCACCCCAAAGTCTTGGAAGCTTTCTCCATGAATGAAGGTTAAAAGCAGTGTTCTCCTGGGGATCTGAACTTCTCAGGACAGGCAGAGAAATATTCCCTGTGCCCTGGGTTCCAACAGCGGGGTGGTGGCGCTGAGAGCCAGGTGAGCCCCCCAGGAAATTCCTAGGGAGCCAAACAAGAGTCTGGAGCCCTGAGTCTTCTTTTTGGATTAAGACAGCAATCCCACCCTGTAGCCTGGTGTTTGGGATGTAGCCTCAGGGAAGAACATCTTTCCAGCTCGGCTGCATCCCTGATCAGGGGTCAGGGGTTGTGTATTGCAAAGCAAAGCATCGTCTGGGGAAGTCACTCACAGCTGGAAAGGCCTCTCTGACCAGCAACATCATCTGCCTGCTAGAAAGGTGTGAACCTGGCAGGCATCTCAGGTCCCAGCCCTGGCAAACAAAGCTCAGAAACAATTTCTCTCTGCTCACCAGAGACCTTCCCAGTGCAACTCATGGATCTCCAAGGCCAGCCAGGAGACAAGCAGCACATCCCACATTCTCTTTAAGCAATTTCCATTTCTGCTTCTGTCAAGTTCAGAGGACCATGGCTACATCCCTTCATGCAATAGGATCCAGGATGTCCTGCAGTTTTAAATACTCACAGTGGAAACAGTAGGAAAAAGAAGAAGTCTTTAGGAGCTCAAATTTTTCCATGGCTCCAAAGAACAGAACAACTTTCTGCCAGCATATATAGCTACCTTGGGGTCTATTATTTTATTAAGGGGTATTTGAAGTGCTCCATGACACAAGCAAATCCATAATGTATATATATATACAGTGCATATGCATATGGAGCCATTTATAGAGCAAATCTTTCTAGCTCTGATAGTTTATAAGGTAGAAGACCTTTAGTCTGGCATTGAACCAAAGCCAAAAGCTTCACGTGCTCTTTAAACCAGCATAACACAGAGAAGATGTTTTTCTTTGGAGCCTCCATGGAAGCAGGATTTCCTGGAAGGTTTTGCTCTCAAAATGGCTCTATCTGAAGGGTTTGGATTAGTGTGAGCAGTACCTGTAAAAAAGGTGTGCAGAGGGGCTGTTGAGGTCATTGAAGGGCCATGATAAATCAGATTACTGTGTCTGTCTGTGGGGAGCTATGGAGTCACCACTGCTGCACAGGGGATGTGAGCTGGCATTTGGAGACAGAGCAGGTGAAAACAGGATGGAGCCACGTGGCCTTCACAAGGACCACAGCCATGCTATGGGAGGGCTACAACCCCCTCTTCCCTCCTGTTCTGACTGTCTACTGAGTTATCTCGCCCTCAAGAAAACTATTATACAGGGAAAGCAAAACCCAAAACCCAGATGGCTTCCCCAGCAGCTCTCCTCACACTAATGTCAGTTTTAAGGCCAGTGAGATGTGATTTGCAATATTAGTATCAACACTGATACCAACACTACAATTACACACTTATACCATGTAGTCATTAGACACAAAGATGATCTACATCCCAAAGCTTTAATGCAATTTCATCAAGTTTTCCCTTTATTTTCCTTTTTTTTTTCATTCTGCTGACTGTCAGTCTCTCAGCTCTTAAATACAGGAAGTGTGGCCCTTTGGAGGAAGGAGCTTGCCAACAGGGATTCCCTGAGGGATCCAGGGACATCCCTGGCTTGTGCCCCAATCTCAGATACACCCTGGACAGGGGAAGCTGAAGAAGGTGATTAGAGCATATTTTCCACATCACAACCAAAGAGTACCCAGAGTTGATCTGCAGTTAATACCCAGGTGTGGAGAGCAGAAAACTTCATCAGAAAAGAGAACAAACCCCAGAGGAGGAGCCAGCATCTCATCTGTGTACCAGGAGTGTTGCAGGAAGCAAGTCCCAGCTGGCATCAGCAGCACTGTGAAATAAATGAAGGTGCCTTCAAGGCATCCTTTTCCATCCCAGCATCAGCCTGTTTCTTCTCTCTCAGTCATACAGCTGGTTCTGTGAGAACACAGCTTCTTGAGCTAAGCATCTCTCTGGGAGAGCTGTCTTTTCCAGAGGTGGCTGGAAAATCAGCAGGAGAGGTAAGTGGAGACCACACACCCAAGTCTGGAAAGAGTCCTCAGCATGTTCCAGCAGGACCCAACCATGCTGGCACCTGACTGCATTTCTGTTTAGTCCCTGAACTGTATGGGGACCCAGGGAGTGGGTCTGCAGGAGATTTGTGCCAGGAGGGCACATGAGCCATGGAATCAGTCTCTGAGGTTGTGGGGTCACTCCTAGAAGCCACTAAGCCTAGAGCTGAGCTTAGTGGGACCAGGTCAGATGTCAAAGGTGCACCACAGGAACCATCATGAAAACCCTCTCTGATCATTACCCCCTCTTCCTTTCTTTCACCACTCACATCTGATGAGTTCCTGGAAAGTGCAAGGTCAAAAAGGAAGAAAGTAGTAAATACTTCCAGGGAGGCACTGCAGGGCAGAAAGAACACTGAGAATAAATCCGTCCTGGGCGTTTCCACCATCTGGTGCAGCATTCCCTCAAACACACTCCTTGAGGGGATTACCCTGTCACCTTCAAGCTCAAATTACAATTTAGAAAGAAACTACAGGAAAATATCACATCAAAGCTCTTCAGAGAAGGCAAGCAGCACTGGCTTGCCCCAGGATAATCTCCTGTTGTGCCTTTTCCTCCCCGCTGTGCAGCATCAGAAAGGTGCCAGGCATTCATCCACAGGCACATCCCACCACCAATCCAGCTGGGTGCCCATCCTTGCTCCAAGGAGATGCAGTTGCACAGAGCCAAGGAGGAGTGCTCGAGGCTGCCCTTATTGCACCTTGTCTGCAGGAATCCCTGAGAGCCCCTGGGAACCTGAGATTTGTCAGCATTTCCCATCTCCCATTTCCTACTGGAAATCCCTCCAGCAGGCGAGATGCTGTAATAGGTACCGTTTGGTGAGCTAATTAAATCCATATGTAATTGTCAGAAAGATAACTGATACACTAGGACTCGAGATTTGGCCTTTTGCAGTTTATATCACCTGGCGTGGCAGCTGTAGGCTGGCAAGCAGGCAGCATTTAACACCACTGCAGCTGTGGCACCTTCCCTCCCCACACTAAAAGTTCTACCTGCCTGGAGAGCTGGTTTAACCTGGCACAAAGGAACCCACTGAGCCCTCTTCATTCCCACCTGCAGCTGAAGTTGTGACCATCCTAAATACTTTTACAGTCTGAAAAATCTGTCACTTCACCCTACATTTTGGTCACAGGGAACTCCATGAATGACCATTCTCCAGCAAGAAAACTGACCATTTATTCTTTAGCCAGATCAAGCCCAGTGAAGGACATGGCTTCATCTCCCACCCTCACTTAGTATGAAGAACCTTTGATGAGAGCACTCAAGTAAAGATTTTTGGAAATCCATGTAGATTCTGCAGTTTGGATTGAGTTTGTCTGCCAAAAATATAAATTCTATGCAATCAACTAAAGCACATTTTCCACAGGTTGAGCATGAATGTCCCTTGGTGGAGGGGAAGCCAAACCCACTGCATGGATCTTTACATCCAAGGCCCGTGGTTCAGGCCAAGGTATGGCTTTAAAGGAGATCCTTTGATTTTCTGCAGAAGCTTCTCGATGTGTGAATGCATATCCAGACAACCCCAACGCATTTGGGATGGGATGTCATCTGGAAATCATTACAATGCACAGACTTGCCCATGGGATTTCCTGCACTTCCTGCCTGACGTGGGAACAGCCTGTTCCTCATCGTTGGGCTGCTCCTGCTCCTGGACACACCAGCTGCATGCAGGACAAGCAGAGCAAGTGTCCCCACACCGTGAGCTGCCTTTTCTTCCTGCCCTTTCGAATCACTCTTTTGTCCCAAGCTTCCAGCACAGTGATGTAACAGGGTCCTGAAAACTGAGGAGCTGACCGGAGGTACCAAACTCAAACTGATGTAGTTTCATGGCAGACTCTGTTTATTTCATCATGGCTCTATATTTTATACTGATAAAATTGTTTATAATTACTACTGTAGAATACTCTACCTAATTGGTCTCACTTCTTCTACTTGTATCTAAATTTTTATACTATTGGTATAAATCCAAACAAAGAGGATAGAGTTTCAGGCTTCTCCTACCCTCATGACTCCATCCTTTCAAGGTGACTGCAAGGGCACAGGCCTTTGCAGACTCTTGTAGGCTTCTGCAGGCCTCTGAGCACAACCCTGGATTGTCCAAACTCTCCAGGGACAGCCTGTGCCCCTGGTCAACAAGAAATTCTTCTACACAGTGATTCCTTTGCTGGCATTCTGTGAGGAGAGTCCCTCCTGCAGGATCAGGGAGATGCACACACAGCTACAGGAGCACACACAGCCCACAGGGGCTAGGGCAGTTTCCAGAGCTCTTGGCCAAGGCCTAAAACCAAATGGAATGGAGACATTTGGGCTTCCAGGTCTTTCTTATTTTTTTTTTTAACATATTTTGCTAAGCACAGAACACTGCAGGAATAGCACAGAATATAAACTTCTTTCCTTTTTCAATTAATTTCACAAACTAAACAGGATCCGTAGCCTTCCTGAGCTACCTCAGGGACTCCCTGGAGTGTCTCATATGTTCATATTTCAGCCTCCTTTCTGTCTGCATTTTATGCATTCCTACTCCCAAAATTCTGAACTCCCTCTTCTCTCTCTTCCCTGCTTTTAGAGAGATTTTTACAGACATTAAGAGGCTTCAGATGAAACACAAAGCCAAATTCTCTATTGCCTTAAAATTTTTGCCATCACTTCCACTACTGAAAAGCAAAATAAAATGTCAGTAAGGACATTTCTGATTTATACACACTTTCTGATAACTAATGGAGACCAAAAAATGCAATTCAGCTGCATATTCTGAATGATTCTCCTGATTTGGTCACACATATTGAAGGTGGACAGGTAATACATGGTCTAACAGCTTTGATAATTATCAGATGACCTCCCAGTGCTACACTGCAGAAGGGAAGTCTGAGAAAGCAGGAACATCTGGATACAGCCAGAGTACTTTGTGCATAATTACTGAACAAGCTGATTTGCCATCTAATTTTTTCCAAGCAGTTTAATGCTCTTAATGCCGTGTCAAGAGCAAAGCCAGAGCACTCTACATATTTAATAAGTGACTTAAAGCCCCACTATCAGGAGCCACCCAATGGCAGGAGAAGCAAGGCTGCTCTCTGAGCAACCAGCCAAGCAGAAAACACATCCAGAGAGCTTTCTGCAATGGGGTGGATGAGTAAGGAGCTTGAAAATGGAGACCAGAAAACGGAGGGCCAATGAAATGCAAAGAAATTACATTTTTAAGGACTCATCATTATTCACTTAAACTCCTTAGGGTGTTTTCCTGAAGGAGGGTTTGGCTCATGCCATAAACTGTGGTGGCAGTTGTTGCTCAGCCCCACCACTGAGCAGTTGTAGCCAAATGGAGGCCTGGATGGGAGTTTATAAACATGGAGAGTGACTTTTTTTGCATGGGCAGATAGGACAGGGTTTTAAATAGGACACGGTTTTAAGCTAAAAGAGGGGAGACTTAGACTAGATGTTCAGAAGAAATTATTCACTCTGAGGGTGGGCAGGCCCTGGCACAGGGTGCCCAGAGCAGCTGTGGCTGCCCCTGGATCCCTGGAAGTGTCCAAGGCCAGGTTGGATGGGGCTTGGAGCAGCCTGGGACAGTTGAAGTTGTCCCTGCCCAGAGCAGAGAGGTGGAATGAGGTGATCTTTAGGGTCCCTTCCAACCCAAACCTTTCTGTGATTCTACAGGAGATGGATGATGGATGGATGGGTGGATGGATGGATGGATGGATGGATGGATGGATGGATGGATGGATGGGCTGCTAAGCTGTTGGTCCTGTAGCAAATACCTCAGACTAGCTAAATCAGCAACAATTCAACAATTTTTCATTGACAGCTAATGTGTTGCAAAAGAGAAAAAAACCCCCAAACAACAACTAGCCACTTTTTATTGCCACTTGAATGTCAGCTGGCATGCTCTACCTTGGGAAAACGTTCCCTAATTATACAGCCAGCCTTCCAAACACACTCTTCAACTCTCCCACATGTGGCATTTACAGTTGCAGTAATAATACAGCAGCCAGCCAAGAAGCAGAGCCTAAGCACACCTCTGACCTGCAAGTGACCCTCTAATTAGTGGATGCACGAGGTTAACAAAGGCAGCACTTCTTACTGGAAGGCGTGTTAGCAGCGTGAACTCCAACCTCAGTAAACTGGGAAATCTATGCCAGCAGGTGTTTACACATTCATTAATGGTGCTGGCAAAACAAAACACAGCAGAAAAGCCCTTTCCTGGTAATATTTTGCTCGGAGTAAAATGAGAGGTCTCTCTTTTTCTGCTCGCAACAATTACCGCAGAGGCGGCATCGTAACGATGGAATTAGGTGTTGTGTTTGGAAGCTGCAGGCAATCAATTCCCCAGTTGGCCCCAGATACTTTGCCAGGGTTTGCCTACCATCACTACCAATTCACAAATCCATTGTTTTATTCCCTTTGTTGGTAGTAAAATGGTTCTGGATGTTTGAGATTTCAAGTGGATTAGCACTTCCAGAGAGCTGGAAGCATTTTGTCTTGGATCAGGAGGGCACATCTGGCCCAGCACAAGGGGGAAAGACTTGGACAGCCCCAAGGTCTGCACTGGGGCAAGCAGAGCAGTTCTTCTGGAGCATTCCCCAGACCCAGGAGGCTGCATTTCCACCCTCACTCTTCCTCTCCTCCCAGAGGCAGGATTAGATCACACTAATCCAGAAAATCAGCACATCTGATTTCTCCCCAGCACTGGATGGACAGAGACAGCTCAGCCCCTGTCAAAGAGCTGTAACTCAAGTCACCAAACCAGAAGCTTCAGTGTAAATGGGGAGAGATTTTCCAACTTGCTCCTATCAGGACAGAAAGGGAAGGCTGCTGCTGTCTCCAGTCAGATTTATCAAAGCAGCTCCCAGCTCTGTACTTGTAGCAAATCAATAGCAGGGTTATTACTACAAACTGCTGATCCCAGTTTCCATCAAACAATGACACGGGCATGTCCCAAAACGTACTCAATCCTCAGTTAAACCTCCTAAGGCATGATCTAGAGCTGACAGGAAATATAACAGGTGAAAATTGCAAAGAAACTGATGTGACTAGAGGCACCCCAGGACTGTGCAATCACAGCAGCACATGGGGGAGGGATGGAGCATGAGCAGCTAGGCAAAAGGGAGTTTGTTATTAACCAAAGGAAAACAGCTATTTTTGTCAAAAGAGTAATTTTGGTGGGAAAGTAATTTTTTGACAGAACACCAGAAATCTGGAAGCTATTTTTAAATTTTCTTTTTGAAGAAGAATAATATAAATACTTCAAGCCTCAATCATCACAACCCCAATGGGCTTTAAGGATCTCTCATTTGAGAAAAGGAGTACCAGCTCTGTTGACAAAACTGATCATCTGAAGCTCTGTTAATATTTTTTCCTACAGTAAATGAGACATTTATTGAGCCCATCACTCCCAGAGCTGCGTTGGTGCTGCTGGAGTGACACAGCCCAGCAAGGGACCAGTGCCAGGTGTCCTGGCTAAAACCTGCATCCTCCATCCCTCCTGCAGCAAAACCACAGAGGAGGATTTTACACTTGAGAATCCTCTCTTCTTTGGACAACACTGACTTCTTAGGAGACAGGAAAAAAAAATCTGATTTTCTTGGCAAATCCAGGTGCTCTATCCGAGAAGTTGATCTCTCTGATTATGCCAATGCAAGGAAAGACTTCCTGTATTGCTTCTGCTTTAAGGCAGGTGAGGAGCAGAGGACTACACTTCAGACAGGTATTTTTCAGCTGCATTTGGAAGCAATGATTCCCTTTGATCCTTGGTCTGAGGTGGGATTTTCAGCAAAGCTGACCCCCCAAGTTATGGGAAGCAGCCCCACACACAAGCCCACTTCTGGAGGGAAGGCTGCACAAGGGGCTCTCCACATCACCCCCAGCTCAGCTGAGAAAAGCCAAACAAAGGCAGTGGTGGCAATTTGTTCAGCAGCAAAGCAAACAACCAGCAGGCAGAGGCTGAGAAATGCAAGCAGTTTGGAGGGAGGGGTGACAGCCGGCACGGGGGTCAGGGCAGAGAAAACCCAGTGCAGTTTGCCACGCTCCTGATTTCAAACAAGGGTGAAGCAGCTGAGTGCTTTTCCCTGGAGAGGCTGGAGTTGAGTTGCCAGTGACTGTGGCTTATTGACTCCCCTCCAGCCCAGCAGGCACAGAGCAGCCTCTAGAGGGAAAAAAAACAAAGAGCTTTCTCCCCCCACCGTTGGAAGATGAGGAGATTTTTGTCTAATCCCTAAACAAACACATTTAATGCCATTAAAGACTCCCTGGTATTACTGACACATATCATTCTCATGCTGCTGCATGCAGAGCACAGGCTGGATTTGTTGCATTGCATTCACAACCTGTTCCCAGTGGTAAAAACAGCTCTTGTGTCACTGTTCACTAGAAACAGGAAGAAAGTGAAACGTTAACTTCAGGGAAATGGATAATTTTAAAGATTTTATGGCCCAATATCTCTAATTAATTTCAACAAACTAGTGCTAATCTCAAACCAAACTAGTTCTCTGTTCTTTCTCTTCTTGTTCTACAACCTTTCTCTTCTTTATCACAGTTTGCCTTTACTCTTCTTCCCAACTATTAGTCCAGCTCAGAAAGGAGCATCTCTTCTCTTGTAAGGCAATAGGGAAGAGAAGCACAAGGAAAAGAGGAACAACAGCTGAACAGGATATCTCCCAGCTCCTGACACTTAAATACAAAATATTTTCTTCTTCCCATCTTAAAACTGAAGGCAACACACAAAAGCCCAAAACTCTATGAAGTTGCCCAAGACAACATCAACTGAATTGAGCAGATATATTTATTTTTTTTTTCAAATGACTCCAGGAAAGTTTGTTTCTTCTCTTTATTTTTATTTTTTAGAAGGAGAAATATTCACCTGTATTCTGTTTTATTACAAATTAGTAATAATGCCAAAGAAACAGAGCATTTATATGAAAAGAAAAGTCATTGCTGATGCTGGGAGTATTTAATTCTGTAACACGATATAAGACTAATTATCCCTTAAAATGATCCCTTTCTCATTAAAGGCTATTGCAAAAATTGCTTTTCAAGACTTGTATTTCTCAGACATTCCTGACCAGCTCTTTTTTGAGCTACATGGATAGAGATGATTATGTGGTTAGGAATTCAAATCACTGACATGATGAGTTGGATGGGGTGGCCCAGCTCCAGCTTGTGCTCAGAGCCTGCTGCCACTTGACTCCGGCTCGTGGCCCGAGGCTGCAGATGCTCATCCTTTGCCCATCACTGTGGTAGGTCTTCTGCAGGCTCCAGGTGAACCAGTGATAATCACAGTGATAAATACTTGCAGAAAAACTATTTTGGGAAGGATCTGAAATCACATTTTTCTAGACTTAATGCAACACCTGTGCACAAAGGGCATCTCTACCCCAGCTCTTCCCTGTTCAGCGTTCTCTGAAGCACATGGCTGCTCTGAGACATGGTCATGGATCCACTGGGCAATTCCAGTCTTCCCTGAAGCCTCTAGGACAAACAACACAGTGCAGCTCCCCCTCCATGGAGGCAGCAGGAAGAGCCAGTCCAGCCTGGTTCCTGAGGACTCTGCCCATCTCACACCCTCCTCCCACTGCAGTCTTTCCTCCTCACCAAATCCCACCTCCAGCTGCTCAGGAGCCACTCTCCCCTCCCTGATTCCAACAGCACAACCAGCATAAACAGTCATTCTTCCCTGGTCAGAGCAGTTTCACCCCAGACAGGTCAGGGAGCTTTGCTGGTAGACATAAGGGAGAGGATGGACAAACAGCCAAGAAAAATAAGCGCTGTTGCCAGCACAGCTGCAGCCTGAGGACAAGTCCCCAGCCTTACAAATACCCACTGGTTTAGGGCACAGACACTTCCTTTAGGAAGTCTGATGGATTCTGGCTCTGTCCTCTCACCCTGCTCTGCCTCAGGCTCCCACACAGGATCCTGCAGAGGTGAAGGAAATGCCAGCACCTCATGTCCCCAGTTCCTCCAACCCCAGCAGCTTCAAGCACAGGAATTGCTCCAGCAAAAAAAAAAAACACATGGAGCTGCCATGGAGCCTGTGGCATTGCTGCAACACTTCTGCCAGTCACCTGAGCAAAATAAAGCCACAACCGTCCCTTCAGAGGAGGAAGAAAATGGTTTTGTAGGACTATAATGATGAGGAGGAGTTCAAATCTAACCACACATATAAAACTTTAAAACTCTCATAAACAGATTTTGAAAGGGAGCCAGAGGCACTGGTGCAAATGTGAGCAGCTCCAGTGCAAAGCAGTATCAAAGACACAATGAAAAACCTGGGTAAGGAGAAAGAAAGAATCAGTGGAGGGCTTTCCATTTTTGTGTGTGCAGGAGTAGCTTGAAAACAGGATATTTTATAAGCAGGGAGAGATCGGGTTTATTTTCTTATTTTATTTGATTTTTTGCACCCCTGACTAATTGGTAAGCACAGCCAGAACACAGACACATGCCAAATGCAGATGTGTCAGGTTCTTCAGGTGGCCCCGAGCCAGGTAAACATTTGACCACAAAGCCCACCTAATTTTAGTGGGCTGAAGTCTGGAAAAGTGATTAACTACAGAAAGGCCAGTGTATTGCTTTGTACCTGGGGAATGAGGGAGCAAAGCAAAGGCTCTCAGGTCCTAATTAAGAAGCTGCCTTTTCACTCCGTGGAAAGCCGGAGTGCCATGAAACGAAGGAAGCTGGTGCTTTTCCAACAGTGCTCATAAAGCTGTCAATAGGTGAAGAAAGCGGCCTTGATTGCTTGAAAAGCCATCTCCAAGAAAAAAAAAGGGGAAAAAAACTCTCTCTGCTGTCCAATAAGACCTAACAAATCATCTATGAACATATAAATGGCAAATTTAACTGCAAAATTAGCAGAGTTTAGGAAATCCAGACAGTTAGCTGGCTAGCAAATACAAAAATCAAGAGCAGGAGATTCAAATTCAGCAAATACTTCTGCTTTTTTTTTTTTTTTTTCATCCTGGGCTTCTCTATAGGTACTCAAGACAGCGGGGAGTTGTCCTTGTTTTGGAAGCAAAATGTTTGTTCTGGGAACACGACGCCAACAGCAAAGCTAGCAGGCATGGCCAAGGTGGGCACGTCCCTTCCAAAGGATCCCACCCTGGGCACCTTTGTCCAGCAGGATCAGGTTTTGAGGAGTTTCCTGCAGATCCATGACATGGCGCAGACACAGACCTGGTTTCCAGATGTAGCTCTCACAGCTGTGGGAAAAGTCCATCACCTTATCTTTACAGACTCCAGCGCTTCCAGAGGACTCAAATGGCTACTTCTCTTCATAAAATTAATGGTGTGCTTTTTATGGATTTCAGCTACAGCTGGGAGCCTGATTCTGCTTAGAAGGGGCTGTTAATACAATTACCAGGCTGGTTTTACACTGTAAATTCTCTGTTGTTTTCTTTGCCCTGTTTAGGAGTTTCATTTAGACGTGCCGTGGAAATCAGGTCTGGTTGTTACCACAGCTGTACTGAAGGCTATGCTGGCACTTGTTTTATAAAAAACATATTTTCAAGGTTTATAATAGCAATAAAATTTTCCCCTCTCGCCAAAACTTGGCATTGACACTTCAGCAGAGCTCCAGAGGACACATTTTGGACAATTTTGAAGAAAATAGGCACACACTCCATGCAGTCCTCAAGTTCAGAGGTTTTAGGGGGCAGACAGGACTTGGGGGTTGTAACTGGCGTCTGGGGCCTTTTCCACAGCATCCACACCACAGGTAACCCTCCCAAACACAGCCCAAAAGGGACTTGAATCATTTGTCCTCTATTAGGAAGTGGTACCACATTAACTTAACTGCAAGCTGATAAATCTCCAGAAGTGAATACAGTAATAAATGGGTTTTTTTGAGGTGTTTTTCATCTTTTTTTAACTCTATTTCCTCACAGGAAAAATAAATTTTACCAGTGTAAGTTCTTACACTGTTGTAATTATCCCAACACAGTTTTGAATGTGCAGTTATTTTTTAAAAAGCACAGTTTTATCCAGTGTGACCATATCAAATATTAAATATAAGCCACACTTAATCAAATGAGCAAGGAAGGGGGAGAGAGGAAGCACAGCTCAATTTAAGCATATTTATTTACCACTAGAAAAACAATCAGGAAACAATTTTCTCCTCCCAGAGGAGTTTGAGATTCCCAGGCAAAATCAGATGAAAAGTTAATCTCAAGAATATTCAGGTGTTGAAAGACAGGAAGGAAAGGGGAAACTTCACTAGATGCATGAAAATTGGAGAATGTTTTGTTTTGTTTATCTTTGTGTGGCTTGTTTATTTGTCTTCAGGCAAGATGCAATTTTCAGCCCAAACCAGATTTTTTAAATCTGTTTCAGAAGATGTTGACTTAAGCCAATTTAGGAAGCTAACCAAACACAAGGGGACAAGAAAAAAAGTCCTTGCAAGGATAAATCCTGTTTAAAAGCCAGGAAACTGGGGATGGTCAGATGGATCAGACCTTGCAAGGAGCAAAGCTGACATGGAGCCCCAGAGAGATCTGTGCCATTAAAAATGCACGTTCATAAATGATCCGGAAAAGGGCGTGAGCAGTGAGGTGGGGAAGTTTGCTGACAATAGTAATTTGGAGAGCATCATAATGAACTCCAAAACAATTTTCTGATACATTGCCAGGTAATTAAATGGCAGATGAAATTCAATGCACATAAATGTAAAGGGAGTCACCTGGGAAAAAATACAATCTAAACTTCCTGTGTGAAATCAGGGGCTCTAAGTGGGCCATAACCACACAGGAGCAATGCCTTGGGTTGTGAGAGGTGGATTTGTGGAACATCAACCCATGAGTCAGCAGCAATTCTTTAAGAAAGCATCACTGGAAATTCTTAGGACCAAAGAACAATCCAGGGAATACCCTCATAGCCCTGTGCAAATCTGGGCTTCACCTGCAGCTTCAGCACTGTGACCAGGTGTTGTTTCCTGGAACAAAAAGAGGCTGTGGTGTTCAACCCCTCACACCCTTACTTTGTTGGTTTGGGGTTTTGTAACCAGTTATACAGCAGGTCAGAATGTCCCAATGCTAAGATTTCTCAGAATTTTAAACTTCAGGACAAAGACCAGCATAACAGATCCATAACCAACAACAATGTGTCCACTATTGCATCCCACTCTGCCCAGGACACCACACGGTGCTGAAGAACAGCTGGACAGAGTTCAGAACTGGCTTTGATGGGCCACTGCTGAGCAGGACACCAGAAAATGGGACCAGAGGGCCCTGTATGAGAAAAAGCTACAGCCATGTCTGGCCTGTCCCTTTCTTTCAATATTTTTTTTTCCTTACTGTGATTTTCCTTCTCATTTACCTCAATCAATCTCTTCTCATTTCCAGGCCAAAGACAATTCCGTAGGGATTCATTGCAGTTGTTATTTTCACGGGACGGCAGCCACGCCGAGTGCTAAATTAATTAGCCATCACCTTCCACTTCCTCTGCTTAGGGCAGATTGGAACAATTACTCCTTTTTAAAGCCCACTTTCACTCCTGCCATCACCAACCTGCTCAGAGGAGACCCAGCCAGTCTAGCAGAAAGTAAGAGTGAACCCTGAAAAGTCTTTGCCATGGTATTTTTAGGATCAAGACCCCTAGATTAAGAGTGTGCTGCCACTGTGTGTCCATTGATTATAAGGTTTGGAGTGTAAATCAGAGTATGAGAGCTTTTGACAGCATTGACACAATGAAGAAAGAGGTGGATATGATCTCCCAGGTTTATGAGGGACATTCTTTCCCTGTAGATTGTGGTTTAACTACATAGCTAGGAGATTTCTATTCCTGTTCCAGAATAAGAGAAGTAAGAATGAGTAAGAGAATAATCTGGTTTGCACAGGCAGTTCCACAATGGAAAGGAGAGTATTTGTAGGTCAGCCCTGAGGCTGGACAGTGAGCTCTGCTGGAACAGCAGCAGCACCTCTGGTCACTCACTGGATGAACTTTCTCCCTGTATCTACACCTGGCACCAGTCTGAGTTCCAGTGTGCCCTAAGGTCCTTCTCCTGGCACCAGTGTGAGCTCCAGTGTGCCCAAAGATCCTTCTCCTGGCACCATCTGAGCTCCAGTGTGCCCAAAGACCCCTCTGATGCATTCTCTGTTTGGCTACTCTAGCTTCCTGCTCTGCAGTAAGTTTAGTCCTGGACCAAGTTCTGATATTTTTCATATCTCATCACTCTGATGATGCTAATTTGGGCACCCTGTTACCCACATCTGTCAACTTCTTGTGATAAGTGTATTTCTGATTATTGCAGTTCCCCTTTATCCCCAGCCAAGAAAACGCCTCCAGCAACATCTCCAGCAAGTCTGTTCCATATGTTTGGGGTTTTTTTGGGTTTTTTTTTTAGCTACTAGCTGTTAATAGAGCAAGGGATAGCTGATAGCTTGGGGCTGAAAGAGACCAGGGGGCACTGCAGAGTGACTGCAGAGTATCAGATGGACACAACAATGAGCGTTATAGCTGGTTCTTAGAGAAGAAAGCCACCTCATCTCTGGGGCTTTCCAGCACTGGAAATACCTGTGCAACCTTCCCATCACTCCTGGCAGAAGTCCCAGGTACCTGCAGCCTGGATGTGCAGAAGGCACTGAAAATGCATTTCTGTTCCCAGAGGCAGCAGCAGGAGATGCCTGTTCCGGTGGAGAGAAGAGAACGGGGCACTCTCCCACACCAACGTGGCTCTGCTCCTCACAGGAAGAATCAGAGCACGTCAAGGCATCCTTCTGCAAACCTGAGAGCAGATCTCCCAGGGCTGCTCTCTCTCTCTCCCAGGAATAGATTCCTAACCTGACCTTACCTTATGGCAGAGACCACCGCTGTGAAATAAAATATGACTTTTGGAGTTGTGTTTTTATGATCTATGAAATCACCCAGACCTTTTGGGTAAATAAATTCTGGCTATGAAGCTGACCTCTTAGCTTCTAGCAGATCCCTAAAGCCTTAGGGTTTTTCATTAGGCTTCAATAACATCTACAAATTCCTGTTTTCTAGGCTTTTTTAAAAATCCCTAGGAGGTAAAGACTCGTGGTGATTTTTGCTTCAAATATCAACTAGAGATACAAGTTCAATAAGTGTAATATCTTAACTGCAGAGTGCCAGAGGCAAGCAGTGTGAATCACACAAAGCTTTTGCGAGGTTATTTCGCTGTGCTGCCTATGTGTCTCTAAAATACTCTGTCTTAAAGGTTGGCTTCACAGCTCCAACTGATTTCAGTCAACAAGAAGTGTGAGGAGCAGCCTAATCCAGAGAAAAGCATCAGATTTCCTTCCTCAGCATCCTCTGTTGTTGGTCACCAAAGCCCAATTTGGCATCAACTGAGGGGCCACAAATAGAACTAACAATGGATTAAGGACACAGAGAGGAAGGACAAGGGTGAAAATTAGATGCCGAAGAAGTTATCCAATGAAGAATGCCTTCAGTCGAAAGGAAAAGCAATATATCAATCTTTGCATTTCTTACAGGCAATATTCCAGCACACTAGAAGGTGCAAAACTGAAATCCAAAGAATCATGCAGTAAGCTGCAAAATTGACTAATACAAGAAGTTCTTCAGGCTACAGAGCCAGCAAGAATCAATACAATTCTTTGCTTGCTTATTAACATTAAAAAAATCATGTGAGAATACTAGAGCAGATATCAAACCCGCCTTGACTTTTTTCTCAGTAAGCTTGAGGAACAATCCTGTCCCAGAGACAGGACACAAAACTGTACAGGTCTGACCAGTCCAACGATCAAATGAGGTTTTCAAAAGAGACTTGATTATAAAGAGAAGTCTAGTGACAGGCAAGACCAGAAAGGGCATTCCATGATCAAGGGACAAAAACTCCACATATACTCTGCAGACCAATTTCTAGCACCTCTCTATCTTCAGAAAATGGATAACATTACTTGTAGAGAAAAAGTCCAGCTGTTGCCAATTATAACCCAGCGTATCTGTCTCTTCCAAAAAAAATGTAGTTGAATACCTCATATAAATCATGACTTTCCTGAAGTCAATGCCAATTTGCCGCTGCCCAAACTGAACAGAGCTGTATTTTGGTCTGGTCACATTACAGTAGGTGTTGTCCCTATGCTCCTCAAGCACTTTGGAATTCAAACACATTGACACGAACCAAGAAATCTCCTTTTGACTTCCTTTGTGCTTGAATCAGCCTCCACATCTCCCCTCTGATGGAAGGGGACAGGGGGGAAATCCTTTCCCCTCCCTACACAAGCACTTGGTTCACATTAACTGTAAAACCCACATAAGATTACAGGGGAGTGATTCATAGGGAAAGGCAGAGAAGGAGGAATGGTAGCTCTCATGCAGCAAAGTCTTTATTAGGATACTGAGGGCGAGGAGATGTCTGGAACACACCCAGACCTCGTGGATCCATCTTTCAGTGTGATGTAACCAAGCACACCCCTGTGCCAGCTGGTTTGTGTAAAGTCCCTGCTATTGCCCTCCAGCCATTCCTCCAGCCCCTGGTGTGACACTTTCCCAGCTTGCTGAGCTCACTTCCCCTTGGAAGTGGGAGTTTTGATGAAGTGGAGCAATGGTAACCACATGGCCTTATTCACCCTCCCCAAGTCATCTGCTCCAGCAGGCTTCTGCTCAGGGGATGCAGGATTTCACACATTGCCTCATAAGGCCCCAGCAGAAAAATAACAGACACATGGGATGGAGTGCACCTTGCTGCCTGCATAATTCTGGGGTTTGGTTGTTGGTTTGTTTTTTTGTTTTTTTTTTTTTACTAGAGATCTTCATAGTCAATTTTCCTTCTGTTTTCATTTGTTGACTCAGCTGCGCTCATAGCCCAAGGCGATGGATCTGGCCTGGCAGGGCCCTCATTCCTGCAGCTCTCTTGCTGGTAACAGCTGGGATCACTGCAGGTCTGAGGGTCTGCTGTGTATTGGTTCTGATTTAAGCAGGGAAAAAAAAATATATCCCCAGACTGCAGGCTAAAAACCTCTCAGCCACGTAACATTGCTGTGTCTAGGACTTCCACTTTTCCTCACCCATACGTTCTTTAAGTCTCAAAGTTTGTTCAGCCCAAAGAAGAGGAGATTGAGGGGAGCCCTCATTGTCATCTTCCATGTCCTCATGAGGGGCAGTGGAGGGGCAGGTGCTCTCCTGACCAGCAATAGGATGGCCTGAAGCTGATTTAGGGGAGGTTTAAGTTGAATAGCAGGAAAGAGCTTTTCACCCAGAGGATGTTTAGCATTGGAACAGGGGTGACAGCCCCAAGGCTGCCAGAGCACTGGGAGCAGATAGACAATGGTCTCAGGCACAGTGGGGGAATGTTGGGGTGTCCTGTGCAGGGCCAGGAGCTGCACTGGATGATCCTGATGGGTCCAACTCAGCCTCTTCTGTGATTCTCTGATAAAAAAAGGACAATCAAGAGATCATTGATAGCCTAATCAGAGCTATGCTGTGGAACTGAGGAGCAGTTATCAGGATTAAAGGACTATTTGTTATTAGCTAATAGGTAATCTGCTGTTATCTGCCTGATCAATGACACACCCTGGGCCTTACTATCACCTTCCATTTTTGAGACATACCCTCCCCCAAAATAAAATTTGACTGAAGGTGCTATATGAATCTATTCTCTGTGCATTCTTTACTTGTAAATTGTTCCCATCCTGATCCATTGTCTTAATTTAAGAAGGGTTGCAAATTCCAGGGTTATTTTCTGCGCCAAGATGTTCCTGCTAGTCACGCACAAAAGGAACCATTTAAGCCTCAGAAACCAAAAATGATGGGTGAAAACAAGGACAGACATTGTGGAAAATATCTGAAATCCTCTCATTAACTCCCCTGCCAAGACCTGATGAGGTCCTTCACATCCAGAAGACTCTTTGGTGAATTCCAATGTGTACAACATTAATGCATGGCTGGTGTGACTCTCCTTGAGTCACTTCTGCTCTAACACTTCCCCCTGTGAGCTCTGGGGGTGGGGGACACATGATTTATGGGTACAGAATAAATATTTATTGGTCAATATCCCCTGTAGTTTTCTAGGAGTTACATCCCACCAGGATAAGTATTAGCACACACAGTGAGTTTCTGCTTGCCAAGGTGGAAATGTGTTCCCCTTCGTCACACAGGCTGATTCCCAGTCTCCATAGCTGCTGTCTCACTCTCCATTTTTCCTTACAGTTTTATAACTTTCCCTTTTTTTTATAACTTTCATCAACAGTTTCCCTCTTGAATCCTTAAGTCATTATCTCAACAATGACTCTCTGTTTTCCCTTTTCCTACCTTTCATGCCTTTAGCCGATGGACTTTCTCACAGCTCAGAAACAATTTTCTCAGCAAAACAGAGCCAAGGTCACACAGCTGTGCTCCTCCAAACCAGGCCTTGGGTCTGAGAGAGCTGAATTCCTGGGCTGCAGGTTACGTTGGGTCATCTTGGCAACCCAGGGCTCATTTTCCTGGCTTAAAAAGCTCTCTGCTGATTCCCTGGGCAGAAATCTTCCATGGCCATTTGAACACCCGGTTTGAAGCATGTGCAGCCAGGACAGAGCCCCGAGGGCCAGACCAAGGCCAGGCTAAATCCCCCAGGTGCATGTGCGTGTCCCAGCACACGAGGGACAGCCTGACACAGACCCAGCCACCAGACCCACAAGCGGCGTGTGCTGGTGACACCACAATGAGACATTTCCAAAAGGAAAAGACTTCATCATGTCCTCAAGGCTCAGCTGTGCTGAGTGGGGAAGGATGTGTTGTTGCCATTGAAGAACAGCAGCCACTGAGCACCCCTGAGGTCAGCAGTTGCTGCCTGGATGCATTTCTTTCAAGGAAAAAAGGCAGAAAGAAGAGGAGCTGAGCTCTCAGAGAGCTTCAAAACAACAGCTGGGGATTCACCCTCAGGAGTGCTGTGCTGAGCCTCGCTGCACCTCCAAGGCCATCATTGCATCTGCATAGGAAATTACTGCTCTAGATGAGGGTCAGGGGATACCCACCCCAAAACAGGATGGATGGGAGCCAGGAAAGAGCATCATTTTTTACATTTATTTGAGTAAAAAGTTTTCAATAAAGCATGGGGAGAGCGGATTCATGAGAAAACTTTGATGGAAGTGAACTGGGTTTGGAAAACTCTAACCTTTTCTGTCAAATAGGAATTTTTACCAATAGTACATTGACCCTTTACATACACATACACATGCAAATAAAAATATTTTGCAGTAGCAAAGTTAATGTCTCAGCAAAAATTTGCTTCAACAGAACCAATCTCCTACCAAGAAGCAATTTTAATAGACAGTTCTCAGTCAGCCCAGTCCAATAGATCATATTGCAAGAAAAGGGCTGGATAAAATGAGCTTTCTTCCTTCTGAGCATCAATGAAACCAGCACAAAACAAACTCCTGCACCATTTTTCACTTCATGCCCAAGATCAGCCAAACAATTAACTGCAAGTAGCAGCCATTGTGGCTTGAATCTTCATCATCTGTGAACTAACCCATGAGTTTTTGTGAGCCAGTCAATGACTTCATTCCTCAAAACTGCTCACCCCAGGGCTGGAATGAATAATTTTCATCCAATGGACCATTCACACCAGTGTGGTTGCTCTTCACTACTCAAGTGTGAGACTGCCCATACAGGTCACACAATATCATTTCTACTGCCTTAGTGGATAATAAATATTCTAAAGACAGAAAGAAGGAAACAATCCCTTCCCTGTTCATGCAGGAGTAGTCTTTCCTTTCAGAGGACAAGAAGGGCTCCAAAATAAGGCATACAAGCAGGAAAGGATTCTTATATCCACCTGAATGGCCAGAGATAATTAGGAGGATCAGCCCTGGACAAGGCAATTGATGCAATCACTGAAAGAGCTGTGTAGACTTTGCATTATGACAATGAGAAATTCACCTGAAGACAACTAAAAATGTCTAAAGAGCCTAGGGTATCCTGTAGAAAATATCAAGATGATTGGTCTCCAGCATTACCATGAAAACATCCCACAAATGCAGCTAAGATTATTAAGAACAGTTTTCATCCAAGATGTTAAACCATTACAGTGTTTTTAACCAGATGAGTTGTTTGTATTTCCCTGCTGCAAACCCCCACATCTTTCTTTGGGCTCATCCTGTTACCAAAAATTGGTTAAAATAAAAAAAGCTCCTTAACACCATTAAGAAGTAGGCATTCTTTATGTGGCCAGATGCATGAGGGGATATCTCCTCCAAAAGTTGTGTGTGCTGAGTAAAGGAAAGTTTCTGTTTATAGACAGTATTTTACATACATATTCATTGATTGTGCCAGAATAAATATGCATATGATAATCATTTCCCCAAAATCATTAGCATATTTTCCCTCCTCTTTACGTGTGTGTTGTTCTGCCCTGGGGGTCTCTCTGGTGGTCCCTGGTGGTCCCAGACCCCAGTGTTGCAGCTGGCAGGGCTCTGGGGCTGCTGAGCTTCCAGCTCTCCTTCTTACACAGCAGGCACTGTGCAGCTCCCTGGGCCAGGGGTTTTTGAGGAATGAGCATTGTGTTAGCTCTACACCAGGTATAGACAATTTATCACCTGGAAACAATCCCATTGCCAGGATTTCCATGGCCCCTAGCAGAGTGGATGCCTTCTGCTGCATTTTCTGTCCTTGTAAAGGTTCACCTTTAGCAGCTTTCAGGCCCTGAGTGCTTCCAGGTGGAGAGGGATGCACCTGCCAGGTAGTGCAAGCTGCATTCCCATCACCTAGGAGCATTCCCAGCTGGAAGCTTGACATTAAAATGTCACTCCTAGTCCTACAGCAGGGCTGGAAGAAAGCTGGCTCACACAAAAGTAAGTTGCTAATACACCTGCTCCAGATGAGAGTATCAAGATTTAAATAGGCACCGAATTTGCATAATACCCTTGAGATAAGCAGCACTACAGCAAAGCCCTGCAATGCATGAAGGATTTATTTTGGGTCTTATCCATTTCTGTATTCCAGAAGAGGCCATTCATCATTGTGCCAATACTTCAGAGATTTCACTGAAAGCTCCAACAGCTCTAGATTATCAAGGAATTATATATTTTTCCCCACTGAATAATCATTCCCAGAAGCCTGTGAGGAAAGAAAAAAAAAAAATTGCATTTTCATCATGTAGGCTAATGGCACTGCAAGCAATGACATTCACTTTTAATGACTACCCAAAGACACTGAAACCTCTCTTTTTGACCAGCTGAATGGATTTGTTCATTACTGCTTCATTTCCAGATGGATACACACTCAACATCTTACAGGCAGGTCTTCCTCAATGCCCTGGCTGCACAGGACCTCTGTAAAAAGAAAAAATTCCCAGAGTAATGAGGGATTCATCCCAATTCAAGAATATGGAATGCAAATTCCTGTTCTTACAGCCTCTACACTCAGCCTCCTCTGCATGGGCCCTACCTCCTCTGCCACTCTTGGGACTCCACATCATGACAAACCCAGGTTAATCTTTGCCTGAGCACAGGGATCTCAGAAAACTCACCATTGCCTGCCTTGGCACTTGAGCTGCCCAACAAGGAATGCTGGAAGCTGGACAGCAGCAATGCGTTTAATCCAGCAGTCACTATTTTTTTTCACAACATCAGAAGAATCTGGGAAGGCCAACAAAAGCTCAGAACTTGTGGACAGGTGGGATATTTAGAGAGGTAGAACCTTGTATTGCAGTGGTTTGAGGGCTTAACTCACTTAAGCTCCTCTTGAAACTGCCAGGCTCAGATATATGGTGATGAGGCTATAAAACTTTCCTGTTGAGACTAATGTATTGATCAATCCAGAAGCTACATGAAATTTGTCCCATCTGGAGAGAATTCTGTATATGATATCTTGCCATCAGTCGTCTGTGATAGCCTTTAAACCCCCAGCCTCTGCTTTGATACACATGTGGTTTAACTCAATCTGTTATCCTTCAACAGAGAAGTGAACACATCTGGCAGTGATATTTAGACTGGGAAAACCTTTTGATAAGGGAAAGGAGGTTACTGAATATCAAAAAAAA
This sequence comes from Phainopepla nitens, assembly GCA_013400175.1. Taxonomy (NCBI): domain Eukaryota; kingdom Metazoa; phylum Chordata; class Aves; order Passeriformes; family Bombycillidae; genus Phainopepla; species Phainopepla nitens. The sequence goes on along the minus strand of VXBQ01014493.1, from coordinate 182,929 downwards.
GCCCTGTACCATCACTGCTGGAATCAGTGGAACGCATTGCTGTGTTATTCATTTGCTCTGAAACTTCTGCTGCTTCTGCAAAGAGACCCTTGGAAAACTGTTACAGATAGCACTCGTGCTTTAAATGCATGCAGTCACGGAGCACAGACAAAAAGCGTGCACAAATGCCAATACTATGATCACCCTTACTTGCAATACCTGTTAACACTCAAAAAACACCTTCAAAGACCAGTAAATAATTTACACAGTCACTCAAAGGAGGAAGCCAGTGCAGAAAGTGGAACTACTTCAGGAGGTTCCTTGCTCTTCTGCTTTCAGCCTGAGTGCTAAAATCAACTTGTTAATATGGATCTTCTGTGAGACCATGGGCCTGTCTCTGCCACACAGACCAGTGACTTCTGAGCCCAGTGACCTTCTGAGCCCAGTGACCTTCTGAGCCCAGTGACCTTCTGAGCCAGGCCCAGCCACAGTGCAGAGCTTCCAAAATCACAGCAGGCATGAAGGTAGGTGCTGCAAAACCTCATGAGACAGCTTGTAGCACAAGCTTTATCAAGCACCAAGGAATCCCAAGGAAAGACATACAGTTTGAGTATTCACAGCTATGGGAACAATTTCCTGTGGTGAGCACCAAAGAATCCGATCCCAAAACTATTCACAAATCTGAGTCAAATCCAGTGAGCTGTTATTTCTTATTTCCCTTTCTCAAAACAGCAATCCGTGGGTACCTGTGAGGAAAGAAATCGCCTTCCATGTGGGACCTGCCTGTTTTTGTCACAAGCTGAGATGGCTCTGACAACACACAGGGATGGAACACAGGGACACAAACCAGTGCAGCTCACAGTCAGGCACAGGACAGATCCCAGCTCTGCAATCCCCTTCCCACAGCCCAAGCTGGATGACTTCATCCCTTCTCCCTGCACAGATCCCCACTGGGCTGGGTAGCAGGACAGATGTGCACTGCTTTACAGCAGGAAGACTCTTTGGTAGAGCAACAACAAGAAGTATAATCATTTTTTAAATGAAAACTGATCCAAACCTGACAGAGATGCCAACAGAGACTTTGAATCCCAGAGGAGAGGGCTTGCTTGGGAGATTTGTGGAATTTCCTGCTTCTGGACCAATTAGAAGTAGTACAAGATCATAACAATATATTCTGATGACAGTGTGCCGTGTCACTCATCATTTTGGCCTGAAAATTGGAATTAGAGATGAAATAATGTGAAGAAGAAACTTTTTTCACACTTGCAAGGTTTCCTCAAAGACTCTTCAGGGAGATAGGAGTGTTGTTCTTCCATCTGTACTCCCTCACCCATCCCATCTTTATAGATGCTCACCTGGCAAATTACATCTGTTTCTGGAACATGTTCTCAGGAATTTGAGTAAAGGATATTATAGTTATAAATGAGAACATCCACACTGCCTGGCAGACAGTGCATCCACTGTGTTCAAAGAATTAATCAACACATTTCAGAGAGCCTCAGGAAAAAAAAAAAAAAAAGGGAAATTCAAGGGTTCACTGATCCCTGTGGATTTGGTATTTGACACTGTTAAAATTTCCAGTCACCTCGTAATTTTTCATACATCAAAGCCATCAATAGCCCTTGGAGATAAGGGCTATTGGAAGGAAGAACTGTTATCCCACTCCTCTGGTGGGAGAACCAAGAGACGCAGAACACGGCTCAACACAAAGCAAGATCTTGACTGTTGGCTTTATAAACTCTCAGTGGATCCCTTCACACTGGACAGGGCTTCCTCTGAGTTCTGTTGAAACCTCATGAGCCCTAAATCTGCCACTGGCTGAGTTTGTGAGCTGGGAGAGGAGGTTTGTGCTGACTGAGCTGCCGTTCCCCGCCCGTTCAGCCTGCACCTCGCACTTTCAGCTCCATGGCTCCTGCTGCCCTGCAATCCCAGCCTGCAGTGTCTGCACTGTGTGCCCACACAACAAAAGTAAGGCTCACAGCCTCCCAGACCCCGTGGCATTGCTGAATCACCCTTCTTGAGCTGAACTTTTGATGTAGCTTTAGCATGACGCCTCAAACCACTGGTGGCCAATCCCTTGCTCAGCGTGCCACCCACAGCAGTCACCTGTACCTCCCTGATGACTGCAGCTCCTGGCTGCCCTTTCCCTTTTGAGTGGAGCAGTTCTGCTTCCCACCAGCCCTATCAACTCTCCCATTTGGCACAACATGGGCCAGTATGTGGAGGAAGGCAATTCCTGCTCCTCTGCTCTGGTCAGACTGCACCTGGTTGTGGGAATCCAGGACATAGAAATATTTCTTTGTCTGTCCTGAGAGGTTTTATTCCTCAGGAGAGCACAGCTTTTAGTCTTTCACCATGGAAAAACCTTCCAGGACTTTGAGAGGAGTTGAGTTTTATTAATGTATAAAGTAGATAATATTATAGTTTATCACAGAGTAAAAAAGTAGATTTTGGGTTTTAGTATGGAAGGTAGATAAAAGATAATATGGAGAATTTTGAGTATTAACTTGGTCTTCCTCTTCTTCATCTACTCCATTTTCTGCAGTTTTAGTAGCACAGTGATTGGTTAGACAAAGCCATAGTGCAGAAGTTACATGGCTGACAAATAATTATTAACTGGTAGTAAAATAAAAAACATAATACATGTTAGATACATTATAAAACTTAATTAGATAAGATATCTGTATAAATATCCTCAAAATCATCAATTTTGTGTCTTGCTAACACATGGCCTTAAAGGGTCCAGGTCTTACTGTGCATGTTTTTCTGTGTGTGCTGAGCCTGTTGTCATCTAAGGCTCTGAATTGTGATAAGAAAGTAATAAACAACTAAAGACTGAAGCCAGCAAGTCCTGCCTGTCTCAATTTTAGCCCTAGTACGAGACACCTAAGGGGTTCCCCATCAAGAACCCAAAATGTAAAAAGAAATTTTAAAATCCTACACAGAATGCTGCGTCCAGCTTTGGGCTCCTCAGCAGAGGAAAGATGGGAACCTGTTGGAGTGGTCCAGAGGAGGCCATGAAGATGCTCTGAGGGCTGGGGCATGTCTGCTCTGGAGACAGGCTGAGAGTTGGGTTTGCTCAGCCTGGAGAAGGGAAGGCTCTGGGAGGATCTTTACCGGAGCCTTTCCATACCCAAATGAAGCTCGTAAGAAAGATGGGAGCAGACTTTTTAGCAGAACCTGTGGAGATGAGACAAAAGCTGACGGTTTTAAACTAAAAAAGAGCCATTTTAGACTAGACATAAGAATGAAATTCTTTATGCCTAGGGTGGTGAGACACTGCTAGGAAGGAGGTTGTCCAGAGGGTGGTATGGCTGCTGAGAGCCTGGAAACATCCAAGGCCAGCTTGGGTGGGGCTTGGAGCTACCTGGAAGGTGTCCCTAGTGGAAGGTGTCCCTGGCCATGGCAGGGGCTTGGGCTGTGTGACCTTTAAGTCCCTTCCAACCCAAACTATTCTGTGATTCTATAATCTAACTTTGTGGCTGGAAAGAGGGGTGATGTCCATGGGAAAGGGAGCTGAGGAGTACATGGCTGAGGGCACCCAACACCTTTACTGGAGCCCACTCGCCTGTGGCTGAGGCCCCCAGGAAAGCTCGAGGCTGGGAGTGGGCTCCAGGCCAGGTGAGCTGTCCTGGCAGGCCAGATGCTGCTCATGAGCCACTGGGCAGCCCAGCCTGAGACCATTAAACAGCAAAATCTAATCACTGTTTATGGCCCAGTCCAGCCTCATACGCAAGCCCTGTATCCCAATCTTTTGACCCAAATATAGGGAGCAGGTTTTCAAATTCTGGACTCAAGCCCAGAACAGAATTTTCAAGCTCTAGCCACCTTTTTTTCACCGGTGCTTTTGCATTTCTGATGTCAATATCATTTTAGGTAATAATATGTTTCAAGTCAATTCACTGTCTGGCCTTCATACACATACAAAGTCTGACAGGCAAATAAAGAAAAGAAACATATATTTGATAGATTTAAAAGCTGTTTCCATTTGGATTTCCTTTTAATAGAAACATTCTGTTGATCTTTGGTTTTGTGGAAGTTGAGGGTACTGGGTTTTTTTAATAGAAAGTAATTCAGGGGCCAAATTTGCCTTAATAGGGTCCTGTCAATCCCTTCAAATACCACCTTGGAAAACTGCAATTAAAATGCATTTCAAAACAACAGGACAGACACTAAGTGGAAATGGTAGATTGTAGAAATATCCTCCAGCTCATTGCCTGGGTTTTTGCAAATTCTGCACGATAGAAATATGCTTTTAAAATACAGAGGCAAGTAAAAGAAAATAGAGAAGCTTCATAGGCAGAGGTCATATGGATCATGAATAACCCAGAAGTAGTTGTCACCCAGGGCTTGAGGAGAGCACTGCCTACCTGGACTAGAAAATCAAACCCAGGAAGACAAAGTGACCAAAACAATACAGGAAACCTAACCCTGATGGGCAAGTACAGAAATATTTACAGGTATATTTTTGTTTACGCAATTCAACATATCAAAGTAAGTCTTTGATAACAGAGTAACACACCTGTCATGTCAGCATGGCTGCACAAAAGCCTCTCTGACAAAAAAAAAAAAAAAAAAGGTCCCTAAGGACTAGCATAGCACTTCTAATGGCAAAGGGATTATAAAACATCTGATGGAGGAATGGATTTACAGATAGAGAAGATTGCTGGATTTATTACAATTATTACTGAAGAAGTTTATTTTGGTAGGTCTGTGTTAGCACAAGTATCTGGCACAGAGCATGACGCCAGTGAAGATGTTTCCATTGCCCTTGCCTCCCCTTGGAATGGTCCAGCAGAAGCTTTGCTGCTCCAGAAGGCAGCAGAGCCAAAATCCTCAGCAATTATCTGCCACAGAGAAATTCTCAAGGAGGTCTCCTGGCACAGTTGAAGGCTGCACCCACCTCCATCCTTCATGTGAGCTACACATCAAACACACACATAAATTAGCAACAGGGTTCCAGGAGCCAGAGTCCAGCAAATCAGTTCAAGGAAAGAGACTGCCAAATTCACCAAGCAGGAAGGCTCCCAAACCTGTCTTGAGTTTTGTGCTATTCTTTGATTATACTGACATCTAAAGGTCACCAAATTAACTGTTTTAAACTTCCGGGCACATTCTTTCTGCTTCTGTTTCCCTTATCTGATGTCATCTCTAAAAATCAATGAACATTTGCTACATTGTTAAGAAAAAATGGAAAACTGGTAATACATTACAGATCTTTCACTGGTTTGCTTTTTAAATAAAAGATGTATGGGAAAGAAAAAAACAACAACAGAAGTCTAAGTCTGTTAGTACCAATATATCTGAGGGATCAAGAAGATAATAAACTATTTATCGTACATCAGAACTGTAGACCAGATTCATTATTTACTTCTGCTTTACCCCACTGGCATCTAAGAAGGAATTCCAGGTATTCAGCAATACAAGGAGGAATGAATCTGGCCCACTTATCATAGGTTTCAGCAGTAAATCTTCTTTTTACAACAATTCCAAGAGGGCACAAAGCTTTGTTTGCACAAGCTGAAATCCAATTTTGTGCCCAGGCATCTCTCTTAATGCCCTATTCAGCTTTACCAGCCTGCAGGGAAATAAATGGGGAACCAAAGAGCAGTTGTCTAAACCAGCCATGCCACAGGCAGGGAGTAGCCAAGTTTTCAGCACACTGTCACTTGGTGTCACATAGCACAGGAAGATGGCTGAGCTGGATGAACCCAGTGCCCACAATGGGTAAAAGCAGGTCCACAGGCAGCTGGAGCCACAGTTAGCTGTGCTGGTGGGCCAGGAACCTGCTCTCCAGAGAAGGAGTTAGGGGGATGGAATCACAGCCCCACCTCGGTCAGCCCAGTGTCCTCCCACAAACACCAACCTGGAACAGCCAGGCAAATCCCCAAGAACCCTTCAGAAAGAAAAGCAGGTCTCAAAAAAGGGTTAAACAGAGGGCAGATGACTTATTCACACACAAGGTCTCCAAAGGGGGGACATCCAAATGAAACAAGTCATTCACTCAGCCTTAACCCGTCATGGCTCCTGAAGGACAACAACCCCATGAGTTTCCTTTCTGCAGCCAAAGCACAGCCAGGAGCTCAGACAAAGCTGTGCAGTCCAGGAGCCCCAGACTCTGCCCCAAATATTTAAACATGTATGTTATTATTATAATTAATAATAATAATAAAAGTTCTGCACACATGGACACAAAGTAGCCATCAGCTTCTCAGAGCCAGCCCCCTTGAGGGAATGAGCACCCTGCAGTCGAGGGTAAACACCAGCTCCTGAGCTTCCTGCCAGGCTGCCATCAGCAGGCTGGCACTGAGCTAGACACTAATCAGATTAGGATAAATTGCTTTAATCTGACATTCAGGAGTGAAAAGTCCCCACCCCTCCTCTACCAGGGCTTTGAGCAACCCTGACTGCTGCAGCTTCACGCCCAAACTATGAAGTATTTGCCTTATTCCAGGCAGCAGTTTTTATCATCTTAATCATGGATTAAACAACTGTAGTTCAGGAAAGAAAGGGATTTGGTTTAAACAGGCAGAACCAGGGATGCTGCTCTATGTTACAGCAGAACAGCATGGCTGGGGAAAACGTCCCCAGACTGAAAATGGCAGAAAGTGGAGGGGTCTGAAGCAGCCAGGCTGAGCAGGGGTGAGGATGCCCTCAGCCTTGGAGTGGACAGGGGGAGGCAGGGTCAGCAGCACTCATGGTGGGACCTTGGGGATGCCCAGCAACACCCATCAGGAAGAGCAGACACCAGAGCCTGCCCACCCAAGCAGAGATGCCCAAAGGAGGGCACGTCTTGCTGCTGGGCTGCCTGAACAGCTGCCTCAGCACCCCTGAGCTTTGCTTCACACACACACAGCGTTTGAGAGCAAGAGCAGCAAAGCCTGGGGCTTGGGGCTTATTAAAGCCTGAAAACACACACACACACACAAACAAACACACACATACAAACACACACACACACACAGAGACACAAACAAACACACACATACAAACACATACACACAAACACACACACACACATAGATTCCTCCTCATTTCCTCCCTGCAGTCACATCTTTCCACTCCCCCATCACCTGCGTGCAGCAAAGACCATAAACCCAGCAGCTCTGGGACCACTCTCCCACCATCAAACCCTGCTTCAATCGGTTCTAGGGCCATCTGAGAGGGCTGCCAACAGAAAGCAGCAGACTTGCAAACACAAAGACATAAACCTCACTTCCTTAGGGGATGGAACAAGAAGAATAGCCAGAGATGAAAGCAGAGAGCACTGCTGCTTTGTCCTCTGCTACAGTCAGACACAGCATCAGCCTGGCAACAATGCCACTGGGTTAAAGCCTCAGTGCTGCAAGAGTGCAAGTGGGTATTGTAACTCCCCAGGTGCACCACCACAAACGCCCAGGGCAGAGCAGAGAGGCTGACACAGGACAGGCACCTGCTGCTCCCCCAAACCACCACAGGAACGGCCAAACGAACATGGGACAAGCAACACCAACACATGCTTTTTATCTAAAAACGCTCATCCTGCAGAGGCTGAATCCTCCACAACACACAGAGGCCTAACCCTGAAGCAGATCTATCACTGGTAACCAAGCAAAACATTTAGTGAGGATCACTGGGATTTTTGCCCAAGTAACACCTCCAGGACTGGGCTTCAACTATTTTGATTTTCCTGGCAAACTGATGTCATCAGCTTGCTTAAACAAGGGCTTGAGTTGCCTTCCTTGCCATGACCTCCCCATGCAGAATTAGAACGTTTATTTGTTCTAAGATAAAGTATGGTGACACATTAGAGATGCCCTCATTCCTCCTCTTAGATCAGCTTGACATCTGTTTCAAAAACATTATGAAACACTCTCGGAACCTGCTGCGGAATTGAATATTATGATATTTCACCAAGGCGCCGTTCCAGCGAACTTTCACCTCCAAGTGAAAGTTTTGAGTGTCAAAAGCGAAAACAAACCATTCAGAGCCTTTCAGTGGGACAGACCTTCAGTGACACTGGATGTAGGGAAATAATTGCAGATGGTATTGTTGTGGGGGAAGTATCACCTGCCATGAAACCTCACCCTGAGCGAACACTCAGTTGTTGTAAGACCATATCGTTGTGCTGCTTCGTGGTAACACATCCAGGCTGCAGCAAGGTCATTCCACAGGAAGCCCTCACACAACAACAGGGTTTTGTTCTTTGTGGTTAATGGTACTAGAATGGGGTGTGGGGGAAAAAAAAATAAAAAAGCCTAGCCAAATATTTTTGCTACAGATAAAGCTTCAGTTAGAAGGAGTGGGGTTTTTTCCATGTTTACAGTGGGGAAACAAAAGCAGCAAAAATATGATGTTCATTGAAAATGAGAGAGGGGGTCTTTAATAAAAAAATTTAAAAGCTTGGTATATTAATCATGAGAAAAGGAGAATGCTTGCCAACTTAGTGGAATTTTTGTCACACATAACAACCCAAGAGTTTTGGTGTTCCTTGTGAAAATATCTTTCTGAAAGCCCCTGGGTGATGCAAGATTTCCCCTTCTCCTGTGTAAAGGAATCTGGGGAGTATGCTTTAGCCACACAGAGGTGTTACATCAGAAGAGTGATGTCAGCAGAGATACAGACACACTGGAGAGAGCCTAAAGAGGATGGGGATATCCTGGTGAGGTCTGGAAAGAGAGCAGAGAAAACTCATGGTCCACAGTGAAAAACTGAGGATGCCATGAGGCTCATCTATGATCAAAACCCCTGCAAGAAACTCTGCTTTGCACTGAGACAAGCAAAGCAGCAGCAGAGTCTGTTCAAGTCCTCACCTCCATAACCACTAAGCCATCCTTCAAATTTCTTTTATTAAATGGTTTTTTTAACAACCTAAGTAGTAATGCCCCACCCCCAACAAAGAAAATCCTAAAAAAATCTTTTATAACCTGTTAAGAGCTAAAGAATCAGCTCAAAACCACATGTCCACAAAAGCAGATGACTGTGCTTTTAATTAAGAGTCACAATTTCTTTTGTTCAAGGTGGTGGACCATAATGGCTTAATTCATCCACAGGAGTCAGCTCAGCCTGTGCTGCCTCCATCATCCACCCTCTCTGGGATAAAAACAGCTCCATTCACACCTCAGTGGCTTCCACCTCACACCATCCCACAGCCAGGAGGGTGAAGCCCTGGATGGCCTTGTACGAGCAAAGTGACGCCAGAAAACATTTTTGTGATTTCAGCATCACTAAATTTGAGTCTCTGGGAAACCTTGCTCAGCACAGAAGAGTGAGAAATACCAAACTGCCCCCAAAGGAGCTTAATGTGGGATTACAGCTCCTCCAACAGTCCCCATCTGCATCTCTGAAATGAGCAGGAACCCAGGGCACATCCCTTGGGCCAGCAGCACACATGAAAAACAATGGAAAAACTGGAAAAATGCCCCTCCCTCTCAGTCACCCTCACTGGAGAGCCATTAAGTGCCTCCTGCTATTGTTTTTTGTAATTTGTGGGTGATCTTAGGGGCCACAGAATGGCTGGACAAAGACCTCAACACCCCCTCAGCCCTTGCTCTGGCATCTCCACACCAACACCCTGCCTCTCCAGAGCCTCATGGGCTCCTCACATGGCTCTGGGAGATAAAATCCCTTCAGATGAGCCCTGAAGCAGAGACAAACAACTGCTGACATAGCAAAGATGCTAAACAAGAAAATGGAGGGCAAAAGGGTTAATGGGCTTAGATCTACCCTTAAACTGAGGATGGTCCCAGGACCTCTGAACTGTCTGCAAAACCAACCTATCACTTACTGAGAGCAGGGGCTCCTCAGCCCCTCTAAGTCCTTTCCAGGACTAAAACAACATTATTAAGTTGGTGAACATGATTAAGCTGATGCACATTGACCTCTGCAGTCAGTGTCACTACCTTTAGAGGGATGGGCATCTCTTCCTTAAAGTAGTGCTCTTGCAACCATATGGCCTAAAGATACACAGCAGGCAGTAGCTCTGCAGGAGGGTTTGCAGGCATTAAAAGCTTGTCTGTGTTTCCCAGCTGTGTCTGGTGGACAAATAAACCCTTACCTGTGCCTCTAGCCTGAGCTTGGCCTGGCCAGTAAGTCTGGAGCTAGCCTGCCTTCTTCTCCACCTACTCCCTGGAGTGGCTGGAAAGCATCCTTGTGTGTGTGGTGGCATTCATACAAAAGGAAAGGGTTTCATATAACAAAACCGACCCACCTCCAGCCAAAACCCCAAAGAGAGTCTGAGTATGGAGTGTCCAGACAAGCTTTGGAAAACCAGTATTTACAGGAGCACATTTCACAGACATTATCCTGATTAGGACTGAAAGCTTCTAGAGGTTAAACACAGGAGTAGCAGCCTGACTTAAAACTCCCTTCCTAAGGCTGTAATGGATCCCAAAATTCCCCTGAGCTCAGGTGAAAGTGTGATCTGTAGTACCCAACAGGTTTGATCTGCATCTCCACATCAGAGCAAGAGCCAGTCTGGTGGTAATGTACTGCTCCATCTGCAGTGTTGACCACAGTCAGATATTGGAAGGCACCTAAAAGAGTTCCTGAAATGCCTTTTGTCTGCAGCAATCTGGAAATCTCTCAGTCTCTAATGAGAGAGAAAGACAACTGCCAGCCCCAAGACTATGGGCATATCCTGAGGGAAGGAGCTGCTGGTGGGAAATGGGAGCTGTGTCAGCACAGTGAAGTTGGTGAGGCCTTTTCCTCAGCACAGCCAGCACCGTGGCATCAAGATTATACTGCACTTTTCAGAACAAACATGCCTGGACAGAGAGGAGGAGAAGGGCAAAAAGCCTCTGTGCCTGAGCCCGCTGCAGGTGGGATTTGTGCCTTGGGTGCCAAGCAACAGGCACATGGGATCCCAGTGTTCTGTAGCCAAGGCAAACAGGACACAGCAAGGCCCAATCTTGGCCCCCTCAGGATCCTTAACCCGGCCTCTGGGAGCTGTGGGGGGCACGTTGTTCCTAATTGTGTCTTGTTTAACTTGGCTCTTTAAACAGCAAATCTTTTGCTGTCTTGGCCAGAGTCCTCAGTCTCACACCTTGGTGGGGCTTACCTCTTTTCTTGGATTGGTAAATTGAAGAAATCCCTTATGCTGACACATGTTGAATGTTTTTGATCAAAACCCACTAATTTGTATAAGAAGTAGTTAGGATGACATTCTGAGAACCTCTCCAAGGCATAGAGAGAATTGTTCACAAAGAGGACAAGATCTTCCCTTTCATTCTCCAGATTCACTGATTGCCATCACCTTTGTCTGGATTTTCCCCTCCTAACCAGGAGCAAAACAAGGACTTCTGCCCAACACAGGTGATGAACATCCCTCTGCAAACATAGGTATAAATCCTACTAGCTTCACTCCTCAGTGACACACAAAGGGAGTTAAGGAGAGCCCTTCTGAGGAAGAGCCCCCAAAACCTTCAATTTATGCTCAGCCAGGGACATCCTTGACCTACAAGATGTCAACAGCTGGTGCAGGAATAACACTGCACCAAACACACTCTGGAATGGTAGAATCAGAGCCAGCTCTATCGAGTCCAAGAGGGTAACTCCCTCTTTTTGCAGTCATTTGCCACCATCCACATCAACAAGCCCAGTGATGCTGAAACCTCTGGAGCAGGCAGCCCCCACAGCAGCCTGAAAGCTCTGTGGAAGCCCCTGGGTATCTTCCAGACCAGTCTTTCCCTCTGTTTTTCCTCCATATTTCTTACTTTGGCCCAGTGGGGAGTACAACAGTGTTTGCTCAAACTGAACCAATCCAAAGTTGAAAAATGGAGGATGAGGTGTGAAACTGTCAAGCTTCCAAAGTTTGAAGGATTTATTAGTCTAGTGAAGAGATGAAGAAACCTGAGGTAGAAAAGACAAAACATTTCAGTCCTTCCTCCTCCAGACTTAATGAAAACAACACGACATTCAGAGTTCACTACATGGCATCCCTAGGCTGGGCAGGTCTGCTGGCCCACTCAGCTCTGTCCCCTGTAGGAAGGGCTCAGGTGACACTGCCCTGCCCTGGTGGGCTGGCTGCAAAGCTCCCAGGCAGCCAGGACCTAGAGGGATGTCTGAACATCACACCTCATCTGTGATTTAGTCTATTAGTGGCAAGGTCAAAGAGGTATAATGGCCTTGAGAGACTGCTCCCATTCTCCCAGCCCCTCAATGGCTCTGTGACTTTATTCCCCCTCTCACCTACAGGTTACCCAACCAGTTCCCATCTCCCCTACCCAGGAGAGCTCCTTCAGCCATCCCTCTGCTCTTCCTGCCGGGACCAACCCTCCCAGACTTCCACAAATTACCTTTGCTGTTGTACCTACAACACCTGCCTGCTTTGGAAGGCAGGAGTTGGGGATAAACACTCCCTTTTGTTCCTACAGCAAAAGGAGCCATCACCTACTTGGTTAGTGGTGTGCTGCATGCAGAGGCAGTGCAAAAATACACTGATTTTCCCTGAAATAGGAAATAAACTAACAACGAAACCCATCAGTTGATAATGCATTGCAAGTTCCTGTCTGATCTGCTCAAAACTTTCTCAGCCCTGTCAACTCCCAAACATCTTCCTCTGGTGTGTGTATCTTGGATTATCATTTCACAGGGGAGTTCCCTGCTTTTTTTCTAGTTTGCACCTCCTTTCCTTATTTCTGTTCTGTATTTCCCACACTTTCTGATCAGTCAATACACTGAACACAAGAAATGGAACCTGGATAAATCAGCATCACACCTTGTCCAATTACTCCCATTATAACCACATCCAGATGCTACACTTAGAAGTTGCAAGAAATTCCATTGGGGATGGTTATAAAATTTAAAGTATCTATGCCACTCCTCTGTTATCAAGTCACAATATTTCCCCTTTTAGCATCAAATATACATATATAATTTGCAATACGCATAGCCCTCATCCCAAAATAGCAGGGTTGGACATTTTCAGTACCTACAGACCAGACCACACCTTACACAAAGCCAAGGCCAAAACACAAGGAAACCTGTGGCATGAGAGGACACAAGATCTTCTGTACAACATAAAATAACCCTGTTCCTAATCTTACAGCATCCAGCTTTCTCTAGACCTGCTTCCACTGGTATTTTTTCCTTCTTTGAAAGCTTGCAGGCAGAGCTACACCAGGATTCCCAGATCACTGTGTCCCATGATATTAGTGCTTCCTGATGGTTGCTGGTGAGAGCCTGCACATGGCACTTGTGATTATATCAGTGTCTTGAATGCATCTGTGATTGATTTACACAGACAGTTCCTTCATTTATGTCACTGACAGCCAGTGAGGCTCGAATTTACAGTAAAAATTCCTGATCTTAATCCATAAATTCATCACCTTGCACTTATATGTCAAACCGGATCTATTGCTCCCCCTCTCCAATCCTCCTCCTCTGCTGATGCCTCTCCACACTCCATCATCAGCAACAACTTCACTAATGGAAATATTTAATAAAATCAGCCATAAAACCCACTTCACAAGACTCCACCTCACAACATATTTAGTCCTGACAACTCTGCTATCAACAAAATCCATCACATGTCCTTTAAGCAGCTTCCGATAGATCAACTTTTAAAATCTTGCTTTAATCCTTTCTTTCTCTGACTAAGATAATAATTTCCTAATTTCCTAATAACAACAAATACTTGGACAACCACAAATAAGATCCCTGACTTTTTCTAGATGAAGATAGTATAGTTTAGACAAGTGTCATATTTGACCAGTCTGATGTTCCTAAACTCCCTATGTCTTTAACAATCTTTTCTCTAATATTCATTGCAAAGCTTTTCCTTCTATTCAGACCAAACCCAAAGGTCTACAGTTATTCACTACCACTAAGTCTTTTGTTACAGTCAAAATTTAAAGACAATTAAAGCTGAACATTTATTTATTATGTTCTGCACAATTATGCAGAACAGTATGTTAATCCACAAATGGTCCTGTGGAAGCCACATTGGGAGTCAGATCCTAGCTGGTGCAAATAAGAAAACTGGAATTGCACCCAGAGGAGATTAATACAACAGTACCTCGCTAATTCACACTGGAGGTGAGAAAACCACATTGAATATTTCAGACTGAAGGGAGGAAGAGAAGTACAAACAAATGCATCACAAAATGCTCTCCTTTTCAGTTTCAAGTAGCAATCTCTGAGCAAACATCATGGGGCACTGCAATGAGAGGAGCATGCTATATATAGCTAATGAAATCTTGCTAACATTAGACATGGCTACAGCATCTGTTACTAAATCTTTGCTGAGGAGTGTACACAGACCAGCAGTTTCTAGAGAGCTTGTAAGAAAAGCAATGTACTGAAATGAACCTTTGTCAGCTTCTAAATACAACGTTAAATTGAGGCTTAATATTTAGTGCTGTGTCATCTCCTCAGGCAACTATCATCAGTGCCTGGGGTGATCCTCAGGTGATGCTAAACACTACAGCAATTTCACTGGCTGTCCTTATTACTCTCCAGAAAATTTTCAATCAACAGGAAGGAAATTATGCCCAAAGTACAGCTGTAAGGCTCAGATCTGCTCTCCTGAACTCAATCTGCATCCACAGGATGGCCTGTTTGAGGAAATTTTCAAAGAAAATTAAAAACATTTTTTTAAAAAAATCTAAAATTTAAGAAAAAAAAACCTCTTCAGCATCTTCCACATGCTGAGCATGGATGCCAGAGACCTGTCCTGCAGGAGCCCCTTGGCACTTGCCCCACAGGCTCACTGGCCCTGACCAACAGCAGAGATGTGCAGGTGCAGCAGGGCTGTAACTCTGTCCCACAGCCTGTGACAGCTCCCCTTGAGCTGCAGGTCCTCCAGGCCCAGTCCACAGGAAAACAAGAAAAAAGCTGATTGTTTCCCCACAATGGGCAGGAATCAGTGCTACTGTCATCTCACTTTCCACGTGGTGCTGAGGACATCACTGAATATTCACCCTGACCTCTGTTCAAGACTAAACCCCTGCCCAGCAGAGGTAGGCTCAGCCATTCACCTTGTTTGGGTTTGTCTCCTGCTCCAGGCAAGGAGGGGACAAAAGTGTTTAGACCCGAGGAGGACCCTGCCAGCCCTGCCTGCTGCAGCACCAGCCAGGCCCTGCAGACCACAGGCCCTGTCCCACTCCAATACCCAACCATCTGGAGGCCTTTGTTGCACAACTGCCCCCCCTCCAAATCTGTGCACTGACCTTGTGGGATGGGAGAGGATAAAGGAAGAGGAAAGTGAGGGAGAAGCAGAGGTCCCTAGGATGGATGTTCTCCTATCTCTCTAATGGGTAGCAAGTGTCTTGGAACAGGGTGTTGTCTGAGAAAGGATTGGATCTCTGCACATCACACTCTCTTCCTTTCTCCAAGGCAGCTGTTAGGTGGGGTTTCAGTATCGGGGGGGATGGAGAGCACTGGGATGGCTCTCTGGAAGTATTAACACTTGTCCTGCAAACCCCACAGGTCACAGGGCCAGCAGGAGGGAGCTGCTGAGACAAGATGATATTGCTGGCTCCTGGCTGGGCAGGTTCAATCCAGGGGGGATCATCTGCCACCTTCCTGCTGCTTAAACCCACTCCTGACCAAAATGAACTGCAAGAGGGAAGAGAGCAGTCTCCAGTCATGTGGCAGAAATCAGATCTTCAATGGCAGCACAGTGCAGGGCAGAGATTACTGAAATAGAGACACCTGGCTGGTCCTGCCCGCAGGGCTTTGGGACTCTCCATCCCACAGCTCCTGGGCAGCCCAGCCAGGGCAGTGTGGGTCACAGGAGCCCTGCAGCAGTGCTGGTTGGGCAGCCCTGGTGGAGATCACCAAAGTACAGCAATGTCACTCCCAAGACTCCCACCAGCACCTGTGCACAGCCCCAGACTGCTCCCTTCAGGTCTCCAGTTTGCCTCAAGCAGGAACAGCATGAACACCCGGGGTGTTCACGGATCCTCTACCCCTGCTCAGCTTCCCAGTCCTCAAAAGCCCCCAGCAACTGTGTTTCTGCCATGGTGAAATCCTCAGTCATCAAAGTTTTCAGCAACAAACATAGGCCAAAGTGTGCAGATGTGGAAGGCAAGGCCAGGTCAGGCCGACACCCACCTGCAAAGAATTTTCATGTAACAAATCTTCCTCAGAGAAACTCCTCAAGTTAGCGACTGCCCTGTAACTTTAGGGTTTCAACATCCGTGGGAGCAAGTCAGCCACAGCCCTGCTCCAAGTCCCTCACTGCTGGAGCAAACCACACCAAGCCCAGAAGAGCAGCCAAGGGGCAGGGAGGGACCCCCAACACTGCAGCAGCAGGACAGACACTAATTCATCCCAAACCACAGTAACCTGGGCTTAGATCCTTTTGGGGACAGAGAAGAAAGCTGTAAGATTTTGTGGAGCAGAACTGGAGATCTGCGGATTCTGGAACTCGGACTTTCCCGGCGTAAACCACCTCAGGTGACTTCCCAGCAGGAATCAGCCAGTCTCTCCAACCACAACAGGACTTTGGGAAACCAAGCATTAGCTCAAACTGAGCCCAGCAATCATTTATGAGGCTGATTCTTGCTTTGCAGAGCCTTCTACAACAGAAACAAGGAATTCAAAGCCACAGGTAGGTTGTGAATCCACTCAGGCACGAAGCCAGCAGTGGTATTCACTTAAATGCAGGAAGCCCACAGCAAAATATCTAGTCCCTGACAACTCCTTCTAGATACCTATTTCATGGTGTTAAGCAATCACAGTCAATAACTTCCTGGCATCTTGGAGAATATTCATCTGCACCTGGCTTTCTTGCCAGTTATAAAATTTCTGCCTCGCAGGACCCCGGCCATTTTTTGTGCCAGTTCTCCCTTCAATTTCACACTTAATTAAATCCCTGGATCAAGTCTCAGGATGGATTGCTCACTAGACCAGCAGCCAGAATTGATGTCGTGTTTAACTGATGGGGGCCTGAGGACCAAAAAAAAAGAGAGCAGGAGTGATAAGAAGAGAGGGAGAACAAGGAAAGCTGCTTTTATTTCAGGGTTAAAAGCCTAATCTTCCACTAAAATGGTAGCACATGAGAGGAAAAGAGTCTCTTATCCATGTGATACTGCTGACCCAGGCTTGGTTTAGAAGCTGTAATATCATTCCAAAAGAAAATTATGCCAGCAAGTAAGTATTCTTCAGAGACAACTGAAAAGAAGCAGAACTCAGAGAGAAGACAGCCCTGGATGGAAAAGGGGGCTGAGCAGTGCTCCTCTGTGGAGGAGACATGCTGAACCTCTGATGAGGAACAGTGTAAAACCAGACAGAGGTAATGGGAAAGCCTACAAGGGCTCAGTGTGATGAAGTGCTCAAAAGCCTGGGTGTTTCCTCTGAACTTTCTCCAAACTCCCCAATTTAGGCTAAAAACCTCATAAGCTAAACCCTTCTCAGGAGATTTCTGGAAGTTCCTGTTCTTTTTGGAAGTAACAAGAGGGGTTATTTTTATTGCTGCAGTTTGGAATTCCAGTCTGCAGTATGGTCAAACTCAGGAGGGCTGAAGGCAGTGAGGAAGCAGAGCTAACATTTTTTGAGTGCTGTGAAAGACTGAATCTGTCATAAGTCTTAGTGTTTCAGGGCAGTCTTATTCTGGGCACACACAAGCAGTTCTTCATGATAAGCAGTCTGCATCCTCTCTTTAGATTCAAACAATAATAAAGCATCTTCCAAAGTATCTCAAAGAGTGTGCTGGGCTGTTGATTGATAAGGAAACAGGAGAGGACTGTAGGGGTTTCCACAGCTCCTTGCTGGCCCTGTATACAATATTGTACCTCTGCACTGCCTGCCTGGGACAATTGAAATTCAGGCCATTGATCATATTCCAGTTTACTGAACAAATTACCACAACAGCTGACTGAAGAAGTTCCTCCACTAACAACTCACAAGCCCTTTCTCCAATGCATTTATTGACTCAACTCCCCGCCAACACACTAGATACCCTAGATGTGATAACACATGCTGGGTGCTGCAAACACTACTCACCATCCATCACACATCACCTGCTTTTTCTTCACATTTTCTTCATCTACTGAAATGTCACAAGAGGGAATTTAGAGTTCTTTGGCCCAAACATTTTGCTGATTGGAGCACATTCCTGGCCTGAAAGTAAGGCTACAGCCTCTGGTACTAACCACCTGTCCAGAAAAGTGAAAAAGTTTTATTCATTAAAAGTAATTGGGTGGATTTAAGCTGGCCACTTGCCCCAGAGCTATAAAAGGGCTTTCAGTTTGGCATTTCTGAATTAACAAGCAGAGAAGGAGAGGACCCATTAGAAACAGTTAATGATAAATGTGGTCCTTCAAAGAGGTTTTGTTATCAAGCCTCTGCAGAGGCATCTTTACTATCTGGTCTAATTTTTAGCCACATAGAGAGGTGGTATCTCAGCATCCATGAAAGGTTAAACATGACCTTACCAACATGCCCACCATGAGATGCACATTCCATCCTGAAACTCCCTGGCACACAGAAATCTACAAGTATGAAGGCTGAGCAGATTTCCAATACAGGCATGCTGCAAAGTCTTAACAGCAAAATACCTAAATTCAACCCTAAAAAATCACAATATCTGGCAGGGTTGGGAAAAGCCATGAAAACTCACCCATAATTCCTTCAGGAATTACAGGCTTGTTTTTTTGGTTTTGAAGCAAATACAAAAAAAAACATTTAATGCTTCAAGCATGCTTATCAGAATCCACTTGTTCAATGCAAATTCTGTTAATTCCAGGGAATTTTATTCCACTCTTCCCCAAACCAAAGTGAAAGATGTGATGGGCTGAAGTGGCCAGAATGGTGTGGGTGGTCAGGGTCATCCAGATCTGTCCCTAAATGTAGAGGATTAATATTTCTTGCCATTCCTATATGAAGGCAAGGTCCCACATGAATCCCCAGAACAGATTGCACCCAGGAAATTATTCCAGCACCAAAGAAACCCCTTCACACCTAATATCCACTGCAATCCCAGCAACAGGAGCTGAAGAACACAACATGAACTGCACAAAAACCCTGAGCTAAAACTACAGAATTTCACCTGGAAGCTGGGAATAAACCCAGGCAATAACTCACCACCAGGTCACCACAATTGCTTGCAGGAGACTCGAGCGTGGCCTCACGTCCCCACACTGTTGGGGACAAATGGACATCAATTAGTGCCACACAGGCCAGATCCCCTGAAGCTACAGCAAGAATTTGCTGCTGCCTGAGATTTCCCTACAATATACTGCACTTTAACCACACTCACACACACAGGAAGCCGTGTGCTTATTTTTTTATTTGCTTGCCTGTTTCTAGAGGAAGGGGGAAGCTGCTCTGCAAGCCTTTATCCTGACATTTGGATTTTGTGAAAGCAATTTTGGATTGAGCCTTGAACGATGATTCTCTCCGTTCTGCTTACTCTTTTGTCTCCTTGGACGCACTGGCAAATTTGCTTCAAGCTAAAGCAGGAATTTAGCAGGGTGTGAAGGGAGCAGTTAGTGCAGGGACATGGAAAGCAGGCGGAGTGTCAGTTTTTAATTGTTCCTGCTGTCACAAAACAAACTGAGGACAGTAGCTCATATTATTTCCTGCACAAAATCCTATTCATTGCCTGCATAGGACCCATCCACTGGCAAAGCAAAGACTTTCCAAAATTCTATGTTAGATTGAAAGTAAGCATCCACAAGATTCTGTCTTGTCCCACCTGCCTGCATGGAAAGCTTTCCCTCAGCCACTGTGTCCTTTGTTCCTGTGAGGGGTTCACACCTCATACCAACTTGCCCTCAGAAAAAGGACACTTTTAAGATACCAAATATGCTTTTTTTATTGTTCTTAAACTGTAAAACTTTGCACTGCCATAACGACGTTGACAAGAAGATAAGAGCAGATACTTCACACTCTAATTTGTACTTCACTTTTTCCACATAAATCACTGCAAGGACACCTACCTACATTCTCTCTCCCCCTCTCTCCTAAAAAACCTGAAATTAAGAACTTGTAAATAAGTCTTTTCACATTTTCTGAAAAACTTGGACCCAATGCAGGAACCCAAACGCTGTAGTGGCAGAACTGCCCCAGCTGTGGGAGAGATGGGCTTTAATCCTCTCTGGTGCAGAAATGGACAGAACAGACCTCCCCACACTCCACAGACACGGGGGAAAATGAAATGTGCTTCAACAGGCAGAGGCAGAAATCTCTGCTGAACCTAAACCTGGGCAGATTACAGGGGTCACATTTGGTGTATTATTCCAGTTGGTATTTTGAGAACTGAAAATCCGAGAAGAGCAAAGTATACCCGCAAGAATCAATCACAGCCATAAATCCAAGTATTTGAACTTATAACCAGCTTTTTTGTGTGTTCATAAATCAAGCAGGGAGAAGTAAAATCTTTGAAGATTTTCAGAGAAAATTTTATTATGAGTTTAAAAAAACACAGAGCAAATTTCGTGGCTAGAGTTGAACTTTTTGGACATAGACTGAATGTGAATGATGGGAGCAACTTTTCAGTTTTTTATGATTTTTATAGAAAATAGTCATTTCATAGAACACAGAAGGAGAACACAGAAGATGAATTCTGAGCCCTGAAGAATGAAGAACCATGGAATGGTTAGAGGGAGGATTCTCCTTAGCTCAGGCTGTGAAACAGTCATATCCTCCAGCTTGAGACCCACAGGGAAATGCTTGTCCTTGAATTTCTGGTGAGGCACCTCCTGCTCTCCACCAGGAGCCTCCTTCCCTGCTGATGGCAATAAAGCTAACAAGGAAATTGATTCCATATTTCAAAATATATTCACTTCAGCCAGGCTTTCTCTCCAGCAAGAAAAGACAACATCCTGAGGTTTGCTCCAACACCTTGAGAGAAGTGATTCAATTCCCTGTATTTTCATGCTAATAGATTTTTTTGCTTCAAGAATGTCAATCTATTTAAAAGGTCACTTTTATTTTAAAAAATTCTTCATGAAAGGTTTCAGAGTACCTTTGACAGGATTACATCATGTTTCCTCTGACACCTGAGTCACAAAATGCTCAGAGCGGGATTTCCAAGGCTTCTTTTTATTTTCTGTTCTCATGAATTCTACTCCCACCACGATCAACAGGATTATTGCCACAGGATCCAACAGAAGAAGGGCAGGCAAATGCTGAACACATTTGAAGGCCCAAACCTCAAAGCCAACATTTTCCAATCAAGAAAATAGCACTTTGGTTATCAATGAATATCTCAAATAAGAGGCTCATTATGAACAAAGCAGGTTGGTAACAGCCAAAAAATAACAATAACAATAACAATAACAATAACAATAACAATAACAAAAACAATAACAATAACAATAACAATAACAATATCAACAACAACAACAACAACAACAACAACAACAACAACAACAATAATAATAATAATAATAATAATAATAATAATAATAATAATAATAATAATAATAATAATAATAATAATAATGCCATAATGTAACATGCTCCCTACAGCCTATGGCAGCTCACTGTGATGGACTTGAGTGGCTTAAGGTGCCAGTTAGGTGAATCAAGAATTAAAGCAGCATCACTGAATATCTACAGAAGAAGAGTGAAAAGGATGCCAGAAGGCTGTCTGACTGTCCTGCCTCTACCCCAAAACAGTTCTGCCCATGTCCTTCCTGCTCCACGTTTCCCAAGCAGCTGTAAACTAACTTCATTTGTTCCATGCTTCTTCCAAACTCCTCCAGAGCTCTGCTACCTCCATGGCTGGACACTCCTCCCCTAACACCTAGCAGCTACACTCCCTCCTTTAATGTAAACCTGGGGCAACATGATCCAAAAGTTCTCTTTCCAACAGCTTTTGCACTCACAAAGTCTGTTTCTCCTGTTTCCTCTGTCTTCTCACTCTAAATTAAGACACCAGAATTTCTCCTCGTTTACAGGTCACACTTTCCCAGGTCCACCCACCTGCAGACTCTTCTGGAGGATCAGCCTTTCCTGAATCCTTGACTCCATCCCTTCTCAAAAAGCCCTCCAGTGTTCAAAGCCAACAAACTCCTTATTTCCCCTGATTTTCGTAGTTCAGCCCAACCTCTCAGCTCAATCTCAGCACAATCATTCTCACAGTAACCCCACAACTTTCTCCTTCAGTTTTGATCACATCTAAGACATCTACTCTTTGACCTGTTTAAAAGAAGGGTCTGTTTAGAGCAGTACCTGCAATTTTCACATCTAAAATAGCAAGGACATTTCTGATGCAATCTAGACAAGATTCCATAAAACTTGTGGCCAGCACAAAATCAGCCAGGCCTGGAAGCACGTTCTGGCAGCAGGATCAGTGCTCCTGCAGCTTAAAGCCCAGGGCTGTGTGTGCTGCTACTTAAGTGGAAGATTCTTTCAGAGCAGCATTAAGGTTTAGGACTTATAACTGAAGTGCTCTAATCCTTCCCAGTAGAGGCCAATGGTGCATGTAAGAGTATTAAGCTTGAGATATGTTAAATCCTAAACATTTCCAAGTTGCAAGCAGAAATAGATCACAATCAAAGCCTGCAATTCAAACATGCTTAAGAGAATGAGCTCAAAGCCAGGCTCTGATTTCAGGAGAACTCTTCTCCACACGTCATGAGTGCCAGATCTAGATGAAGATATTAAAAAGCAGTTTCAGTCCTTATCTTTAGCCCATCTGAAGATCAAAGGAAAATTGGAAACAAAAGCATTCCAAGGCATTGAAGTGATACATTTGTAATGAGTTTCTCCTATTATTCCACACACTTGGGATTTTTTTTTTGGGGGGGGTGGGGAGGGGACAGGAAAGGAAGGCAATTTTTGCAGCCTGTTAAGAAGCAAGCATGGAAATACATCTTAACACATTTTATTACTGATTTTCTTCCATCTTCTCCTATTTTTCCTCAATAAAACCCCTGAAGAGATCCATGAAATTACAGGAGATACAAATCCTTTATCCACAGTTTGCAGGTGTTGACATGCAAGATCCTCAATATGTAAATAAATTTGGCTTGCCTTTTTTTTTTTTTTCCAAAAGCAGCATTGGTCAGCAGATAAACAGCAACAATGCAGACTGTGTGATGGCCCAAACAATTAATTCCCATGACCAGGAATCTTCTTGAAGCATGTCTTCAAGTCTAACTCTGATGGGGAGCAAGAGGGAAGGGGCTGTTCCTCGGCTGTAGGTGAAACAGTGACACGACTGAGAGGGAAATTCAACTCCAAACCAGCTGCCTTTTTGAAAATCACATCCCTTGATCATGAATTAGTGTCGAGGCAGATGATGAGGGATGAAGTAAGGAATGAGTGAGTGAAAGAGAGCAGAAAGAGAGAGAAAGAAGTGAGGAGATTCCCCAGAAGCTTATGAGAATCATGCCAGTGAAGAGACTGGGCACAGAAACCATCTCCTTCTCAAAGTCGGCATTTTGCCAAAAAAATAAAATAGACTGTGATCCCTAGAAATGTTCCTGTCTGCTGGCTCCTAGAGATAAGGGAGTGATATTTCACAGTCTGACACTAATCATATTTGGGCATACTAAGTAAGGACAGTCCAGGGGCTTTCTTTGCATCATGCATATTCCAAGTTCAAAGCAAAAACTCGTTACTGTGCCTAAAAAATCCTCTTAACTCAGAAACACGAGGAAAAAAGGGAAGAGAAAAAAGAAAGTGAGGGAGGTGCTTGGAGGGGGGAGGAGAAGTGTCCTTATCTTTGTATTGTTGTCTCTCCACAGCCCCATCAGTGATGTCTGCTGCAGTATTTTATCATGGGGGGGAAGATGCTCCCCTCTTTTCCTCCCCACCCATGAAAATATAACAGGAGGCTTACTAATGCAATATTTCATGGCTGTGATTTACACACCCCAGTCTTCACTCCACCTAAAGGCAGAACAGCCACCATGGAGCCAGTTCTTGGGGTGACATCAGTGGAATTATCCCCACTGGAGACCCAGCTGGCCCTGTTTGCTCCTGCAGCAGGAAATTGCTCACCTGGCTCAGCTGCTCCCTCTGGGCAGAGGTCACTGTCTGCCTCTGCTCTGGGCTCCTCATTCCAGCCTACTCCCCACCAAAAACAACAACAACAAATCCTTCTCTAAAGCTGTGCTGTGACCTGGAGGCCACAGCAGAGCTAAACACAGGCTGGGATGGAGAGCCAGGAGAAAACACATCCCCGTGTGGGCAGCACCCTGCACACCAAGGCCACCATCCACCATCCTCAGCCTCCTTGCAGGCTGCTCCCCTCCACTCCAGCTGTGGCCACAGGGTGTGGAAAGCACAAACACAAAACACCTCAGCACCTCAGGGAGCAGAGGAGGCTTTAGCCCACGCAGCCCTCTGTAGAGGAACAGCCCTTACCAAACCCATCCTTTTGTGCTGCACCTCCACCAGACCCCACCTGCAGGGCTCAGCAATGGATGAGCTAGGACAGATTAAAATGATTATTTCAGCAAACAGTAGATTAAAAAAGTGAATCAGTTTGGAGGAGAGCCAAGGAAGGTCACTGTGCTGAACCTCGGCATTACCCAGAATGAATGTTTCAACTCCCCTTTTGCTAAATTGTATCTTTAGCTGGAGACTAATCTACTTTTAATGAAGAGGACAAAATAACTCCCATGTAAACTTTGATTTGTTCCACAACCGACAATTTCCACATATTTAATTTTTTATTCTGCCCTGCAAGCCAAAATAAAGCCCAGACTGCTGCTCACAGCACGAGGTGGAGCTATTAAAAGAAAATGCTTGCCAGAAGTATTTCTCATCCCTCCCAAGTTCTTCTGAACAGCTCAGACTAAGTCCTGCAGACTGATCCAGTTGTGAAATATCTCTGGTCAACTTGGAATTGCCCAAAGAACTTCTTTGTTGCACTGAGACTAAACAGCTACAATTGGCCATTTCAGGAGCAGCATCCTTGGTCTGGAGTTGTCAAATGTTAAAAAAAAATTTAAATTATTAAAGAGAAGAAAACTGATTAGGATTGAAGCCGAGCATAAACCCCACTGGTCCCTGGAGAGCTGTACAGGGAAACAGCAAGAGGTGGAGGTGGATTAATTCTTTTATTTTAATGACTATCTTGGAGGCCTTCACGTGACACCAGCTATTGTGGTGTCTGGATAGAAGAGGCAGAGTTTGTTTCCACATGCCAAACCTCACAGGGGTTTCACCTGAACCACCAGCAAGAGCTGGCTCTGCTCACCAGGGAAGTTCTGTCCCTCTGCCACGCTCCTGAATGCAAACTGACCTGGACAGGAGCGAGCAAACACTGGGATTAACACATTCCCTGCCACATGGAGGCTAATCCAGCAACACAGCATCCTCCCTGGAGCCCACACTGCTCATTCCTATAAACCTGGGTGTGGAGGAAAGCACTCTGAAAGGTAGAAACTAAATTTTTTTCCCAATGGGAAACACACCCTTCACTCAAGGCTTATTAAATTGTGCCATGGCACTCACTGCTGATCCCTGTCATTCCAAAGGCCAGCATTTCTTACATCAACTCCCCACTTCCAAAGACTTCAGGGACTGGAAATGTTCAGCTCAGGGATGAATATGATTTTGTGTATTTGCTTCACAGAGAAAAAGCCCTATGCCTAATCATGCTGAAATAAAATCACCTTCTGGAGTCCTATTCTCTACAGAATATCTGCCCTCAGCTGGCTGCTGACCAGTCCAAAGGCTGTAGGGACAACAGGGAGCATTCCTAAAGCCAGTGGGGAATTTCTTACAGAAGACACCACCAATTTCACAAGGCTATATCTCAAGGGGCTACCAATGGCCCCTCAAAAAACACTACTGCTGTTTCTTTCTGTTTAAAAAACAGCAAGAAGTTCAGTTCCTAACAAGGACACAGCTATTCCTGAACCCTGGAGCTCCATCAGCAGCAGGCCCTGGGCTGTTCCCTGTTCTTGTCTCCTCCTGTCCATGCAGCAAACACTGCAGTGAAGGTGCCGTGCCCCACAGTGCTGTGAGCACCTTCCCAGCTCCTTTATAATTCTGATCATCAGCTAGAAAATCAGTTTTACTGGAACCCAGCCTTCCAGCCACACGGAATGCAAGGAATGGGATTAGGAGGGATTACGTGTTTCTTGCAAGCAATGAGGTTTGATAGCTCAGACAGGCATTGCCTTAACATGTCCTGCTCTTTGTTTGAGCAGTTTTTACCCCCCAGCTCTTGGAGTGTGAAGGTTTGTAGGGATAAGCCATATGCCACGCAATTAGGATTCCATTTCTGCTTATTGTTCACACAATTTGGAATGGTCTTTTGGAAGTTTGCAGGTTGCTGACATTTCTCTGTATCTTCAGAGGCAGGACTGGATGTTTGGTAGTAAACATCCTAGAGGGGAGAAGAAAGCCTTAAATCTGAGTAGAATGAATACAAACTTCCCTCCAATTTAAGCAGGGAAATTTTTAGAATTAGGCTATCCGTTACTATAACAGAGTTCCACACAATGGCCATTCACAGGGTCCAGATGCTCTCAAAAATGGGACACAGGCTTTTTGTTCAGATTCTCTGGTCATTTTGGATTGAGTGTTCATCTGTATTGCAACAGGATCCATGTGGTTAATAAATATGACCAGTTGTACCAAATAAAATGCATGTATTTTATGGGATGTCAGAGGAACAGGTCTTTTTCAGGAGGCTGTTCCAGTGACTCTTATTTGAGTAGAGACTTCAGGAATCCACAGCCAGCATGCCCTGACACACCACCAAGACCAAGGCACCTGCATGACTGACTGCTCCACACCAGTGAAAAATTCCTGAAAGCACATGCAAATACACAAGGCTTGAGTGGACCTGATCCCAGCACTGTTCCTCAACTGATCTTCATCTTAATCCAGAAGTTTATCTGGAACAGGTGTCCCTGCTCTCCAGCCTGGGGATGCACCATTTTCCCACCTTGCTGCTGAAAACACCTCTCATATCCTGGAGATACGTGGCCACAATGTATATTCTGTATTCAAAAGAAGAAATGTTCCTTTTAAAAGGGATTTCTGCAGTGGCAGAAGCAGCAGCCCTGGAACATCACCTCTTCAAACACAGCAGAATACTTGTGCATCACAAGCACCCCACACCCCACCTTCTCCAGTTATCCCCACCACACTGAGGCATCCCGTCCATCCAGACCCCTCCTTCCTTCCCTTCAGCAGCCAAATGCTGCCAAGGTACAATCCTTGCAATGGATGGATTGACACAATCAGAAGTAATTTAATTCATGATTAATCTGCAGCTAATGACTGCAGGTTCCCTCCAGTTCTCGGTCCCCTTCCAATTTTTCACTAGTAAATCACCACAGTTTGCAGTTGGAGCTCTTCACAGTAGATTAGTTAACATTATGTTTTTATTAAAGCTGAAGTTAATATCCTTATTCTCTGAAGGAGACCACTGGGGTTGTTGGAATTATTTTTTCCCTTCAGTTTTTTACTAAGAACCTTCTCTGCTGAGTTAAAAACAGAGCCTGCAGACCCCCAGCTGAAAGCTTAAGGGAGCCCCAAACAGTTACCTCTTAAATGATTATTTACATTGGAATATAAAAATCACTCTGCTGGATCAGAGCAGGGGCTTGTCTACCCAGTATCCTGTCTCTGATGGTGGCCAGCTGCTCTAGAGCAGGGCTGGTCATAAATTTTATGTCAAAGCTTTACTGATAAACACTTTTTTTTTTTAGTAAATAACATTTTTCACAAAAAAAATTGAAGCCTACTGCCTACAGAAATTGTGATTTCACAACAACAACAAACCAGTAACAGAGGTCTCTAACATGAATGATTCTGTAATTTGGACATAAAGTTTCCCATTTCCAAAGATAACTGCTTTTCAGTGAAGAGTCAGAATTTTCTGGGAAAAAAAAGTTATGTGAAATTATGTTCATATTTATCAGTATTTTCCATTAAAATAGCCCCAGCTTATAAAATACTGCAGATTTTATTTTCTAAATATCTTCCTAAAAGAACCTAAAGAAATCCTTGTGAACTGTCAGAGAGAAAGTTATGCTACAAGTTCCTCCATGGAAGTCCTGAATCCCACAAAGCCAATGGCTACAAGGCACAAAAGAATGTTTTTTGTGCATTACTGATCTTTTCCAAACTGCCTCAAAGGTGCCACAGGACCCAGCCTGGGAACAGAAAGTGGGGATACCTGACAGACAGACAGACAAGGAGGGGTGAACACCCTTCTCCTGGGTGGGCTCTCAGTGTTCACCAATGCTTCTCCCTGTCCCTGGCAAGCAGGAGGGATGCCAGGGCCACCTTTTTGTCCTGGGAAAGTGCACCAGGAAAAGTATTCCTGGACATTCAGAGTCCATCCAGGAGAAGCAGCAATTAGCAACACACCTAGAAAAAGAAAAACAATTCCCTCAGAGACAGAGAGCAGAGCCATTATCATCTGGAGAGATTTAGGAGACAGCTCTAAATCCCTCAGGAATCATATATTCAAGTTCATCTCTTCAATCAGAAGAGACAGAAATTGCCTTTAAAAAACCCAATTAATGCTGAACTGTCAAATAAGCATGAGATGAGGCTTGAAGAAAAAGACTGATTTCTCTGGACTCTCTGTGAAAGGCAGAGAAGTTGCCACAGCACACCAGAATATTTGTGAGTGTGCTTCCTGCAGAATCACAGGTGTGTAGGGACCAGGGTTTGCCAAAAGGTGGTGGAAAATCTCTCACTGAGATGGGCTCTGCAAGAGAAAATATCTTTTTCAACTCTTGAGTTCATTTTTACAGAACTTCTTTCAGTTTAATGAAAACAACTGAGGGGAATGGGTGAGTTCTACAAATTCTTAAATGTTTGCGGGGTTTTTTCTGTCTGGTATTGACTCTGTGAGATGCTGGAACCTGAAATATATTTGTTCACCAGCCAAAATTGCAGAAATTGCAGTTTCACAGAATTTACACACGAGAAAAGTGTACAGTGACAGGCTCAGGTCTCAGATTCCTCCCCACCTCCACAATCACAGCCAGAATCCAGAGAATCCAGAATCCCAGAGAAGCCGTGGCTGTCCCTGGATCCCTGGAAGTGTCCAAGGCCAGGCTGACACTGGGGCTTGGAGCAGCCTGGGACAAGATGAGCTGTAAGATCCCTCCCAGCCCACTCCATTCCATGATCCTGGGCTCTGCTTTGCAGAGCAGGCTGGCCACAGCTCCTCAGCCTCTCTCTCCACCTGCAGCCCAGCCCCAGTGCTGTGTGCCATGGCCAGAGCTGCCCCACAGGAGGCAGGAAGAGCACCAGGAGCTGGGGATTTGTGCCCGTGTGGTTCCCCCTCTGAGCCCACAGAGGATGTGACCCACAGCGCTCAGCAAACCCAGGATCTGCCTCTCTCCACTTGACTCGTGTGCACTGTGGTTTTTAATTAACCTTGGAACAGCAAAGGGTCTTCTTCTCTTTCTTTTTTGCCAAACACAGCCATATTTTACAGGGATGGTGACAAGCTAATTAACTTAATTCTTATGACACCTCTCCACGATGAGGCTAGGGCTGGCTAGCTCTGCAATGCAGTGTTGGGCTAATTAAAAAATAATTACTACTTCACCAAGGACAAGAACAAGAAGTTAATTAAAAGAATGAGGTGTAGCCTTAATGAAACTCATCAGATTGTATTCATTCAGATGTCCCACAGCCAAATCCCTCCCATTAGAACATAAATCCATGCTGCCTCCTTCTTCACAAGTGTTTGCAAATGGGCTCCTCTCTCCCCCTCCTCCCTTGCACCTTTCCCTGGAAGAAAACATGAATTATTTCAGCAGCGCAAGAGTAAACTCAGGCTGAGATTACACACACTCTCCAGGGCTGAGGGACAAGGTGTGGATCTCTAAATAGCATCTGGGGTTATTTGCACTACCTCAAAAACCATGTGGTGCTCAGGGGCTAGACCATTCATTACCAAAAATCCTGTGGGGGATATGGGATCTCCCCACTGCTACAGCCAGGCCTTCCACACACCACCTTCAAACACGGGGAGAATGAGGCAGGATGGACCTCCTGGGGAAAAATGAGATTTTACCTGAGTAAAACTGACCCACAGTCCAGATTCAGTCCTCATGTCCCATCATGGACAGGCTGGTGCAGTCACCAAGCAGCATTAGCTGGGGGTGGAACCTGCTCAGGAACAGTTTGCTGATTCACATGGACTTCAGCCCTTCACAAGTTTAGGTCAAATGAACCTCTAATGTTTCTATCAAGGGAAAAACTTGAAATTAAACTTTTAACAGTAATTCACTTCTAAATGAGGGGCATCTGTCCCTGAGCTGAACTATGCTAAATTTATCAGAAGCAACATCATTATCTTAAACATATTTTTTAAAACCAGAAGGTTTAGTCAAGAGTTGTGTTTGGCAAGATTTATTATTATTATTATTATTATTATTATTATTATTATTATTATTATTATCAAGTGAGAATCAAACCAAAACATAAAAGGTTTTCCTTGTATTTTAGTGCTGTTGCTAACACAAAAATAAATTTTGCAAATCACAAGGCACATCCTTGTTTATATACAAAGGCAGTGTCCCTTCATGCATGCCTTGTCTTAGACAAACAGCAGCTTATCTCCTTTCTGGCGTGGAAATTACAGAGCCATCTCCTCCAGCACGGGAATGGTCCAAGGGATGCTCAGATTTCCCAGCACCTGGCACATCCCCTCAGAAAAGGACTGGTCCAGGCTGGGGAGGCAGAGTTGTGTGAGGGATCCCAGGATTTGCTAGACACAGCAGCAGGTCTGCTCAAGCAGCATTTTAAGAGTTTTCTGGGCTTGAGAAAATTCAGAGTTTGGAAGAGATGGGAGCGTAACAATGATGTTCTTTGGCTGATCCCTGTGAGGGCACAGAAGGTGGCAGCACCAGTGGCCTCAGACATCTGAAAAAAAATCCAAGGAAAAAAATTGAGAGAGAAATAAAAAGTACAGACAAGCCAATGTTTCCTGGGCCTGACATTACACACCAATTAACAGCAGCAGCACTGGATTGTGAGCAGACCCACAACCCTGAGCAGGTGTCACCTGAACAAGGCACAAGGGCCTTTTTCAGAATGGAGCCAGGAGTCCTCCAGTAAGAGAGAGAACAGGACAAAAACAGCCCTGCCATGCTCCTTAATGAGGAGCCAGCATTAACAAATGAAACCTGGGCTGAGCTGTAACGTGGAATGAGCCTGTTCAGGTGACAGCTCTCACTGCAAACCAGGGAAGAAAATTCACATGCTGGTGGGATCTGCTCCTTGGGCATACCAACTGCCAAAGCTCCCAGAGGAAGAAACCTTGGATGGATGGAGGGGAGGGGAGAGGGGAAAGGGGGGGAGTGGAGGGCTCCTCATGCTGATGGCATCACTCCTGCACACGAGATCCCCCAGCTGCAGCAGACCCACCCTGCCCACCTCCAACCTTTCCCATTTTCAGGCCTAGCAAAGCCCCCCAGCACTCAAGCCCTCAGCAGGAGCAGGCACAGCTTGACCCAGAGCCCAGCAGGTTCCTCCACCACCATCCCTGTACCACTCCAAACACTGTGCCAAGGGGACGTTTTCAATGGGCCCAAAAAATCAGTGAAGAAACAACCTGCTCAGAAACACAAAAGAGGCCACACCAGGGAAGCAACAGCTTTGCAGGGAGCTGAAAATACCGGGTTGCTGCTGATAGACCAAAGCAAAATAGCAAAGCACTCCAGACAGGCTGCAAAGATCAGCTCCTCTAGGAAAGGGCTCGCCCCTGACAACCACCACACTTCATAGATCAGCTCAGAACCCAGGGAAACAGGTAATGAATTTTGCTCTATGGCAGGATCACAGACTTCTAAGGTGTCAGCTCCATCTTCACTGCCTGGCATAGAGCAAATGTGGCAATCCTTAGAAGTGTGTTCAGGAGACAGCATGGAGTTAATTTTCAGAGACACAGACAGAAGGCAAAAAAGCAAAGTGATACATACACAGGAAGTCAGTATGATAAAGCAAGTTTTACAACATTGTCTTTACATTATCCAGTGTGTATACATGAAAAAGTAAAGTCCACATCACTAGTTAATAAATTTCTTTGCCGGGGACTCTTGATGGCCTCTTTTGCTGACAGTGCCGAAGCTGGCAGCACATGGGAAAATGAACTCCTCTTCCATCAAGCTGCTCTGCTTGTGTTATCTCAGAGGTTTACTGGTGCTGGGAAGAAGCTGATGTTACACTCAGGTGTCCTGTATTGCACCTGGGCAGCACAAACCTCAAAGACCTGGAAAAATGTTTTGCCCAATGCATAAAAAATGTCTGCAGAATACTTCCACCTTGACAGTGGACATTTAGATGAGGAAAAAGTTCAGAGTTTCATGTTACCTGGTCTAAAACGAACAACAAAAAATAAAAATCGGCAAGAAGTCTGTCTGACTTGTGGAAGTTTAGCAGACCATTCTTTCAGTGCTTGTGACTGGCATTTCAGCAGGATGCATCTCCATCTATTTTTGATGTTTGGATCAAAGGGCTCCTGAACCTCCAACTGTCAAAGAAGGTTTTATAAAAGATTTTTAAAATCCCTGGTCAGTGTCCTTCCCCAGACTGGGGCTGAGTTATCAGGGTAATACTGTTCAGAAAGCTTGTTGCACTTGTGACTTGTATTGTTTATCTTGCAGTGATTAATTCTCAACAGGCCAATTAGAGACAGTTTTCATTTCCTGGCATATAAAGATTATTCTTCTAAGTAGGCTGGACTGCACCTCAGTGAAGCAGGAGTTGCCACCTTGTAGGGCCACCAAGGCCTTAAATGGCACCTCTCAGTCATAGAATTAGAAATTTTAAATGGCAAGAAGAAAACCAGTGGTGCTCTTGCCAAGGAAATCTTTCACACCCTGTGTTCCAGTGATGTTTAACATCTCCTGAAATGCCTCCACTGTATGACTTTCAAATCAAATATGAGATGCTGAAGGCTATTCAGGCTGTCTTTCCTCTAAGTCTTTCATTTTTATTCCCTCATAGCAATTTTTGCTTACCAGTCAGCAGCTTGAATGCCTGCTGCCCTTTTCAGATCCTTCCAGCTTTCTTTTTTTTGACCACCAGCATCCACAGTCCTTGCTGTGACGTGTTCTGCCACGAGCTCTTCATGTTGAACAAGTGTCCCAAAACATAACAGTGCACTTCATACTTAATGGTTATAACTCACTGGAACACTTGTGTGAAATGCTTTGAAGCTGTATGGTTAAAATTCTTAGTGAATAGTTAAAATTCTTGTGAATGGTTAAAATTCCCCTGAAAGTCAAGTGCTGTCACCTTGAGGGTGGTTCTGAGAAGAGAAAAGACAGGCATTGAAAGATTTTCTCCATGGTCCAAGTGGGTTTTACCTCAGAGTATCACATGTTTTTAACTGTACTGTGCAAAAAGAGAGAAATTCTGAAGTAACAGTGCAACCAACAGCCCCATCACACAGGCACCTCACAGTCCTTAAGCTTCAGAAAATAAGGAGTCTCTGAGCTGAAATTCTTTAAAAAGAAAAAAACTGTTAGGAAGTTAGGCATTTAAATTTTCTTCTGCAACCCACAGTAACATGAGTTCTTTCCTACCAATTTAAATGAAAATGTGGCTGAAACTAATTAAAGGTGGATTATACATTTTGCTTGACAGAAAGACTTAGCTTTGTGCAAAACCATAGATTTGCCAGTTATGTGGCATTGCCAAATTTCCTGCCCTTGTCCAGAGCCTTCTCTGACTTTTTCAGTATTTTTCATCAGGAAAGTTGCTTTTCCAGAGCACCAGCCACATGTTCTTCCTCCTCCCACTATATTTTTGCTCCTTGTTCATGTACACTTACATAGTTTATTTATGTGCATGGTTTCATTTTGTACAGTCTTATTGAAAATAAAGACAGAACACCAGAAATTATTGGAGATTTTCTTTTTTTTTTTCCTCTCTCCCTCTTTTTTTCCTTTTCTAGCATGCTTTTGCACTTTTCACATTTCCTCTCTCTTATTCTTCCTCCTCCCTTGTGATCGTGCCAAATCCCTTAACTCAGAGTAAAGTAAACATAGTTCAATGGAGCCCTCTCTCGGCCTCGTGTGGTAACTTAGCTCTGCAAAACTCAGATTTGTTTTTTATGAATGAATTCAAGATCAGTTGCATAACTTGAATTTGCTGGGGAGAACAGCTCCTGTTGGTATTGCTAATTTTGCTGCTGTTACTGTGGTTGCTATTTAAACAGCTCTTTGCTGATTGTGTTTTATGTGTGTGAGTCTGGAAGCTGGAGCCTGCGTGCTGTGCAGAGACATGTGCATAGACCAGCTCAAACCCCAGAAACAAATGACAGCAAAACTCTGTGAATTTTCTCTTCAAAGGACAACAAAATTTAAATATCTATCCTAACCATCTTTTACTGCAAGTGGAGTGGAGAAAAGGGTGGTCTGAGGACAAATAGGTCAGCAAAACTGAGAAGACAGCTGAAAAATAAATATAAGATTATTTATATCCCTGCCTTCACCTTTAGCTCAAAACTTTGAGTAATTTAAGGCTGATGTTATCAATTTGTTGCTACAAAGTGAGAGGGAAAGGCTGTGGATGTCCCACCTAGACCTGAGCAAAGCCTTTGACACCAATTCCCACAGATTCCTGGAGAACCTGGCTGCTCATTGGGTGGATGGGTGCTCTTCACTGGGTAAAAACTGGGCCCAAAGAGTGGTGTGAGTGGTTAGATCCAGCTGGTGGCTGATTTTAAGAAACTTTGGTCCATGCAAAGACCAGAGAGACACCAGATGTAACTTCTTGCTGAAGTCACTGAATGACAGATGAACAATCTCACTAATTTACATCATTACAAAAGGGAATCTACTCAGATGCAACTGTTATTATCCCATCAGTGCTCAGTCTAGGCTGTCTGGACCTGCAGTGGAATTATGCTCTGTGGCAATCCTGCTTCTTTCTTGCCCATCCAGAGCTTTCCCTGAAGGATAAAATTTCATATTCAAGCCACCTGGCTTTCATGCAAACACTGTCTGCTTCTTACCACTTCCAAATTC
Source organism: Phainopepla nitens (assembly GCA_013400175.1). NCBI lineage: Eukaryota > Metazoa > Chordata > Aves > Passeriformes > Bombycillidae > Phainopepla > Phainopepla nitens. The sequence goes on along the minus strand of VXBQ01014493.1, from coordinate 148,100 downwards.
CCCACCAAATTCCTTCTCTCACATCTCTCTGTCCTCCTGGAAAGGAGCAATGATAAAAGCAGCGGTTTTGCAGGTGTCTGGACACACATCCACACAGACGCACATCCATTAGATACATCCCTGGAAATGTTCAAGACCAGGCTGGATGGAGCTCTGAGCAACCTGGTCTAGCAACCCTGTCTATGGCAAGGGGGATGATTTTTAAGGTCCTTTCCACTCAGACCATTCTCTAATTCTGTGTGGCATGGGAACATGTGCTCAGGGGCACACACACGTGTGTGCATGTGCCTGTACCAAGAGGAAGGTCTACACAACACCTTCACACTGTACCAGGCTGCTCCAAAGGAGCTCAGCTCAGCCCATTCTCTTCGTCACACGTCCCTCTGAGAAGGCTTTTTGCTAGAGGAAACACCAATTTTTATCACTACTATTCCTTCTGGGCAACTTGCTGATCATTTCTGTTTCTCTGCTTTCACTCCAATAGCTCCAGAAACCAGGGAAGATGAAATGAGTTTCCCCAAGGTCGTTCAGCCATGTATCCTCCCAGCTGCTGGGCTGCTGAAACCTACTTTAGGATGCTGTCAAAGAGCTCGGGCCACAGGGGTCCTAGACTTTTTGAAAGGTTTATCCTCAGATCTTTCCCCATTTCAGGCTGTTCCAATCCAGCAGATTTACTGGGTTTGGCAGATCTACCAGAGTTAAATTAGAACAAGCAGAGGCGAAATCATTTGCCCCCCAGTACCACAAAAGGCCCACAGACCTTCAGTCTGAGCAGTGTGGCCCTGTGGATAGAGGATTAGGATGTGGGGAGTCTCTTCCCCACCCTAAAGATTCCCTCTTGGTCTCGTGATCCTCTGCAAAGTACCCCTCTGTGCCTCTTCCAAGCATTTGTGAGATAGAGCCAACAGCATTTCAGTTTTGAGATCTCCAAGGAAAATCTGCCCTGAAGTAGAATATCAGGGCAAGGCAAACTCCAGCTTTGCCCTTCTGTTGCCTTTGGTGGGAAGTTAAGAACTGTTCAAGCCTACAAATTACAGAGCTCCAGTGAAATCACAGCTTCAGCTGAGGAATAAAAAGCTCAAGTGCAGATTTCAGTGCAGTTCAAGAAATGAATATTTTGTTGCACTTCAAACAGCATGACGATGAAATGAGAAGTCAGCCAAACCTCCCTGGGAAAGCCCAGTGGTGATTATGTGCGGGTGGGAAGGTTGCACATCTCAGTCTGCTTCAGTACTGAGTGAGAAAATTCCCAATTAAACCCAAAATACAGCACCTGTAATCATCAGGGCAGAGAAAAAATAGCCAGGAATGCAAGCAGAGGAAATTGATTCTTGTTGCAATCAAGTGTCATCCTTTCTCAACTTCCTTGCTCAAATATGAGTTACAATTTTTAATTCAAGTTCACAGCAGATTATAAAATCTCTCAGCTCACCTGGCTCTCGTGGCTGGGTCTGTACTGTCCGGTTTGGATTGACGACACCAGCAAGAAAAGTCAGTTCATAGAAGGGAAAAAAAGAATCAAACCTTTCATCCTAAAAAGGAGCATCAGAGCAATTCAACATCTGAACACCAGAGCCTCAGCACCAGCTGTGAGATGATTTCTCTCCCATTTTACTCCATGGCAGCACAAAGGGGAAAGCTGCTGCTGCTTTGGACAAGGGTGTGGTGTCACTGCTGTCCCTATGAGCAGGGAGCAGTGGTGGCTCTCTGCTCCTCTGCAGAGCCACTGCCCATCTGTGCAGATGGACCAGCTCCCCCCTCTGTGCTGTCTGGCCATTGGTATTTAATTCTGGAAAGGGTGCAAAAATGCCTGTACCATACACTCCTTCCTAATCCTCATCAACCAGTGGTTCCTTCATGCTCTGAAGAACAAGGATTTGTGGCATTTATAACTGCTGGAGCTGGAAATACTTTTATTATCCACCCAGAAGTGAAAACTACTGAAGCACGACTCATCCTCCCATTAGCTACCAGGCAGGGTCAGGGTACAAAGAGTTTTAAGGGGTTAATCCCAAGGTAAATACAAGGGCTTCATATGAGGGAGTCAACCAAAATCATATTATAAATAAAAAAATATAATTCCCAAAAAGCTGTTGCCAAAGAGGTGAAGCCTCTGCGTCCAGTTTGCCCTGTTCAGAAAAGTGATGTTACCAGGCTGTGTCCATGATTCTGCAATCTCAGGAAGGTGGCTTTCATGAAGTCATTGAAGAGCTCCTTGTGCTGACCCAGCCCTTGCCAGAACAGAGGCTGGATTCTTCTGGAGAGGCCACTCAGAGTCAGCAGGGAGCCCCTGCAGCCCCCAGCCTGGTCCTGGTGGGGTTTGGCTCACACGAGCAGCAGGACCCTTCCAAAACCTTCTCCTGCTCATCAGCAGGACCAAACACAAACCACATGGTCAGGGGGGCATTCCCTGCAAGGAATTCTCCCATTCACACAGGGCATGAGAAGGGCAAGGAGCCCACCTCACACAGGTGAGGCAATCCTTCCCCTGTCCCAGGGAAACTCTGTGTGCTGCAGACACATCACTCCTCTCCCAGTCACTGACCAAAGCCAGGCAGCAATACCGGGAAAAAATATTGTGGGTTTTATAATACTTAGCCAGAGGAATAAAAGATTGAGATTGAAGCTTCAGTAATAGAAATAGGACCCAGCTTTGTTACCTTAGCTCAGGTGTTGATTGTTCCTTCCAAGAAAACGGGGTTGGACCAAAAGCAGCCAACATTGAAATTCAAATTGCCCTCAAAACTGTTTTCATGTCAATATATTGTAAGCTGCACAACTTTATTTTTCCCCAGAAGTTCTTTTTCAAATTTGCATTAAAAATACCAAAAATATTTAGAGGATTAAAGCCTGATTTACAGGTTACAGGACAGGTGACAAGTAATTTCATTATTGCCTGTATGGTTCAGATACTACTTGATTTTTTTTTTTTAATAGGCATAGCAAATGAAAATACCTTTGTAAGCAGTGATTTGCATTCAAATCAAAAGCCATTCATCAACAGCCTGAAAGGTTATTTGGTTTCTTGCCCCATACATACTTCAAAACACTAATTGGGTATTATAGATGAAGGCAAGATTCAAAACTGAGTGGAGGCAGAAACTGGGATTACACAAACTTGGAGACAGCCTGCATTCCCCAGGACATCAGAAAAAAACCCTGGAAATTTCATGCAATGGGAACCACTTGGCATTCTCCAACAGCAAGGAACATTAAAGGACATGCTTGGATTTACACAGGGTAGATGGAGCCCTCACAGGTGCCACGAGCTGAAGCCACAGCCATGGCCATGTATATAATTCCCAATTATTCTCACAGCCCCCTTCTCCCCAGCGTGTTTCACATCTTCCAACCCTCCCTGGTTCCTGCTGCTCCTCCACCAGCCTTCCAAACCCCTTTTCCTCAGCTCTTTCTCCAGGCTCCCTGCACCACAAAGGTTTCCTTGCAGGCTCCCACTAAATGCCAAGTCTTTTCTAAAGTGAAGTTTTTAAGCAATCAGAGGAGTCAATTTACAAGTTCTCACATCCTTCAGTTGTGTTTTATGTCCCTCCCCAGCTGCTCCAGCAAGCAGCCCTTGTTGGTTGTGTTTTATTTTGGCGGTGCTCGTTTAGCAGCCACATTCAGTATCTCTCCACAAAATTGCACTCATTTAATTCCCCATGTGAATCTGCTGACTGTTTGCAGGAGTTCAAAACAGCAGCACTTTTATGTAGTTCATGAGCACTTCAGAACATCTGTTGGGCACTGTTGGGAAAGCTGCATCTGAACCTCAGGCCCTTAAGACTTCTAGAGAGTTCAGCTCATACAAAGGACTCACTTTTTGTTGAAATCTGCCCTAAAGAGAGAGACTGGAGAAAAGGAACAGGATTCACCATTGCCAAAAGGCCTGACATGTTAACTGCCAGCCAAAGTTAATCCAGAATCAAGCAGAGCTCATTATATTCCTGACACAATCCCCTGATGGGTTCCCTCTGCTTGGGCCACGAGACAGGCCCAGCTCCTCATGACACAACTGGGCCCAGACCCAGCTCAGGTTTCCAAGCCCCACAGAAATATTTGCATGATCCTGGGTTTTATTATTTTAGCTTAGGTTGCACAGACTGTACAGTCAGCACTACACATCCCAGTTTCAAATCCTATTCAGCAGCACCTGAAACTGGCTCTAGATCAAAACACAAGCCAAGCCGAGGTCTCACTTTTACCAACTCACTTTTTGTCTGCCTTTCCCAGCAGACAGTCAATACTCCCTTCTAAAGCCTTTTAATCCTTCCACAATTCTAAGCTTAACCCAAGATTTCTTCACTTAAAAAATTAAATGAGTGTAAAACTCACTTCAACTGAACAAGGATGTGACTACCCCAAAATTGTTCAGGCACCCAGCCTGAGCAAGCCTGGCAGTGCTGTCACAGAAAATCTTCTGTTAAAACATACATGCAGGATATATCCTTAGAGAAAAAGATGTTTTATTAATTTGTCTGAACAATTATTGTCTTCAGGCCAACAAGCAGAGTTTTGTAAGGACAGGTTAGGTAGTACTTTTATACTGTAACTGAAAAGAATAAATTCAGTACTTTATTTCCATGACTGCTTTTGAAATATATATTTAATTCTTGAAATAGGGATAAATATCTGCAGATATGTTGTCTAGAGAGGGACAAAAATAGGTCAGCACACCACAGTGCCTGCTAAATGACAGCTGTGTCCCATGAAAGCCAACGGGATCATAAAGGAGACCTGCTCTAATATAGACACAGAAGGGAATGGTGTCTCCACTGAAGGGAAAGGGAGAAGAAAGGGATAATTCACTTAGCCTCAATCCATCCAAGGATTTACAGACACACACCATTTGACAAGCTCCCAGCCAGAGCTCTTAATCCAAGAGCTGACTGACCAGAAAATTCCTCCAGTTCTGCTGGCCCAGCCAGACACCCCAGAGGGGCTCACACGCAGAGCTGGTGCTCTGCAATCACCAGCCCCGGCTCAAACGTGCTGAAAGAGGCATCAAAGCCGAGGCACACAACAGCACTAATTGCTTGTGAAAATCTAAGCTTCAGTGCCTGCAAACACTTAAGCACATGAATAATCAAGTCCTCCTGTTGGCTTCGTGGTTGGCCTTGCCTGGCTATGCTGGGAAGTTGCTGCACATGCTGGGGGTGAGGGAGTGCTATTAATAATGATAATATTGAGATCTCACACAGCCTGGGGCACATCAGAGCTGGGTAATTATAGAGGAAGGTGAGTCAGGAGAAAAAAACAACCTCCCTCTTTCATAAAGAACAAATTTCAGCCTGGCACATACAGCACACTGAAAAACAGCTGAAGTAAACAAGTTCTGAAAGAATTCTGTATATCAGAAAAAAAACGCAGGCATTGTGGGCAGCTATGGAAAAAAACTAAATCTCTGCATGGTGGTCAAAATAAGCAAACTAAAGGTAAATGTTGTGAAATCCAAGTGAGAGTAGCACTAAAACACAAGATGTGCTCTGTGTACACCCTGCCCTGGAGTACCCTGTCTGCACTATTTCAGCCAGGATAGGAAGGGAACAGGCAGATTCACACTCAACTCCCAGCCAAGAGCATGAATGATTTTAATTCTGGTTAATAATTCTGGAGATAATCACATGGAGTGATGGCAAAAATAATGATATTTTCATTCAAAATCCTACAGCTATGAAACAACTGAAAAGCAGCACACAGAATAAAGGATAGCAAAGGTGAATTCCATCTCCCAGTACACAGAAATGAATCAGATGAACTGAGCCATGACACATCTACCAAAGCAGCTCTGACACCAAACTCACCAGCTATCCCCACTGCTCACCCCAGCAGCACAGCCAGGGTTGGATTAGGGATTAAAAAATAAAATAACAGGGAAATGCCTTTAAAAAACCTCTCCTGAGCAGGGCAGATGGACCAGACACAGAAAGGGCATTTCCCACTCTGCAAAACTTTCAGGAGAAAGAACTGTTTTGTGACTATTTTCACTGCACTAAGAAATTAGAGACAAGTTCCCAACTGCCTTGAAGCTATCAGATAGGCCCCAAATTGTAGAAGACACTTGTTATGTGAGAAACAGTCCCCACAAAAACTTAAAGCCCTCCCAGTAAGATGAAATTATCTGGAGGTGAGTGGGTCCCTCCATAGTCAAGGCCTTTGCAGGATGCTGTGACAGCAGTGCCACCCTCATGGGCAGAAAAGGTCACTGGGGTCCCTCCTGCCTTAGCTGATGTGCTTGGGTTTAGACAACATTCAGGTTTTCTTTAACCAAATCAATTAGAACGAGGTGAATTACCTCCTGGACACTCCTATGTCTCTGGCTACTCAAAAAGAAGCCTGCAGGACCAGGCAGCAATTCCCACATGGCTGAGATCAGGTGAATTGAAGTCCTTCCTACATGGTAAATGTTATCAAAATTAAGTGTTCTCTGCAGACACGTCACTGCAAATGTTCCTCCAATAACAAGGATTTTTGGTCCTGGCTCTGGCTCTGGCCACCACGAGCAGCAAAGCACCAGACTCTCTGGAAATCAGATTTGACTGAGCATGGGAATTGTTGTGTACCAATAAGTTTCCTTTGATTCGTGGCATATTTCAGATTAAAGTTCCAAAGAGCTACAGGAGGAGAGGCAATTCTCCATTTCAGTCCTGAGGGCTGCACTGATTTATTATTTCTGGCACCACATAATGCATTGTTTGGTTGAGATTGGCTGTTAAAATCCATACTTATGAAATGTAATATTCCTCTGGAAATGTCTCATTCTGATTCTTTTTTAGATGGTATTTTTTATTATGAGGAAGAGAAAGAAATGAGCCTAGTAATGATATTCTAAACCATTTCAGCTGATAAAGTCAGGTAGACTAATATTTTATTTCCATTTGGCCTCTTATTTCTTTAACCAAAACCGAAATCAGACCCTTGTGAGAATTCTGGGAGAATAATTAAGGATATGGCTGTGTATCTTCCTAATAAAATAAAGGCAAAAATGCCAAAGGATTGGAGACTGTCTCCCTCCTTACTGTTTTCTCACACTGGCATTGCTCAACAGCTAAATAATAGAGAATATTTACTCCAGTGATGCAAGTGAGCCAGATAGGGGCTCTCAACCACAGGCCTCTCCAGTGGACAGATAATCCAGAGCCCTCCACTGGCTCAGGAGAGACCTTGGCAGTTTGCACAGGCACAGGGCCAGTAAAAAGTAACTGCAGAGGCTGACAGAATCGTGTAAAGGAAGACTTTTCCCAAGCTCTGTGCCATAGCTCTGTCGTGACTGATCACCTGTAAATCACACTGGTTCAAGTTATTAATAACTCCTTGATTGAGTTCACAGAGGCCAGATCTGCAGCTCATGCTAACCAGGGTCACTTCACCACACTTAACAAGCTTGCCACTTGTGAGACCCAAGCCCCCCTGCTTGCCAACAGCAGCCCCTGCCTGGGAAATCAAGGCAGGACATTGCAGTATGGGTAAAAATGTCATTTTTAGGAATGGGCCTCCTTTCTCCTTGGGAGGATTTACCCTTTGTTTCCACAGAGAAACCAGAGGCCTCCACCCTCTCGTTGTGATGGAGCAATCGCAGGGGGAAAGGAGCTAAGGATAACACCTGGAAGTATTCCAGGCCAGGTTGGACAAGGCTTGGAGAAGGCTGGGATAGTGGAAGGTGTCCCTGCCCATGGCATGGGGTGGGAATGAGATAAGCTTTAAGATTCCTTCAACCCAAACCATTCTGTGATTCTGTGACAAGCAGAGAGCAGCCACAGCACACTTCCTCATCCAGCATCCCAGCCTCTACCAAAGCATTCGCAGAGAGCAGAGATTTGCATCTCCTGCAAACAGCAATGAGAACAGGCCCCATGCCCTGGGCTGTGGGAAGCTCAGGAGTCCTGGCACTGCCACCAAACCTCATCCAGCACAAGGGTGCTCTTCTGCTGACACCTGGTGCCCAGGATGCCCAGAGCTGAGGACAAGCACCTCCTGTGCCACGCCAGGACACTCACCCCTGGCCGCCATCAGCTCCATCAGGCTGGCAAACCACTGAATCTGCTGTGTTTCAGGTTTGCAGGGTCAAACTAAACACTTGCTTCAGGCTCATAATGCAGAATCCAGTTAAAAATCACAGCTCCACCAAAATAAACTTTGCCTTTGATTTTCACAGTGACCAGGAATGCACCTTTTCCTTGTCACTCTTACAGGATTCTCTGGGTATAAATACTTAATGGAAATGTTCCTGGAAACACATTGCCATAAAAAAAAGTGTGATCCCAGCAACATTTGCATGAGACAATAGTCTGTAGCTTTGCATCATCCAAATCCAGATGTTTCTGGTGAGAAAGAAATAGATGACCTGAGAATTAAACCCAGGCCCCTTGGCTCCCCTCCAGATGCTCTACCAGCTGCTCACACCAAATCCCCTCTGGTCAATTACTTTACTTGATGCTTCTAATCAACAATATTATATATGTGATGCTATAAACTTTTGTATTTAATATTAGCTCATAACTCAGCATCCAAAACCAGATGTTTTTGGTGAGAAAGAAATTGATGACTTATCAGAGGACTGAAGCCAGGCCCCCTGGCTCCCTTCCAGGCAGTCTACCAGCTGAGCTGCAAAGCAGACCAGTCCCCTCCTGCTCCCCCCACCCCGCTGCCTTTCATGAAAGGAAAAGGATTTCACATCTCCCAGTGCAGGAATATGTGAAAGATGTTTTAATAAACGCTTTTAAAGCAGTATAAGGCAGGCTTGCTTTGAGTCAGGAGAACAGCTCTGCCCAGAGGAAGGCTTTGCAGACAAGCTCCTTTCTTTCCTAACCCGAGCCCTCATTGAGGGCTCACGTACCACTGCCTGCAGCAGCAGCATAATAGATGGCTCATTTAAATCTGAACTTCTTCAGCTCCTGCATGCCCTGTTGAAGATGATTGTGAAACACTCCCTGCAAGCATTCAGGACAGCTCACTGGATCAGAGGATGCTGCAAAATATGAATGTTAAAGGACTGAGAACAGGTTCCTGCAGGGCTGAAGGGCAGAGCTTGGGCATTTCTGATTTATGGAAATTTAATATCTTCCCACCACACAAAGCAGTTCAGCAAATGTTTTATTTCCAGCCTGTGTTGATGCACTGAGCTCGGTGCAATTCCTGCCATGTCTGAAGCTGAGCACACACCTGAGTGCTGCCCTGTCCAAGGCCATGCTTTGCTAATCCACAGCAGAGCACAATAACTGCGCTGCTCCTAACTGCTCAAGGTCCTAAATCACAGCATCAAGTATTTATGAAAGGCAAAAGCATCAGTTTTATAACTATGAATTCACAGTGTTTTGCTCCTAAATTATAGCTGTGTAAGACACGATGAAAAGCAACTTCCATGAAACCCCAAAGCCCACAGACCTAAGAGCTTTGTTTAGGATTAGAGACAACATCCACTACAGATCTACAAATTGTAAGGAACAAAATTGTAAGGAACAACTGTGAAAATATTATTGCAACTGAAATTAGTCTGAGAGCAAAACCAGCACGCTATGAAAATGTATTAGAGAATGTTTTCAAAGAGGCAATTGCAGCTTTCCAAACCGATGAAGACAGTGTACTTTTTCCGAGGAAAAACTGATTTTTAAGGAAAGAAAATATGACTGCAAACATACAGAGGGCTGACAGAGGTGTTCAGAGAGTTCCATTCTCTTGTTGGTTCATTTGACTAGATCTTAAGACCAAGGTTTTACCTTAGGTTAACTTAATTATAATAATGTGGTTTTGCAAACTTCAGTAAGATTCAGTATTCACTTGTAGGGCAACTTACCCTGCCCAGCCAATGAAATTAGGCAAAGGCTTGGATAGATCCTCCAACTGCTGGAAAAATAAACCTCATCCTCAGTGAAAGAGATTTCTAAATTTGGCTCTGTTCTACTCTGAGGACCCAGCATTATCTTGCCAACATTTCCAGTATAATCAAAGCAGCTGAAATCAAAGCTCAAATAAAATATTCTGATTAAACTGCAATGGCGTAAAAAACCTTCCATTCAAGGACTAATATCTGACAGAGTATAAACTCACTGAGTCATCTTTTACCAAAAATTTCACATGTCTCTGGTCAAATTACCTTCCCAGATAGCTTCAAGCTGTTTGGGAGGATATATTGTACCAAGGCTGGTTAGCACAAAGAGAGGACAAATATGAAACAAAGATGGAAAAAAATCAGGTTGAGAGAGAGCTTGGCCAAGGTGGGTAGAGACAGACACAGGGGCAGGCCCAGCAGGTCTGGGAGAAGTCCAGGGAGAGCACATGTCTGGAACCAACACCCTCAGCCAGCACCGAGGGCTGAGCACAGGACATCAGCAGCTTTTCACTCTCAAGAGCTGGTACAACCATGCTGGGCCTGACCCCAGTGATGTAGCAAAACCTGCAGAAGCTGATGAGAGACAAGGAATGCAGAATCTCCCTGGCTGCTGTGCGTTTAGCAGGGTGGGGCCCACACGAGAGCTCTGTCCAAAAAACTAAACTCAAACCCCGTAACAAGAACATCATTAATGTATTTACAGAGACCAATGCAGCAGCGCCTGATGCACTGCTGGGGGCAAAAGCACCAAGCTCAGCACTGGGGGCAGAGAGCCAGAACACAGCAAGTGATCAGCACTGAGCTGCAGCCTGAAGGCATGTGGGAACCAAACTAGTTGGGATGGATAAAAGCTTAGCCCAGGTAACCTGTACAGAAGGCACAAACCTGAGACCATGGGAGGTGAGATACTGGAAAAGATGCTGATGGCATCGTTCCAAAACAGGCCATGTTTCTTGTTCTGGTTCTCTGTTGGTTTGTACCTTTGACATACAAGGTCACGCTCCTGTGCTGTGTTCAGGATTGGACACCTGCCCTCAGGTAACCCTATAAATTGTTAAGGTAGCCACGCCTATGGGTCTGTGGTTGTTGTCCCCTGGACCCTGTGGTCCTGGTGTTTGTTATTTTACATCAATAAAGTGTCACCTTTGGGCACTCCACCATTCCCATCCCGATATATTTGCCATGCTCAGCCCCAGCTGGCCCGGACCTGAGATCACAGTGCAGACCTGTGATAAAGCACGGGTCTCCAGGAGCTGACACTGCACAAAACACATGGCCTGTGAAAACACAACTCATCATCTGTTCTTCTGCAGAAGAAGGAACATCCCAAAGCTCTCAGCGTCTCGGCCCTCCTCACATTTCACCAGTGTTAGTTCTCAGCAGATCTCACTGCCACACGATGAGTTTTCAGCCTGTAACCTTCAGCTAAGCACTGCAGTGCCCCGGTATCCTCTTGCACCTTTTGATCCCCAGTGCAGCTGTTTCAAAGTATTGGTGTGACTGATTCTGACAGACTCAGTCCTAAGCATTCCCAAAAATTACATGACCATTGCAGAGTTTCTAGCCTTTCATTTCAACAGATTAATGAAGACATTTATATAAATACATTTGTTTAAAAGGAGAATTTCATCAATGGCCTGTCAGTTTTTGGCCATCCTGGTTGAATAACTACTGCAAAGGAGAGGAGGCTTTAGACACTGCGCCCTAATTTGGTGGTCTGAGTGCTGCAATATCCATCACCTGTGGGAGCTGGGACCTACAGAGCTGAAAAAAGCCCCTTGGGAGCCCTGAAACACCCAAGGGTATCTCCAAGAAGAGCAACCAAACTGGTGGATTGTAAACACTGTTTTCCACTGGGTGCTCCTCTAAGTCTCATTCAGCTGGCATAGCAACACCTCAACCCCTGGCATTGCCTCCCCTCTTCAGCCATGTGCCAGAAGGCTGGGGTGAGAGCCTGCCTCCTGGGACAGCCCAAAAACAAGCAAACCAATGTGGCCAGCTCTCATCCACACTATGGATGCTGGCTTCCAAGTCCAGAAAACATTCCAAGACCAAATGGCAAGAAATACTGCTCCTTCTTAAAATCCAAATTTCAGCTGTGTGGAGGAAGGGCTAATGAAGTGTAAACCAGAAACAAGCACAGGAATCAACAGGCTGGGAGAGAATGGTGTTTCCTATTTCCCTTTTAGGTCACTGTGTTTCCAACACCAGCTCAGGCTGCCTGTAATTAACCCTGATTGCACTGAGTCCTAATTTGCAAGTTGTCAGTACCAACATAAATTCAGAGGAAGCCAACACTATCCCCTCAATTCTATCCCAAGCTTGCATTGATTCCCAGATCATCCAGGGCTTCAGAGAGCAAATTCCAGGTCTTGAAGCAGATCTGAAAACAAAATGAAAATGTCTGTTTGTAAAAACTGAATGTTTGTAAGGGTTTGGGGTTTTTTGCATGATTAACTGATACACAATATTTTAGAGCACTGAACCATGCTCTAAAACACTTCCCTCAGAGCCTCTTCTCCTCCTCCCAGTCTGTTGTCTGTAGATATGACATGGACACCAAGTGATTAAATCTGCTTGTTGCTTCATATATTTTTTTAATCATAAACAGGATACTGTCCAGGAAAGAACAGCTGGAATCACAGCTGCAAAGCTCTCACTAATGTGACACCACACAATCACACTTGATAGCAGAAGAGTTCTCTGGAGGAGGAAATCGCTCCAGGAGATGGGCTGTAATTGAGCAGGATTCCACCAGCTTTCTGGCACTGGAAGATTTCTGTGCTTGTCGAGCTTTTGTTAACAAAATAGATCTTATACCCTGACAAGTACACTGAACTGACAAAAAATTTAAAAAGAAATACATAATACTTACAGATATAAGCCTGAAAGGCAAACAGCAAGTTCAGAAAAAAAATTTTGCTGCTTGTCTGCAGTCTTTGAGACATGATCCTGGCTGGAATAGCCCAAATTCTGGGGTGTTAAATCTGCAAGGGGCAGTGGAGGAGGAAGGGAGCAGGAGACAGCAGGGGCTGAGCTGCATCTTCCCCAGACCAGAGGCTGGCTGTGGTTACCTGTGATCCTGCTTTGATATTGCAGAGGCACCATTTGAAGGAGAGGATGCCTGAGGACTCCTCCCAGCCTGACAGGATCCATAAAAATGTAGGAAACTGCAAAACACGTGAATTTTATGCATTCCATAGATATGGAGAGTAACTTCTGGAGCAGCCAGGTGCCAGGCAGCGTGTGACACCCTACAGCCTGGGGACACAATGAGTGCCACCTGTGGGGCTGTCAAACAGAGCCAGAGGGTCACAGAGTCCCTGAACACGAGATGGGCAGACCAGAGCTTGTGACAAGGACACAAAGCTGCACTACACTGGTGCCTGAAGCCTCTGTCACTGGGACAGGCAAGAGCTCCCGCAGGGAATCCCTACCTCAGAGCAGGGGGAGCTTCTGCTGCTGCATCAGGGCTCTCTGGAGCAGGGAAACCTGGGGGTACCCTGTGGAGGGAAGGCAGACAAGAAATACATACATTTTGTGGTGGCAGGATAAGACTTTACCCCGCTGTGTCTGGTTCCTTTCAGTAGTTTTGAGGTGCCTCATTCGGATGCTCGTGGGATGGGCTGTCTGAAGAGGGCTCCTGTGCCCTCCCTGGATGAGCCCAGGTTGCAGTAAGAGCAATTTTCCTGGAATTTTCCTGGGACACTGGCAGGACCTGAAGGTGCAGGAGCAATCAGCTCATTCACCTAATCCACAGTCACAGCCACGCTGCAGCCTGACAGCCAGAACAGAAACAGCAGATTCATTAGGACAAGATAAGAGGGATATACTCCAACTCACTGTTCCCCAAATCTAAAGAGCAAACACTGCTAAGATTTATTGGCTTTCTTCTCAGCAGAACAAGGGAAACCAAGGTAAATATTGTACATGTGGGAATAAAACCCTCCTCAAGCAGCTTGTTCTGAGCACTTTAGGGAGCACAGGAATGGAGAGGGGAGTGCAAGCCTCAAAGGAGGTTTTGTCCCTGTTGTTTCAAAGGACTCTGGCTAGCACAGTTCCTGCAAGACTGTGGTCTTTTTTTCTGCTAATTCAGTGAGTTAGGACTTCATTTTCAAGTTACTGCACACCCCGACAGGGATGTTGTCCTTCTCAGCAAATATTTGTGTACAGAAAGTGTCTGTAGGCAGTGAAACAAGACAGCTTCTTTCCCATTAATTCTTTCAGCCTGGGCTGAGAAGCTGAACCACAGACAGAAAGCTGGGAGCAAAGCAGGAGTGCATGGAGGAGCAGAAGGAGGAACACTGATGCCTGTGCAGCAAAAAGATTAAAGCATCTTTCTCCATGATCCTTGACCTCAGCCTCAAAACTTCAGCCCACAGACATGGAAAACAGGCAGTGCAGAGCCACCTCCCTGGCCAGAGGGGGAGATGAAGCCTGGCTGCAGGCACTGCTGTGCTCATCATGTGTCCCCTGTCAGCCTGTGTGTTGCTGAGCCAGCTCCCTGTGCTCTGCCACTACTGGGTTTTTTAAGCAGTTTAAAAGCACATTTATTTCTTGGAAGCCTATGAACATCAGATGGAGCTGATGGAATTAAAGCCAGGAGGGCTCAGGGGAGGCAGGAGGGAGACAGTGCAATTTGGTTTCCACTTCAAAGTGGTTTAGCAAAATAAAAGCACTCAGCCCTCTAATGCAAGTGCATGTCCACGAGGGGGGGAGAGAAGAGGCCACTCAGTGCTCTCAAATGGCCACTGTCCCCCCACTTTGCACCCCAGGCTCATTGGAGCTGTGTTTGGTTGCTCTGCCAGGTGATTAGTCAGGGCACCAGGGGTTAATTGCAGTGATTCCTCCTGTGCCCTCCCATCAGTTTCGAAGAGCAGGTGGTGCTCAGGGAGGAGGTGGCATCGTGGTCAGGAGCACCCACCCACACAATCCATAGGAATTGGGATTGTCCTCAGACGAGACAGTAGCTGCCACTGTGGGGTTTCTGGGCATGTGTGAGGCACCACAGGCAGTGACAGGCATGGTCACTGCCCAGCCTGGCTGCTCAGGGCACTGGAGAGTCCCACCATGGGACTCTCCACTGCTTGCAGGAGCCCACTGCCCCACTGCTCCTGCCTTCCACCTCCCCTGTGCCACTGTGGTCCCCAGGGTGGGGTCCCCAGGGTGGGGTCCCCAAATGTTTCCCATGGGGGTAGCAAGGCTCCCTGCACCCTTTCCCCCTGCACAGCCCCAAACCCCACAGCACTGCCCCCCTTCAGGGGCTCACCCCTCCTGATGGCCCTGCCCTCCTGGTGCCTGGCCCTGCCCCCCAGCCCACACCGTGCTCGGGGTCCCTGCACCCCCACGGGGCTGGGGTATCAGCATGGAAAAGCTGCTCACCAGCACTGCCCCCTGTGCCTGCTCCATCCAGGGCTTGTTTAGCTCCTTCTTTAAAAATCATGTTTTCCCTCTAATCTGGCATTTTACACCGCACTCTAAAGCCTGTGTTAAAATGGGGGCTGGACTGCCTGGCAGCTGTGGCGCTGCAGGGTCACCCACATCCAAACTCCTTCCTATCCCTCTCCCTTATTTATCCAACCCTCCTCCTCGCTGATGGGCATCCCAGCCTGGGGAATGGGTTCTAGAGCAGCAGCTGTACTTGGGGCCACAGCCAGGGCCAGCAGCTGGTGTCACACAGCTCATAGAGAGCCAGGGGCAGGCCCCAATGCCCAGCGCCCCCCCAGCCCCAGCTCACCCAGTGACCAGCGTGGCAAGAGGAGTCTAACTGATGTCCTACCCTCCTGCACCCGTTTTTGTTTGTCCTCCCCTCATTTTGTGTGGCTGGGGGAAAGCAAGGGGAAGAAATCGATAAAAATTAACTCTGAAAATAAGAAAGGAACGAATCGGCAACTTGCAAGCAGCAGCAGATAAAGTGGCCTGTGATGGCCCCATAAACCATCTCTCAACACACCATTTATCACCAAGCCAGCTTGTCTCAGCATCAGGCTTCATTTACTCAATATTGAAAGACATAAACCTAGCCTTGCAAATTTAGGAAAAGGAGTTGCAATGGCAATTCAGATTTTAACGTGGCTGATGCCTGTGCTTGGAGTTCTCTGTTGCTGGGAGTGTGCAGGGGGCCTTTGGCTGGGCCAGTTGGGATGGCTCACTCCAGGATTTCAGCTCCCTGGCACTAAATATTTGGTTGCAAAAGGTGAGGAGCTGTGCAGACCTAAGCAGGGCACACCTGGGAGGCTGGGATGGAGTGATCAAACCCGCTCTGCATCCATCCAGCTGCTGCAGCCCCCAGGATGCTCCTGCCCAGCACTCAGGCTCACTGTGGTGACCATTGCTGTCACTGCCCTGTGAGGGCAGCTTTCTCCATGCCCTATCTGACACAGAGAGCTCTTGTGAGCAACAAACTACAGCCCCATGGGAACCTCCTTGGCTGCAGCACAAGAAGAAGGGATGCTGGCTGGCCCTTGGGTAAAGCTGACTGGATTCTGTTCAGTGGCTTTTTCTTTTAAGAAGTTTGTAATACACTGCCCAGGACATAGTACAAGCTCTGTGTGAGACATGAATAACATTCCCTCATGTGACTGTTTGTACAGCTCAGGGCACTGCGGGTCAGGCTGAGGAGTGTTGTAAGAATGATGCAAGGCCCCCAGCCTCGACAAGCAGGGAGCATGGCAAGGGAAGATAAAGAGGCATTCACAGGACTGCGTGGGGTCCAACACACAGTAGCTGAAGGCCCAGAAGGTCACAATTTCAATGCATGTCCTTGGGCTACCCCTGGGGAAATGTGGCTCTTCTCTGACTGCACAAAATGTCATTATCAAACTCACCTTTGAAAGCCAGGAGACCCCCCCATCAGCCCTGGAGGGACAGTGTGTGACTTGGGGAGAAGACACCAAAAGGAAGTTATGTGATCCACATGGAAAACATGGATACACAGGGAAAACAGCTGAACATTCTTGGAAATCCCAGCTAGCCACTGCAACACCCTGTGCTTCAGTGTCCATGCCCTGTCCCCTCACATCCACCTCACTGTGCACCCTCACAGCCCCACTCAGAGCCTGAGCTCTGCTGCACCACTGAGTCCATCTCCACAGCCTTCTGCTTGGTCCTCAGCTGCTCCAGGTCACTCCTCATTACCTCTTTCCTTGGCACAAAGCACCCCTGTGAGAAAAGGCCACTGAAGGTGGATGGAAGGATGGGTTTATTCCAGCTGTCATCCAAGAGCTAGTTGTTTTCCCTGTAACTCTCTGTAAAGAGTAAGGAGAAGCAGCTTTTCCTGCTCTCTTCTGTAGCATTTCAGGACATATTTTGGATGTAGCCCTCTTGTCAAACAGAAAGACCAACAGCAATTCACACAGTGCTGTCTTCCTTCAGTGCCCATTCCTGAGAGCCACTACTGCTGCTCAGCAATTGTACAGACTCACATATTGGGGTTTAGTCCTCAACCCAGACTGTTGGAAATGAATACAACTTATAAAAATTTTTTACTAACTTTGGGATTTTTTCATCTTTGCCTGAACATGAACTTGCAATCTGCAGAGTTTGATTGTTTCTGACATCTCCGACCACAGGTTCTGGCACGTGCCAACCAGTACCCTCCCAAACCACTCCTGCTTCGAAGCAGTGGCACAGCCAATATTTTATTGGGAGAGCAGACACAGCCAGCTGAGCCCCTGGGGTGAGAGAGCCCTAAAATCAAGGAGCTCATAGTCCTTTGTGAGCTTTGTGTCTCTGGCAGCCCTCAGAGTGAAGGGGCTCAAGGCCTGCACTCCTTGGGTGCCTGTGGAAACTTGTCCTTGGCTCCCAGGCTGCTGGTGCCCGTGGGCCCTGCCAGCCCCTGCTGTAACCACACATGCCTTTCTCATGTTATTCCCGACATGCAAACTACATGGCCCAGCAGAGGCAGGCACACATTACAAACGAGGTGAAAAAGAAACCAGAACCCACCCCTGGATTCTTGCAGCCCGCTGCTAATTAGGTGAGACATGGTAAGAGGAACCCCTGCTATCAGCCAAGCCAAGGGAATGTAAATATTTGCAAGTCTAGGTCACCAGGTCCATTATTTACTGTTCTGTCCTATGATTTAAGGTTTGACATAAGACTTGAGGTTTTTAGATGTTTGTTGTGTTTTGATTTTTTTTTTTTTTTTTTTTTTTTTTTTTTTTTTTTTTTTTTTTTTTTCTTTTTGCTCTGAGCGTCCCTTGATTTCTTGCCAGTTAGGTAACTCTGAAAGGGAGGGCTGCCTTCAGCATCCCACACCCACAAAACAATGATGCTACTGTGAACTTTTCCCATTAATCCCAGTTTGCTGGGTGGCACAAGGTGTTGGGTGCTATGAGCCAGAAGGGAAGGTGAGGCAGAGCTCTTAGCCCCCTGTCCTGCAGACAGACAAACAACCAGTGCGTGGCCAGCACTGCTTCCCGTGGGGGAAAACACAGCCACAGCAAGAGGGATGTGAGCTACAAAACCAGGCAGCTCCCACCCAAGGCTCAGCCACAAACTTTCTCAGTTTCAGCAAGAGCCTTCACTTTGCACATTGACACTGGACACGCTCCACAGGCTCCCATTTCCAATTTCTGTGCCAGAAAGTGGGGAAGGAAAATGATTTGGTTTTTGTATTCCAAAGCAATATTTCATATTCAAGGCAAAATCTGTGTTTATCTACCCATATTACCCAAAACCTCCTGTCTGTCAGCATCAGGCTGCTGCTATCTCATCTTTCCAAAGTTACTGATTAGATACAAGGATTTCAAAGGTTTCTTTTTGCCTCTCCCCAGTAAGTTGGTTTTGCCCATTGAGGGGGATCACATCCATCTCGATGCAGGCATTTTCCCCTGAGCAGCCCCCATTCCCCACTGCTGCCCACAGCTTCAGGCTTCCCCGGGATGCAAAGAACTATTATTAGTATAGCTACTATTAAATAGGTAATATTATGTCATTCGTGGCAGAGCCTGGAAGAAACAAGACCTCTGGAGCTGGGATATTGCAGAGCTAAAGCCACATCCCTCTAAGCCAGGTTCTACAGACTTCCAGTAGCTTGTGCAGCATCCAGTTTGGCCTGGGAGACCTGGTAAAGAAAAAGAGAGAGGGTTTCCCTTCTTTGGGACAAGCTCTGAAATTGCCAGCTATTTTCCATTTTCACTTGATTTTTTATTTTTTTACTTTTCTTCCAGAATGCAAAATATAGAGTGGACATTTCCTATGGGACATTTATTTCCAGAGATGTGGTTTGCCCCTGAAAACAGCACTTCAATTTAAAATTTCCCACAAGGGAGATTTGCCCCAGGGGCTGGGGACTGCAGCTGACTCGATGTGAATGGACTGAGATCTCCCACCTCCAGGAACAGGGAGGCAGTGAGGAAGCAGCAGCAGCCAAGTGGAAAGGATGGAGCAGGAAACCAAAGAGTCATCTTTGAAATTTTCTGTGCTCTGCTTGAGCCTTTCCATGGGTAGAAGGGCAGGTGTTTGCCTGAGCTGGGTTTGTGTGGTTTCAGAGTAGAAGTGGAGGTGCTGCCAGTGTCCTGCCAGCGTCCCTCATGCTCAGAGCAGCTCACATTGATGGGGCTTCTGTGCTCAGAAAATACCCCAAATCTCCAAGGAAGACCCTCTCCACATCCCCCCACTGCTGGCATCTCTCTGTAGGTCCCCAGCACCCCCAATCTCTCTGCAGGACCCTCACACCCCCCAATCTCCTGCCAATCCAGGGAGCTGCCACCTGCTGCTGCTCTTGGCACACTGGGCCCGTTCTAGGGTCACCTAAACACACTCCTGTCCTGGAGTGACTGTGATGCTTAAATCCCCAATCATTTGTCTGTGCTGGATGTTGAGCTCTGCATCTTTAAGACTGGCTCTGAGAGCACAGAGAGGGAGAGAAGAAGCACAGAGTTTGTTATCAGGAACTGCACTCTCTCCCCCATGCCTTCTGCTGGACTGTATGTCTGCAGTGGATGGCCAGAGAGAGCTCTCCTTTGCTTTTTAGTTAGTTTTAGCTAGCTGAGGCAGAGAAGTTCCCTGGACTGTGGTTTTGTTCTTTTCTTGGAACTGTTTTGAACCTGCTCTGGACTGAAAACCCATGAGAGCACTGGGAGTTCCCATCTGTGCCCACCAGGGCCTGGCCTGGGCCCAGCATTTCCAGAGCTGGGGGGACTGAGCAACCCAGAGAGTGACTGGCTGAATTTGTCATCTCCTCTGAGCAGCGAGAGGTTTTGCTGTTTAGTATTGTTCATTTTGTGCTGGGGAGTGCTTTGACTGCTGAATAAACAGTTTTTTCCACTTCTCTCTGAGGAAATCTTTTCCCGGACCAGTTAGGGGAGCGGCCGCTTGAGTTTGCTTTTCTGGAGGAACCCCTTTGGAGGTTGTCTCCCAAATTTGCCCAAACCAGGACAGCTCTAAACAACACAGACACTGCTGACACCATCCTGGGCTTCCCAGCATGACCTGGGGAAATGCTGGCAGATGCCCTGAACTCCATGGAGCCTTTTGCAAACCCTCCAAAGGACTGAACAGCCCCGAGGCTCTGCACAGCTTGGCACTGCTTCAGGGTGGGCTGAGGGGTACCAGCGGAGCCACCCCAAAGTGGACACAGCTCAAACCAAGCTGCCACAAACACACCAAGCTGAAGGAGCACAGCAGGCAAAGGAGAGGAGATGGGAAATTTAATTTTATATAGCTTGTAAGAAAGGAGATTAAATGGGAGTGTGATAATGCTATAAATATCTCCAGGGAAATACCATCAAAGGAGAAAGGGGGATTATTCAAATGATCTGGAAACAGTAAAACAAGGAGAGCTGGGGCCAGGAGCTACAAATGGAAATATTTCAGGCAAGGCATTAAGAAAAACTGTCTGAGAAGTGAGAGTGATTAGGTGCAGAAATTGGCCATCCCAGCAGAGTCAGGGCCTTATCAGAGGTATTTAAGGTGCTGTAAGCACAGGTTGGGAGGGCATGCATTGTGACCTGGGGGAAGGAGAGGGGTCAGACCTCCTAAAGGCAGATTAAAGCCCCCTCAGCAAGATGCTGCTGTGTCTGATACCTCACCATCAGCCCTGGTACACGGCCTTGGAGCAGACACACAGCCCTGCAGACACACAGCCCAAAGACACCTGAGTGCCAGAGGTGTTCATCCCTGGCTGAAGCATTAGAGCATTCCCAGGCACTCACCTTCCTCTTCCTGTCCTGCTTCTCAGCCTTTCTCCATTTTTCTGCATTCATTTCCCTATACTGTGACCAAAGAAAACAAAGGCTAGTGGAGCCATATGCTGACTTTTCTGGTCCAGGATGAAATATGAAATAAAATATTCCAGCCAGCTCGCCACTGTGTAACTTGGCAGAGTAGCATGAGTAGCTAATGAGTAAAGCTGAAGTTGGCTGTGCAATTAAATGTGATATATTTTTATATATAAATGATGAGTTTTCCATCCTCAAAGCTGATAAATTTCTCAGCCTAAATTTGTCGAGCTAAGAGCCTTTTGTGGCCACATTTTTACACAGCACTATTTTTTTTTTCCTCTGCTCCCCTCCAAAAAAAAATGACCAGTTTTCCCATCTACTTAATGGGCTGTAAATACTTTTCTGCTAAGATGAAAAGTCCATTCGATTTGCATTAAATCTTCATCATTACGAGCTCTTGAGAGACTGCAGCAAGGCTGGGTACTGACACAGAATACTGTATCTTTTTCTGGAAACCTCCCCTTAGACATCCCAAGGGGGAAGAAGAGACAAAAAAGGGGCAGTCAAGGAGTGAATAAAACCCCACTGTTTGGTATTGGGACACATCTACTTACTGGAAAGGGAATTATAATTATTGCTGGGGTCTCCTTGCCAGCCTGGGTGCTGTTAGGGCAAGATCTGCCCTGTTTCAGAGCATCTCTGCTGCAGGAGTTTCCCTGCCAACAGCCCTGGGAAGCAGGCAGGATGAAGGCACCATGGCTGGTGCTACAGAACACCCTGGCCACGTGCAAGGTTTTAATCCTTGGGAGCAGAGAGAAGCAAGGGAAAAGGATCTATCCCCCCAAGATATCCCAGCAGGGACACCCAGGGAGTGACCACAGCTGTGCTCCTCAACCTGACGCGCTCTGCTTTACACCGAACACCCAACACGCCACTTCTTGGTCCTCATTTCCTCCTCCTGACAGAGACTTCTGCATAGAAGCAGGCTCATTGCTGAGTGTTCAGAATTCAGCCTTTCCTGGTACTTCTTTCTAACTCAGCTATAACACCTGAAGTGGAACTGGACACATTTGTTCATCATTTCCAACTCTTCTGAGCCATTACAATACATTTTTTTCACGCAAGATTGGTGTTTTTTCAAAAGACAGAGGGTCTTGAGCTGCTCTTTCAGCTTCAGGCACAGCTATCATCTCTTCAGCCCCTAACCCTGCTAGCTCACTGCTCAAAAGCTGCCTGCTTTGCCTTTCTTCTTGGCAAAATACAGATTATTTAGAATATTTTGATGATTTTTGACAATGATGAAGAGTAAGGTCTCAAACTGGAGCACTGTGCTCAGCACGGGGCTGTGCTCTAGCCAGAAACCTGATTGTCAGCTCTTCCCTTCAGGAATTCTGTTCTTTGCCTGATCTCCTGCATAGGCAGGATAAAGGCTTCCACTGCTTGTTCAGCTCTAGTGATGATGTAAATGATGTAAACCAAGGGAGGCCACACTGCACTGTAAACAACACGATCCCAGCGAACCAGTAACCAGTGTGATGAACAGGACCACAAGTGTTCCCTGTTTTCTTGATGAAGACTGTGATCACAGTGCTGCAGAGCAAGCACAGAACATCTCTGCAGCCTGCCCTCCTGCAGACCAGAGCCCAGAGAGTTCAGTTCCCCTGAGTTCCTGTGCTGGGGACCCACCAGCAGCACCAGCTCTGGGGCCGCGGCACCTCAAAACCCTTCACAGGGGTGCAAAAGGCTTCCACCCAGGACTTTCAAGTCTCAATCCAGTGCTCAAAGACAAAGCAATGTGAGAATGGAGGTGGGGTGGGCAGAGAAATCCCTTCCAGAGGCAGCTGATGCCCACCTGGGAAGGGCTGACAGCACAGCATCCCCTCCCAGCTGCGGGTGCACAGACATTCCCATCGAGGCTGTTTATTGTCTCTGCCATAAAAGGGTTTCAATCAAGCTGGGACAGTAAACTCTAGTTTAAATTAAACTACCCCATTTAGTCAGGATGAGGGCTGTTTGCATCTGAAACCCTGTCTCGGACAAATAGTGCTTCAGAGCACAGATTTGGCTTTTAGCGTTTAAAGCAGCTGTCTTCATAAAAGCTAATAAAATACCGTTGGATAATTAAAAGCTTTAATTAAAAATGCAAAGTCCAAATAGTTTCATATTAACAAGGAAACTTGTTTTGACGTCTGAAATTGCTGCACAAGCTGAATTCCCATGTATTCTCTCCAGGCTATTTAGAGTTTGCTGCGTAGCTGGAAATGTCTCCTAACTCAGTGCAATCACCATGTGTTGCTGGGGACGAAAGCACCAAAATTGATGCTGCTTGTTTTACAACTTCACTTTTAATTATCACAGTCTGAGGCAGCAGTGGGCTTATTTGCATGGCAATCCCTGAACGAAGCCTGGGGATGGAGCAGCCTGGCATGCAGGAGATAAAATATGTAACTTCCAGGCACGGGCTGCCAAGCTCAAGTGAGAGCTGAGCAGAGCAGCAGAGCCAGCCTTGGGTGGAGTTTGCAGCAGCTCTCCCTTTGCTGTGGCCCTGGGACATGGGCTACACACAGTGTCACCACCATAATCCCTTCCTGCAGCCTGGAGCACTCACACACAGATGCTGGGAAACGGAATTTGGTGTGGCCTTGCTGGAGATGGAGAGCCTGAGCCTGGATACAGCAGTTGACTTTGCAGCTGAAGGAGGGATTTGAGTCCATGGATGGTCCCATATCTGCAACAGCTCAAATGGCCAAGTTGTGTGTCTGATTCTTCTTTTATCCACATCAGGGTGAACTGGAGCACATCTTACTTATGTGAAATCTTATTTCTTACAGGACAAGCACAAGCCTGGACTCAGCTGGGGATGTTCCAGCTGTGGGACACCTACAGGAGCACAACACACTGTCAGGAGAAAAAAACCTCCAGGAGGAGGGGATAGGGATAGGGAGAGGGAGAGGGAAAGGGAGAGGAGAGAGAAGCAGTGCTCTGCCCTGTGCCTGGCATTGCTAGAGGCTTCTCAAATCCTCATTTCAAAGCCCCCTGAGGCTGCAGAGCCAGGGGGAAACCTCTGCTTCATCCACGCTGTTCCCTTGGGACCCTCCACAGCATCGGATCCTCTTCTGCTGGGGCTGCTGGGGGTGCAATTTCCAGCCCCTCCCCTTCAGCATCTTGGAACAAGACACTCCTGTAATGAGCACTGGTGAAATAGCAGTAAATCCATCAGTCCACCCTCGGGAATGCAGATCCATAAGGCTTAAAACCAACAGGGACTGATTTAATTGTGCAATTTGGCATTTCCTCAGAGTGAACAGCCTCTCTAAGCAGCAGCTGTCACACACCCAGCTCCACTGCAGCTTTTCCTGCAGCTGCACAGCCCCTCACTCGGGATAGGGAGGCAGTGCAGAACCCACCCCCGAGCTGCTGAGGGGATTTGGTTGTTGCTGCCATTACTGTGGAAATGGGCACCTCCTGTCCAGGTGCCACTGTCCAGTTCCATCTCCAAGACACTGGATCCTGCTGGAACATATTATGGCTTGATGAATTTGGAGGTCTTTTCCAACCTTAATGATTCATGACTT
The DNA here is from genome assembly GCA_013400175.1 of Phainopepla nitens. Classification (NCBI taxonomy): domain Eukaryota; kingdom Metazoa; phylum Chordata; class Aves; order Passeriformes; family Bombycillidae; genus Phainopepla; species Phainopepla nitens. The sequence goes on along the minus strand of VXBQ01014493.1, from coordinate 123,531 downwards.
ATTGGATCATAAGAAAGCAGATTTCTTTTTCCATTTCACGTGCTTCTATAGGAGTTTATGAGAATAAACTTAAAGTATTTGGATTTTAACAGCCAATGGCTTTGTTTTGGCCTTTTTTGGCATTTTATTGGTATTTTTCTCTCCAGGAAAAACACCAAAAATTAAAATATGGCTTTTGTCCAAGTCTTTTTAAAACCATGAGCAGATTCCCATGACTTTTTCTTTCCCTCTACTCCACCTTGGCACTTCTGGTTTTGTTTTGTACAGAGAGCACAATAAGCATTTATCAATCACAGCCCTGAGGCTGGAAGTTCCTGGGATAAAGGCAGTGACTTGGCACTCACCCTGAGCTTGGCCCAGTCCTGAGCTGGCACCTGCATGCATTTCTCTGCCAGGTAACCACTGGCAAATGGTTTCTTTTACTCCTGCCTCATTTTACCCACCTGCAGGATGAAGAGATGATGAACTCACCTACTCTGCAAAGTGCTCTGGAAAAGCCTCTTTTTCTTATGGCTCTGCTGACTTCTCAGGGGTGGAAATTTTGAATTTCTCAGCAGTCTGTGGCAGCTCCACCAATTTCTGCTCTCCATCGTGCTTGACCCACCCTGCTGAAGAGGCATGGTGTGTGCAGGGACTTTTCTCATTCTCCCACCCATTTCTGTCCTGGCCCTGGGTGTAAGGGGCTGCAAAGGTGACTTTGGGTCCCCAGAGCACACCTCTTACAGCAGCCCCCTCTGTTGGATCAGTGCCCCTGCAGTGATGGTCAATTTTTGGTTGTCTCCAGCTATGTGTCACACACTGGAAGAAACAGAAAAATAAAAAAAGAGTAAGTTTGAAACATCAGAGGGACCTTTTTTCCTACTGTTAGAGTGGTCAAATGGGAATTTTTGGAGGAAAAAATTTTCCCAAAGAGGTTTTTGACTCTCCATCCTTGCAGATATTCAAACCCAACTGGCCATGGTACTGAGCAGTTTGTTCCAGCTGACCCTTCTCTAAGCAGAGGGGCTGGACCCAAACTTTCCAGAGGTACCTTCTAACCACAGTGATCCTGTGCAACTGGTCATGGGACCTGCACAGGATCATCCTCCATCCTGGGCACCCAGCATAGGAGCTTTGCATTTCCACTCTGCCACAGAAGCATTTGCTGTGACTGAGGGAAACTATGGTCGTGCTAGGTTTCAGTCAGCCACAATAAAATTAATTAATGTGAAAAAACAAAGGCAAACTATGCAAGACACTCAAGAAAATTAAACTGAATTGATTTTTCAAGTGGATTAAGATAAGTCACATTTTGTTTCTTTGTACTGTTTTTAGCAGAATTAAAATGACCATGACTCAGTTTAGTTCTTAAACAAATGAAAGTAAACTGAATCCCTTGTAAGAGCCTCCTACCAAGGAGTTTAATCTATAAACATTTATTTAATTTTGATTTTCTTTCCTAAGTGTCCTTATGAGCCTAAGCCAATACCTGAGTTTCTCTCTGCAGGAGACAGGTGCCTCTGGAAGGTGCTGCTGACAGAGGTGTGTGCCCAAGACAGGTGAGAGGCATTTCACTCAGCATCTCCAGGGAACCTCCTACCAACCTCCCCCTAAAATGCAGGGCAGTAAAAAAACCACTCAACCCATGACCTACACTTGAGGAAATCACTCCCTGTCTGTTTGGGGGACAGAGGTGTGATGGGTGAGGGGTCCATTTAACAAACACCATCATCTTGATCCCACAGGTCTCCTCAGGAATAAAAGGAAGGCAAGCAGAGATTGCAGCCCCAGCACTAGCAGGGCTGTGGTAGCTGGCACTCCCTCAGTGTAGGGCTGGGACAGTGGACCCTGGCTGTGCAGGAACAGCTCCTTGTGTTGTCCAGAGGGTGAGAAATTGCTGGCCAAGGTTCCATCCAAAGGGAGGATTTGGTGAGCAATGCAGATGTGGGGCCTGATTCCAGCTCCCTGCTGGGCAACCCCACATCAGCCTCGTGGCACTTTGGGGAACAACCTGGGGCTCGGGGTGCTCTGCCCTGCACCCCTGCATCCTCCAACTCAATACAGGGATGAGGGACTGAGACCAGAAGGGTCTTTGTGAGGCCAGGATCTGCAGGTGGCATCTGTTTCATCCTGCAGAGCTGCTCTCAGCACAGGGCTGCTTGTCCAGCTCAGATCAGACACGCTCTCATGCCGCCTACAGGCATCAGGGCTGTTTTGCATGGCCGCCTAAACTCTCAATTAAATGAGAAATTATTCCTGCCTGAATATGGGAGAGGCCACTTCAGCATCCTAGACACACCATAAGATCAGTGCTTGAGTCCCATCTCTGCAGACATTTGGGGTGCAAAGCACTTTCCAACCCTCATCCTAGGCAGCATGAGCCCTTCTCTTCTTTACTGCTGCTACCCAGCAGTTTTGCTTTTGCTGAGGAAAATAGGGTGATATTTATACACTGCTGGGATTTATGAGGCTCAGCCACGTTACCCTGTGTGGATACAAACTCAGACAGTTTTTATCTTGCTGAGATTTCTACTGGAGACTTAAAAGGAGCCGGGATAGGGACACCGATAAAGCTCAGGCTTTCCACATACTAAATCACTATCGGCTGACTGCTGCTGTTTATCATTGTGAACAAAGACCAGGACAAAGTCAAAGTGGGGAAGCATAAAACCTCAGCCTTTCTTGCCCTCTGCTCTAAGGTGGCATTGGAGTGAGAGCCAGCATCCCTCTTGGTACAGGGAATTCCTCCCCTCTGCCTTTGATCACCCCACAACCTGCTAACGCCTCATCACCACCTGTCACTAAAGCGGAGCAAGGAACAGCACTGGCAGCTCTGAAAATATCTTGTAATCACCACGGTTTTCCCATTCCCTGTCAAGATGAGACCTGGAATTATTCAGCAGGAGATAAAGCAGAGTTAGCTCCCAGCCTGACCCTGGTCTTGGGGGACTCACCAGGATGCTGAATTCATGCATCTTGTCTTGAGTGAGATGGGCCGGGAGTTTGGTCTTTGTTGCTCGCACTGCGAGTTCATGCCCTTTTTATCTGGCTGTTTCTCATTCTCTCTGGGCCTGACAAGAAAGTCCCTCCTGGATTTGAAACATGTTCTCCAGGGAAGTTTTATCAGGACTTCTGGAAAGTTCCACTTCTAGCAAATCATAGGAAAAAAAAAAACAAGAATTTTTTGGCCTGTTGTGCTTGCTGTCACAGCAGCCAGTGCGATGTTGCAAATCCAAAGGGATGACCTTACCACGCAGAAAGGTAATGCTGCCCTGGTGGGCTATGGTGGGTTCCAGCCTGGCTCATGTGCAATTTTCTGGGATTTGCTTTTTCCACTTGGTGACAGCACTGAGCTGTTTATAAGCAAGATAAGCCTTCAGATGCAACCTTGCAAAAATATGTAAAAACAGATGTCAGACTCCACAGCTCAGCTGGTTAGAGACAGTTTGTCCTCCAGCCCAATATAAATGTTGGGAACAGCATCCACCTGGAGGAATTCCTGAGTCCACAGCACTCCTAGCCACAAAACAAACAGAAAGGTCCCCGTTTTTGGCTACCAGGCTTGTGTCAGAGCAGGTAGGTATGGCACACTGCAGCTGCAGCAGCAGGGAAAAAAACTTTTTTTAATAAGTAAACTCAGGCAATGCACCTTGTCCAAATGCAAATCCTGCCATCCATGACTTTGAAAACTGCTGGAAGAGGAGTATAAAACAACCATGCCATCCAAGCACTTACCTGGGGGAAGAGATTCACTGCTAAAATCTGGAGAGGGGTGGAAGAAGACCTGCCAAGCAGTCAGTGCCCAGCCTCAAAGAGCTGGTGCACGGTCCAGCCCTGCCAACTGCTCCAGAGCACCTTGGGCCAGGTTGAAACAGCAGGCACAGGGATCCCTGCCAGGGTAAGGCCATGGGGGTCTCTCTGGACTCACACTCAGGCCATTTGACCCTCATGCATGAGCAGAGTTTTCCAGGTAGCCAGGAAGGTGCAGGGCAGAACATTCATTGCACAGCACCACGAAATTTTCCCTTTTAACTGTAAGTTTTATTAAACTTTCCATTCCTACACTTTTCGTAGAAGTGGAGATCTGCTCCTCTCGCGGGGAGAAAGTAAATCCATACAGGCAAAGGACAAAGAACATTGTTTCTCAAACCTCACTCTTTCCCTCTTGCCTATCAAACCTGGACCTGAAAATATTTGCTCTTCAGGTACTTGGGCTGATCACTCATGATCAGGTTTCTGGGTGTAGAGTTAAGTGCTGCAATCCACAGGCTGTCAGCTCAGTATCCTTGGAGGGGTTGCAGGTCCAGCAGATCCACAGCTCACTGCTCCCCAGGGCAGCTCCAAAATGCTTTGGCCAGGCAGGATGAGCAAACAACACTGCCTGCTTTGTCTGAGCTGTTCAAAACCAGCCTGCACTGGGCAAATCTGGGTACATCACCTGCTTTGCCTTCCCCACTGACAACACCTTCTGGGCCAGCTTTGTCGCCAGGGGAGATGCTGCCCTCACATCCCCACAGCCCAAGGATGGACACTTCAGCCTCAGGTTTGGGGCAGTTCTCCTGGGAAAGGCATTTTCTAAGTTCTCCCCAAAGCCTGGTGCTGTTATCCTCGAGGCCAGGAAGGAGAAGGGAGCCATACCTGAGCTCCTGAGACCCCCTCAGGAATGCTGTGGCTTAGCCCTACCCTCATTGTGGCAGGGCAGCTCTGCAAGGAACCCACCTGCTCAGTCCAATCTTCCCCCCAAGCCATCTCAGCCTTCCCCCTTTCACCTCTGTGTGTGTGCAGTGGGGGAATTTTCTCCTTTCTAACCTCATATACCTAGTAGGAATCACCAGAGAATGGTGGATGGAAAGTACCAAAATGGGAAGAAATAACTGCCCTTCCCTATTATTTTTTTGCTGGCATGATGTTTGGCAAAAGTTCCTTTTGGAAGAGGTTTGGTTTTCAAGCAGTTTTGAAGCAGAGTTCATTCCAACTTTGCAAAACAGTGATTTTACCAGAGCTGGTTTTCACCCGTTGCTCAGAGCAAAGTTGAGTGTTGGGCTGGTGGAATGCCCTGCTGTGCTCTGCCTTCAGACAGCCTGTGCCTGGCCACAGCCTCAGCAGAATCTGGGGGAGAGTGTGAGATTTGGCTTAATAATCACACTTAACACCTCTTTTTCATTTTATAAACCTGAGCTGGTTGTGGCTGAAAGCAAGAAGCAGATGGTTTTAACTGCAGAAGTAAGTCACACTCTATTCAGAGGTCACTTTTCTGCATAAACTGTTGGGAAAAAAAACTCTCTCTTTTTCAAGATCCAAATCATTCAATTGCCCAGGGTACCTCAATTTGATCCCATCTCAAACCATCAACCCATCCTAAGCAGGGATGTGCTACCCAAGGAATTTTTCCAGCAATCATTTCTTTCAGAAAGCCAAAGCCCAGCAAAACCAGTTTTTCTGCAAGCTCATGCAGCTAGGGAAGAGAGAAAAACATGCTGATAAACATCTTGGATGGCTTCAGGATAAATTTATGTCTGATCTGTTCCCTAATACAAAATGTTTTGGTTGTTTTCTCTCCTCAGCAATTGTACATGAAAATCAAAGTTAATGAGATGAGGATAAATACCCTCAGGATGGGGAAATAAACCTTGACTTCTGGCAAGATTTGAGAGGTTTTGTACAAAATAAAGTCATGTGAACAGCAGTGTAAATGCTGCAGCATGAGATTTCCCACAGCACTTTGTACCTTAAAGCATATTTTACATGCGAGGCCGGGGGAGCATTTGCTTGGCTCCATCCTGTGGTGTGGCATGGCAGAGCCCTGAAGCCACCAGATGTCCCAGAACAGTGTCAGGGGGATTTACCAGGCTGGAAGGAGGGACCAGCACTGTCATATGGGGCAGGAGCCCCACTGGATGATCACTGCCACAGGGACAAGAGCAGTCAGGACACGGGCAGGTCTGCTCCACCCGTGATGATACTTTGGGATGCGCAAAGCTTCCCATCTCAAGCCTGTGTTTGGGTCATTCTGGGTGCTCCAGACCAGCAAGTTGAATGCTGGAGGGGTGATAAAGGGTGAAAAAGTGGTAACAGCCCAGCAGGCCCGAAGCTGGGCTCCTGTCACAACAGAGGAGAAACACAAGGAAATGAAAAAATTAACCCACCAGGGAGGGAAATGTGCTGGGGCAGTGCTAAGGGCAGGCAGTGTGCTGTCACCTCCACAGGTTACACTGGGCCCCTCATGCAGCATCAGGAGATGGAGCCACAGTTCCCAACCCCATCTCCAGGGCACCATCAGGAACCTGCACATCCCAAAATTCTGTCTATTGAGATGGATGGCAGGAGTACCAAGCCAGGATATTTGACATTGATAAGCCTCATTCACCACCAGACATTAAAGGTACTTATTTTAACAGGAGAACTCGCTGACCTGAGATAACTTTTGGAAACTAGGCCAGAAGCAGAATAAGGGGGAGAAAGCCAAACCCAGGGAGTCACTGTTCCACTGTCCTTTGCCTCTGCTCTCCCCATCCAGCACAGCTGAGCTCCTGGATCAGCTGCCATCCCAACCCTAGGCAGAGGACACATCTTGTGATAACACAGCAGCTCCTTCCTTCCACTGACACATTCACCACCCATTGAACACAGCGCCTCAAACAAGAGGCTTGGATGGCAATCCACTTCTGACTCGTCCTCCTGCTCTGATTAGGATTAATTTTAGCAGCTCTACTTGGAAATACCAGCCAGCAGCAGCCTGCGGGATCCCCCCTTGCTGGTGGTCCCCTGGGTCACTGAGGCTCCCACAGAGGAACTGAAGGAAGATGCTGGTACCTGCTTGGCCGTGAATATGGCAAGAAACAGCCCTGCTTTTCTCACATCCAGATTCCCCCACCCACTGAGTACACTGTGCTACAGGTTTTCACACACTAGATGTCAGCAAAAGAATAAAAATCACTCTGGTGCTCCAGCTTAAACCTGGCGGGGATTTCCACTGGGCCACTAAAACTCACACCCTGACACCAATAAACCCATTTGCTGCACAAATAACCAGACTGGGCCAAGGATGGCAGGGAAAACCCCCAGGGGGAGACTTGGTGCCTCTGTAAGGCCTGGATAGAGAAAGCCACAACCCTGGACTGCAGAATCTGCATCAGCAGAATCCTGAGACACTCAGGGACACCAAAACAGCATTTCTTTTGCACACACATTTTCAGTGGTGGGGGCTCTGCTGCTGGCCCAGGGCCCAGCATCTCTAGTAGAGCTGATTTAACCACCCAGCACTGCTCCCAGGCTTCTCCTGCAGATGCCTTTGATGCTGGGGATTATGGAGGAGCCCTGAAGGTATGACCTGCCCCTTGCTCCACCAGCAGAACAACAAGCTACAGTATAAAACACCTTTCTACACCAGGAGAAACAGTCCTGTGCTATCAGCTTTTGTATCTTTATGGTTTATGCAGCAATAAACTCAGAGTGCAGCCCTTGCAGCAGATGGGACTGAATCAGTGTAATAACCCACCCCAAGGCTGTACCTGCTTTGTCCTGAGCCGGGCTGTCACCCTCCCCAGCAGCTTTTACCCACTCTTGGAAGGACTGATTGCTGGGAGATTTGAGGTCCTGTGCTGGCCGCTTTGTACAAAAGCATGAGGATGGATCACTGAGCCTTGGGAAACCTCCCACCCCAAAAATTTGCCCCTACAGACTCAGCTGTACCTTCATTGCACTCTCAGCTTGGGGCCACCTGCCTGGTGTGGGCAAAGAGCATCTTAGAGCACATCCCAGAACATCCATGTGGGATTCCCAAACCCAGAGCTGGGTTGCAGCCCAGGGGTCACCTTCAAGTTACACCAGTGTGTGGAGATGCCCAAGGCTTTGGGGCATTCCAAGTTTTCCTTCCAAACCACACTCTTCCCTACAGCAGCTGAACCAGCCAGAATGGCACTGCACGTAGGGCAGACACAGCTTTTGGAATACATCATGGGTCACTACTTGCCCCCAAATTCTTCCTCCTGGCTAATGCCTTGGAGATGGATGTGCTCTCAGGGCTCTCCCAGGCAATTTGGTCTCCCCTTTCCCAGGGTCTAAGATTTCAGACCCTCCCCATCCCAGCCCAAGGTGTCTCCCCGTGCGCTGACCCTGCAGGACACAGTTCAAAGCCTCCAACAGGAAAAACAGGAAAATCCTCTCTGGCTCTCTCCATGTACACAGTTTCGGTCTGGTTCGTGGTGTCAAAGGAGGCATTCAGCTCCACCTTGCCCCGTGGGCCCTGTGTGCTGCTTGCTGCCTCTCAGCAGATGCCAGGAGCCCCCGGGGGAGGACACCATGGTGGGGAGCTCCCAACAGGTGAACCAACTCCTGCCAGAGAATGTTTGGGGGTACCAACCCCCTGCCCTGCTCCAGGAAGTGAATTCCATGTTTAATTCAGGCACAAAGGGGGAAATCTCTGCTCCCCTCTGTGACAGATCAGCGAGGTACTGGAGCCTTTAAGCATCTCCCAGCTGGAGGGAGCAGCAAGAAAACACGGAGAGGCTGCAAGGTGTGAGCCAAAACCTTCTGCTGGGTTTACCGCCAGGAGATGGCGACTCAGCCCACGGCAGGGATGGATCACCGAGACTCAGAGCCCACTGTGGCAGGCTGGCCTCAGCCCTGCTGTGCTGGTGGGGTCAGGCAGAAACGGGAGCACAGGTACTCGGGCACACACATGGAGAGCACAGTCCCTGTGCCACCAGCTCCGGGCTCTGGGGAGGGATAAGGAGAAACTCCAGCCGGATCCTTCCCTCTGTTCCAGGCAGCATGCAAGGTACCCTGCTGCAGTTAGGGAGATATTCAGGAACTCCTCCTGCGAAGGGTTTATCACCCTCCAGAGCACCAAGGCTGCTCCCATCTCACCTCCTGACTTCCTCACTGACAGCACTTACCATCTGTTTATCCCTCAGGCCCAGCCCTAGCCTCAGGCCAAGAGGTGGGGAGCAGATTTCAGAGACATCAGGAGGCTGCATTTCCTGCTGAGCAGGTTGGTGGCTCTGCTCACCCGTGGGGTTTCAGCTCCTGCTCACAGCTTGGAGCAGGGCAGTGCCCGGGGAACGGGCCCAGCCTGTGTCAGCCCTGGCTCACGTGGAAGGGTGACACACTGGCCGGGCCAGGAGCTGGAAGCAGGCTCAGGGGACACAGGCCTGAGCACCCCTGTGAGCGTGGGGTCGCACAACACCATGACTGCAGCGCTGCCATCCCACTAAAAGGTGCCCCAGTGATAAACCACTGATCCCTTGGAGATCAGGGGCTGTGCCACCCCCACCAGGGACACAGGGGATGAGCAACACCCCCCAGAACCCTGCTGGGGCTCCCCAAACCAAAGCCTCATCCTCCACAGCCTGCACTAAATGCCATATGAGCACCCTCATGGAGATCCCAGCTCCACTTCCAACCCTTCACCTACAGATTTCCTACAGCTGTTTCACATATGACTTCAGGAAGCAGCTCAGATCCTGGTCTGTGCTCACCAGAGGGAGATGCTTGGGGGTGGGAGGCAGCCCATCTGCAGAGCAGGGCCTGCCTTTGAAGAACCACCCTGTGACTTTTGGCTTCTCAAAAATGCAACCACAGAAAAGAATTTTTCTCTCCAGGCCTCATCTGGCAGGGTCCTTGCTCTGAGGTCTCATCTTCCAGCATAAAAGCAAGAAATTCTTCCAGATCTAATGCTGTAACTGCCAGGGGTAGATGTAGCATAGAGTCCTCCTCTGGGTCTGTCTGACATCACTCATCTCCCCACATGGCACCAGTCCCTCCCCCAGACATTGTCCTGACTGCAGTTGCAGAAGATGCTCCAGCTCCCCGATGCCTTTTGCATTCATCAGCTGTTTCCCATATCTTCTTCCTACTCCTTACGCTGCTGTTTGCTGGGTCTGTCACCAAATTCATCAGCATCACACATGGATGGAGATTTCCTGTGGGTCACACACATCCTATTGTTGACCTCATGCTCAGTCTCCCTGTCCCAGCACACACAGTCCCAGCACTCAACAGCATCTGTCCTTCAAACACCACTTTCCCAGAGTGTGACCACCTGGGACCTTCTGGAATTCACCACACATTGATGAGGCCAGCACATCCATAGGGCAGTTGATCTGTTGAATTCATGAGCAGAGTGCCAAAGTCACACCCCGGCCAACAAGGTAAGAAACATCCCTGTCCTGTACAAGCACCTGAGGCAGCTGGCATTTCCCTCCCAGATGGGGATAAGGCAGCACAACACATGCACTGGAGCTTTTTCTCCAGGGCTGCTGGGACACAGAGCCATGGTGAATCTCCCAAGCCTAAGTCAGAGCAATGCTACCATAAATATGCTGCTTTGGACCACTTCAAACAGCCTCTTGCAGATCAAAGCATTGGGGAGAGCAAGGACACATTGATCCCACTATACAATCATGCAGGGGAAGTCAGAAGAGGGTCCTGCAGCCTCTGCAACCCCCTGTCCCTCTGAGAGCTGCTGTCAGCAGCAGTTGGGGTGAAAATGTTGTTGAAACAACCCTTTCCCATTCCTCCCCCCAGCCACGGCTAGCCCCAGCACGAGCTTCATGGCTAAATGTGAACCAGCTTTGGTAAATATAATGAAATCATAAAAAGAGGGGAAATTTCAGCACAAAAGAACTGAAGTCTCTCATGCAACTGTACTTTCCCTTTGGCTAAATTGCTGTGAGTGGTGGATAGACCCTGATTCTCATGGGAACTCATCCACTTGCTGTTTATCTACAGTGCAATAAAAATAATGTTTAAAATAGTCTGTGGAGTAGAAAGAGCAGGAAAAAAAATTGACACCTGATGCTGTTCTTCTCCCTTGTCTGAAATCCACTAGCTGAGCTCTGGAACAGGCATGTCCATGTGATTACAGCTCAGATACTCCCAGACCTTGTTTTGAACAGAAACTGGGATGAAATTATCCTTCTAGAGGACTGAAGTGTTTTTATGAGGTTATTGAAGCACCAAGTATTGCACTGCCAACTCACCCTGGGACCACAGCCGCCTGTAGTGGGGAGAACAGAAAAAAATATCAAAACTCACCAGGCATTGAGGTACTGTGTTAAAAGGCAGCATTATAAAAGCCTAAATGCTGCAGGAAAGCCTAATTTTGTGGCATTCAAACCTCTCCAAACTACATAAAAGAGGGAAAGATGTCATAAAATGCTGAATCCGAGTGCCAGAGGGACAGGGCAGTGCTGGAGCTCCAGTCATACCTCCAGGCAGGCTGTGCTTTTCAACAGAGACATGTGTTTGGGCTGGTTTGCTGAAGAAGTTTTGAATTTAGACTGCTGGAGAGCAAAGCAGCAGGCTTGAGAACCTCTGCAAATCAAAGGTGGAGAGGGAGAGAGATGCTAGTTCCTCCTTGCACTGAGCCTTGGGGTCAGCTCTGGACTAGACTCGGCACTGCCAGGCTGGGCAGCACCTTTGTTTTTTCAGTCATCATTCACTTTTACTCCTTTTCACAAGTTTTAGTAACACTCCCATAAACAGGTTTTTTAATGCAATCCTTTTTCTCTGACACACTGCATGTTAAAGATTAGCAGAGGCTTTTTATTGCAGGTAATAAAGAACCCTCATGTCAAATATTTTAACAATCCAAGTGCTCCATGGGAAAAGCCCAAGGGGCTCCAAATGCATTTCTGCTCTGCAGCCTCTGTCAGGGAGAGGGCAAAGACACAGAGAGTTTTCTGGGAAAACATCTTAGATTTTATCTAATTTTTGGAAAAGAACAAAGTGGCTCCAACCACACTACTGAACCTAAGAGCTTCCCAGCCAGGCATTTCCCACACTCCATGCAGAGCTAGCTGTTCCCCCCTCAGCATCTTCATGGATTTGTTCAAGGGAGACTCCACCTTAAGAAAAGAGTGAATTTAGGGTCATCTTTTGTGAGCTGCAGTTTATCCTCTCCAACATATCCAGCCAGAGCTGCCTGCAGCCATGGTCTGCTACCACAGGACCCCACAGGGATGAGCCCACGAGGGGGTTTCTATCCCAGGTGATGCTGCCAGCTGGAGGCATCACATCCCTGGCTGCAGCCAGCGGGAAGGAGGAGGTGATGAAGGCCAGCACATCATCCCACCCCCCTCACACCTCACAGCACAGAAAGTGTCACTTGCCAGGGCATGAGATGCCTCCGCCCAGGGACACCTGTGGAAACACCCTGCTGCTGTTTGCTCAGAGCACATCAGGTTCCCGATCAGGAGAGCTGGGAGAAGCAGGGCTTGGCCGCTCTGCTTGCTGCTCTCCACAGCCTCAGCATCTCCTGCTTCCTCTGCTTTTGGCACAGCCCGGATCCCTGGCGGGTACCACGAGCACGCACACGGCATCCCCCACCGCTGAGCATCCCTCTGGATTTACTGAGGAAAAATGCGGCCAGCGGCCATTCCAAAAGCACTCGGGGATGGGCTCTCCGCCCACACACAGGATTGCGTTTCCACCCCTCAGCTCACTTTCAGAGGGGGCCGCAGCCTGAGAAACCAGGAAGAGTCGCGCACACACGAGAACAGCCCACGCAGTCACTGCAGCGGCTGCTAAATTTATCACTGCCCACAGACGGAAGAGAGAAGAGCCCCGTGCCGTTCTCCAGGAGCCCAAACGCTGTTTCCCATTCCCTTTCCCCCCTGTTCCCACGGCTCCCGTCCCTCCTGGCCGGGCTCAGCCCTGCCCGAGGGCTCAGCCCCCGGTGCCGGGGGGTCGCAGCGCGGCCCCGCCGCTCCACGGGCACGGGAGGAGCCCTGCAGAGAACGAGATGTGTTTGCCAGCGAGACGTGCTGCCGACATTGCCTGCAAAGCCCTCATAGAATCAGCAAGGCTGGAAAAGACCCCTAAGATGATCAACCAGGGCAGCGCAGGGACCTGCAGAGGCCCCGCTGCAGCACCAGAGACCCCCAGCGCCCTCCCTCCTCCTGCCAGCCCTGCTGAAATAAACAGAGATGTCCCTTCACTTTCCCATGACTGGATTCCCCTGAAAACAGCAGAAAACCCTCCTGCTGATGATAATTAATCTGACAAGAAGTCAGGAGACACAGATTAAGTGTCTGATATCTCTGGGGATCACAGATAATTGTAAAGATAGGCTCTCTTACACAACTGGCAGACAGTCTCCGTGTGCGTTTAGAGGTGAAGGCACAGATAGCCAGCCTGTACCTGGGATTCACCACAGCCTCAGTGCTGATTCCCCACCACTGCTGGAGCTCACACAACCACGCCCTCACCCCAAGTTTGGTATGCAGGGCTCCTCATCCTTCTGGGGTGGCAGCCAGGGCCCAACACATTTTGGGCAGCTGCCATGGGGGAATCTGGGGACATGGGCACACTCGTGGGAAAGAGAAAGGCATTTCTGAAAGCTTTTAGCTCTGGCCCATCCCTGGTCCCAGCAAGGTGAATGACCAGAGAGAGACAGAGTTATTCAGGCAATGGTCCCCCCTGGTCCAGTCCCTCCTGCTGAGACCCTGAGGGTCTCCCCACACAGCAGAGGGAAGCACCTTCCTAAGGCCTCTGGGACCATCACTTGTCTCTTTCCACAGATGAATCCAGGCACTTCCATAACTGCCACACTCACACATTCTGTAAAAATGCAGCCACAGCCCCACACTGCTGCAGCCAACTTTCTTTGGGAGCAAATCAGCAGCCACAACTTTCTCTGCCATCCGTCCCACATCATACATCTCTACAGATGGTTCTGATTAAGATGATTTCTCCCAGCTCCTAAATAGTCCTGAAAATACTTCAAAGTTGTATTGGGTAGCACCTTTCTTCAAGCCTTCAGCACCTGCTTCAAGCCAATCTGAGGGAGCTTGAAAAAAATCCAGGGACTGTGATAGCACAGCAAGGCCTCCAGCTTTCCAGGTTGATGCCAGGTAGGTGCTCTGAAGGTGGACACTGAAGACTTGGGCTGTCTCCTGTTGAGAGCAGCACAGTCTTAGAAATGGAAGAAAGTGTCCTTGAAGAAGGGCAGGTGATGCAGTATTTGCATAATGAACAGGAGCAGAATATGAGAATTGGCTCTCAAAGGAGCAGAAACCATCTCTGATCACTTTTTCTAAGAGTAGATATATGAAGTAGATGTTTGGTAACCCATCTGCAACTGCCCATCATCCTTTTAGGACAATCCATGCAAGCTTAGCAGCCAGCATCCATAACCACACAGCCCACCCCCAGGTCCTGCACCACTGCTGCTTTGGCTGTGTTTTTCAGAGGGCTTTCCTTTTTTGAATTTGGATCCAAATCAGAGTGGTTGTGCTTTAGCTGTGCAGTCGTTGGAGTTCAGTGAGGCCAAGCAGGCCCTGACAGCACAGATGTGTCTCTGAACGAACCAGCCTGGGCTGTGGCTCTGTCTTGCAGCACAGGGAAGGCTGTGGCTGCTTTGGGGTTTGGGATGGCTCCTCTCAGCACAGCTCTTGCTTCCTGGTAATCAGCATGGGGATAAGCTCACTGCAAATGCAGTCAGTGGCATCTGGATCTCAAAATTACTCAGGGCATCTGCTGGTTGGAACTTGCTGGAGCAAGCTATCCATTTTCTCTCCTCAGAGCTGCCAGGTTTTCTCTGCCTTTCATATCTGTGTCTGCAAAAGCCAGAAGGTTTCTCTCCCTAAGTTTTGAGATGGAGAGATCAACCAGATCGAGAAAAAAATTAAAGCCAGAGGTCAGTGCTGTGTTCTGGGGAGCCAAGTCCTTCAAGGGAGGGCTGGGGTTCAGCCTCTGAAGCCAGGAACCTGCAGAGCCTGATGGTGGCATTTCCCCAGGACCTCTCCAAGATGATTTCTCTTCAGGAAGCACCTGTGCAGCTGCTGTCCCTCTTTCATCACCCTGGATCAGCTTCTCTGCCTGCAAAGGAGAGACCATGCACCACCACACTGCTGACCTGCAGCTGCCTGCCCAGTGCCCACAGCATCCCTGTCCCATCCCCTCCTCTGGGGAAAGCTCCACCAGGAAAACACCCTCACAACATTGCTGCTTGCACAACTTTGATTCCAGCTGGGACAAACCAGGAGACCAGAAGACAAGACTGAACCAGCCTCACTCACGTGTTCCCAGCAGCCTCTCAGTGAGGCAGGAAGGTGTTGCTACTCTGTTTTTAAAAAAAAAAAAAAAAAAAAAAAAAAAAACCAACCAAACAAACAAAAAACCTGTAGAGAAAACAGAGAACTTGACCAAGGATATGTAGAGTTCACAATGAGCCAGGGCAGTGGAGATGCTGTCCCACTCCTGGCCCTCCAGCATTACTTTTTCCTTTAAAACTCAGCACAGGAAAGAGGACAAGAAACTCCCAGAGAGAGTTAGAGACCCAACATTGATCAGACCTGAGAGCCGAGCACAAAGCAATTTCCCTCTCTGCATACAGACTTCACAGGCTCTTGCAAGATCCCACCAAAAATCAGAGTGAACTGCTTTCTCTTCATCAAATCCACCTCTGCTCCCACCATCCTGACCGGGCCCGAGCAGGGATGGCACAAGGATCATGCCCAGACACAAGCTGAGCAGCCACGTGGAATTTCCCCAGGAAGCTCTTTTCCAGGCTGGCCAGTAGATGGGGATGGAAGAGCAGCCAAGGGCAGCCGTGTTCCTCCAGCCTGGCTGTGTCCTGATGGCTGGCAGGGCTCGGGGCTGTACTGGCCATGTGCAGGGCCACACAGGGGCTGCATGACTTGGAAGCTCCAGAGTTTAGGTGTCATCCCTAGGGCAGCAAAAGTAGGGATAAACCCTAAAATAACTCCACCAGATGTGCCTGGGGTCTGCCTGTCCCCAGTAATCCAGGGTGGAGAGATCTGTCCTCACCGTGGGTGTCCCCATTGCCTGATGGGGAAATTAAAGAGCACCAGCAAGCAGATCCAGGTCCAGGTGCCTGAGCACCATTGCCTAGTGAAACTATGGCCAAGTGCAGCTCCTGACAGGAAAGAGAGCCCTGAGAGCCCATCACACGCCCCTGCTTGTCTGTACCTGCACGCTGTAACCTCCTGAGAGCACTCAGCACCCACCACCCAGATCTGTGTGCAGCCAAGATGCTGCATGGAGGGAAAACTTGGAAACCCCAGGAAGAACACAGAGGCACAGAGACAACTCCCTCAGCTCAAACAGCTCTGCCACGTTCCGCTCTGTCCCCCAAAGGGTGGCCAGGTGTGCTGGGTTCCCCTGGTTCGCCTCATTCAGGTGGATGATGATGGCCAGGGAGCCATAAGAAATGACAGGACACTCTCCAGCACAGCAAAGGAACGTGTGGGTTTCTGAGGGGTGCTGGTGCCTTTGGACACAGCACTGGTGCAGAAGGGCTTCCTCCACTGGAGCTGGGCTGTCAGAGCTCAGAGCTGCCTGCTTTCAGCCTCCAAAATAAAGAAACAGGAGCAAACAATGAGCGACACTCAGTGCCCTGCCCCTGAGCTTTGCCGTGTCAGGAGCTGTCATTATGTCAATGTGTAATTATACAATTAATTACTGACCATAAAGCTCTAAAGAAAACAGACCTGAAATGAATCTAGTGCTGGAGCAAAGTCCTGAGAGATAACTCTGTGGCTGCTAAGGTGATGAAGACTGAGCTGCAATTTCTAAACCAAAACTGAATTTGCAATTAGCTCGCCTTGTCGCCTAAATCCAACAAAAGACCTTCCTGCATTTAATACCAAGAAGGGATGTCTCTGAACTGCCATCAAACCACAGAGGCTTACAAAAGCCAACTGGAGCAGAGCAGAGGGAGCAGAATCCCAAATGTCTCCTTGGGCTGAGCAAGGCTCTTGTTTGATTTTGGATTTGCTGCACACTCAATGTACATCTCCGAGCAAGCCACTTAATCTGACCCTGGCCCAAAGTTTAGCTGTCTGTCAAATGTTAGAAAAGGGCTTTGTCTGCCTCACAAGGACTCGGAGGTTTAATTACTGGCTGTGCCAAGATGCCCTTAGGTGGAAGCTGCAATGCAAATGTAAAGTATCATTATTAGAGCTTAGCAAATAACTCAAATGTTTTTCTGCAGCAACTCCCTCGAAAAGAAATTAGATTCCTTTCTGGTGTTTGGGCATCTTTCCAGGCTGTCTTGTTGTGACACTCGTGAGCAAGTGGAGAACTAAGGGTATGAAGGTAATTCAGCAAAAGTCAATGCCCAGCTCCTAAACCTGAGCCTCCGCACGGAGCCCCGCTCCTGCCACAGCCCCTGTGTGTGCCCAGCCCGGCCCCGAGGCAGGCAGGGCATGGGGCTGCACCCAGGCAGGGGGGTCCATCAGCTGCCTGTGGGCACATCCAGCCCATCCAAAGAGCCCAGGGACCCCTGGGGACGTGCAGACATCAGCCACTGCCAGCTGAGCTGGCTCCAGTGCGGGTCCCTGGGGGTGCTCCCAGGCTGGGCACTCAGGGCCTTGCTGAGCCAGGGGAGCAGCAGAGATCAGAGATAAGGGAGAGAGGCTTTGCTGAAAACGTTTCCACAGGGAGCCATACATCCCTATCAGCTCATGCTTGCAAATCCTGATGATTTGAGCCATTTCATGCTCGTCTCTGACGTAAATTTGCATCATAAATTCTTTGGGATGGCGGTTCTCTGGGGCTGGGCATTTGCTGTAAAGCTCCAGGAGTTGATGAGGATCTGACAAAACCTGCCAGCTCCCGCTGTAATCACTCAGTACCTTCCTCAGCACCGTGTGCTGGACCATGGCCCCTGAGTCCCAGGCTAGAGGTGCACAGAACATCACCACAGCCCTGACCTCCCCAGCAGCCTCGTGTGAGTGGGAGCAGCACAGAGGAACATTTTCAATTAGCTTTACAGAAAACATTTGCCTGAAACTGGATGCTGTGTGAAACTCCTGAACTCTCCTTTTTCTTTCAGAGCTGGGGGGGAGGCGAGGGAGGGACAGGGGGAATTGGAAGAGCTTTTTATTTATTCAGATTGGAGTTGCACTGCTTTGGAGCATGTGTGGTTTGGCCAGGCAGAGGCAGAGCAGGATAAAGGAGCTCCTGCTGAGCTCCACACCCAGGCTGCTCCATGGGACTGGACCAGGACACAAAAGCAGAATGCCCAGTGCCCGTGGAGGAGCTGGCCTGCAGGCTCAGCCACACAGTGCCTGCATGGCACAGGATCCCAGAAGGGTTTGGGTAGGAAGGGACCTCAAAGATCATCTTCTTCCAACCCCTGCCATGGACAGGGACACCTTCCACTAGCTCAGGCTGCTCCAAGCCCCATCTAGCGTGGGCTTGGACCCTTCCAAGGATGGGGAAGCCACAGCTTCTCTGAGCACCCTGTGTGAGGGCCTCCCCACCCTCATGGGCAAGAATTTCTTCCCGATATCCCATCTAACCCTGCCCTCTGTCAGTTTGAAGTCATTCCCCTGTCACTCCCCTGTGTCCTGTCACTCCATCTCTTGTTCAAATCCTTCTCCAGCTCTCCTGGAGCTCCTTTAGCACCTTAGGTCTCCCTGGAGCCTTCCGTTCTCCAGGCTCAGCTCTCAGCTCTCCCAGCCTTGTCCCCAGAGCAGAGGTGCTCCAGCCCCCCATGCCATGCCCTGACACATCCCCTGCTGGGGCTGGTGCTGCAGGGTGGGCACCAAGCAAAAAGTGCAGCAGGAGAAGGGGAGCTGGACCTGCCAAATGCCAAGCATTCCAACATTCTCCTCTTTCCTTCGGGCTAAACCTGCCCTGCCTAAAGCCTTCCACTGGCTCTGATGAACATGTCCCTGGTGCCAGGGAGTCAGATCACCTTCAGTCCCAATTCTGGGACAGTGTGGCCAGACAAGGATGCCCTGCCTGCCATGCTGCCCATGCACAGCTGCCCCTCACCCACCACAGCTTTCCTGGGCCCCCATTCCAGCACATGCTGTGACATGATTTATTCCATCTAAATAACTTCTTCTTTCCTCTGTGGCTGATTTCTTCATGGCCAGGGCTCCACAGCCTCTCCAGCCCACTGAGCTGCCAGCACAGTCTTTTGTTTCAGTGCTTGCCTCTCCCAAGAGCCTCACTTGCTTCTGTTCCCCCCAAAAACACCACCAGCAGCCCCAGTGCCTAGAGCAGCATTCCTGGAGCCAGCCAGGGCTGCAGCACAGCAAACTGAGCTCCTGTCCCACCGTGAACTCCTCTGTGGTTTCTTTGTTTGTGTTTTGATTTGAAACAGCAACAATTAGGAAAACAGCAAGAGCTTTTACTTCATTTGTTTTTCCTCCTTGGCTGGGCGTTTCCTCCCCAGACACCACCCTGCAAAGGTGCCTTAGCCTCCTCATGGCTCTGCAGGTTCCAAACATTCACAGCTGGCATTGCAGAAACTCTGCTGGGGAGAGGAACACGGTGTTATTTCATCTGCAGCTCACAACTGGGGCTGCATTATCTGGGACTCCTTGGGTGTGATTTTTCAGCAGAACTGGGCTTCCATCCTCTTGCTGAGAGCTCTACACTCCACTTTTCTCTTTGGTGTCCCCAGTGAGTACCTGGTCCTCTGCCTGCAGATGTCCTGATGGCTGTGTGGTCCTCTGCCTGCACTCCCAGCTGAGCCACAGCTTCTACAAATCCCTCATGGCTGAGGCACGTGGTTTTTAAAAATCTGTATCTGCCATGCAGACTGTGACAATATGAAAAATAAGAGCACTTGTAATTAAAGAAACCCATTGCAAATTACTTAACAGCACAAGCTCACGCCAAGGCCCAGGCTGTTAACAGTCTGAAGCCATTCAGCCAAGCCACACTCAAGCCATGACAAGTCAAAAAAATAAAGTTAATAAAATATCCTTGAAGTGAAATGTAGGTCACAGTACTTGATCTGCATATTTATAAAAGCTGAGCCTAATCCAGCCAAACTTTCCAGAATAAAGTTCTTGCTCATCTTTGATCCTTCCTGTGCCTCCTTGGGGAATATCAGTTTTCCTCCAGCAAAGTTAGATGGGATTAAGAGTCACCTTAAAAAGAGCAAGATCTGCACAGGGTGGGGAGTGATGGAGAGCTGTCCCTGGAAGCTGAGGGATGCCCTGGCAGCACGGGGCAGCCCCTGGGTACGCTCTGGGCACACATTAGCAGCACCTCAGGCAGCCAAAATGTACACTCTCCTGGCTGAGGTCTGGGCTAGTGCAGCACCTGCCAATCCAGCATCAAATTCCATCATCAGCTGAAGCCCAAAGAGTCTCTCTGCCTCCAGGGCCTGGCTTAATCTGCTGAGTCCAGCCTACAGCCTCATGGCAAAACCTTCTCTTGGCAACTCATTTATCCAGCACTGGATAATTAAGCTTCTGCAGAAACTCCTAACCTTAAAGAATCCCCCTCACACCACCTGGATGGATCCTGCAGGCTGGAGGCAGCCACCTCCTGGATCACATTATTCCCTGCTGCTGCTCCAGCTATGCTCATGCAGTGCCACAAGGCTCCATTTCCACAAAAAGCATTTCCACAAAAAATCCCCCAGCTGGGGGCTGCTGGGGAAGGCAGCCCCCCAGGCAATGCGCCTTGTGCCTCCTCCCCTGAGAGCCCTGAGGAGTGACATGAGGGCCAGAACCCCCTGTTCCAGAGCCCCTGGGTGGCTCTAAACCCTGCAGGGTGGGCAAGCTCCCTCCTAGCCAGGCGAGGGATTTCGCACAATGGGTGTGAAGGAGTGTGTCTCAGGACAGGAGATTAACAGCTTCAGCCCAGCTGAAGGTTTGGGGGAAGGAAAAGTCTTTGACACATCAGCTCTTGGAAGTATAAGATGCTTCTCTGAAGTACCAGAGGCTGAGAGTTTCTCTGTATGTTTGCAAATATAAATACTTGTGCAAACACAAGGGAAACCACAGATATTATTCACCCCAAAATTGCCCAGGAAGTGGCTCTGGAGATTATCATCTTAGCTACAAAATAGCAGGAAAATTCAGGCCTACAGGACCAGTGGTCTCGATGTGTTGAGGTCAAGAGCTGGGAGTGAAAATTCTGAGAATCATTATGATAAAACCAAGGTTATAAAAAACCTCTTGCCTAGACTGGGTCCTGCAGAGTTCTATGAATACCAAAGCAGTGCTACCAAGCCCTGTCCCAGCTCCCCAGTTTGGCCAGTGCACCTCCCCAGTCTGAGCTGGTGTGACATCACCCCCTTGCTGCTGCCACCAGCCCAAACTCCAGTCCTGGCCCTGACCATCCTGTCCTGCACATCCTACCAGAGCCCAGTCACACGTGTGGCTCATAACCCACTCCCATCCTAGGTCACAAGGGACATCTTGCTGTAGCCAACACCATCCCAAAGCCTGTGCAGCCCTGCAGGTAAGGGCTGCCAGCAGCACTCAGCCTCCTGGCTTTGAAACCCCTCCCTGATCGAGCAGTGTCCCTGTGTGAGTCACTGCCCGCATGCAGGATGATGAAAACAATCCCTCATCCCTCTGGCTGTGCCTTTGCTCTCTGGAGACAGCAGGCTGCATGCTGTCACCACGAAAATATGACAGTTTCTCTCTCTCTTCGCTGCAGACAGAACCAAAGTGGGCAAGTACCACTGAGGCTGGGAAATCAGGAGGCAAATCCCCCAATGAGCACACACCATCCAGCATGCACAGCTGTGCTTGCAGCCAGAGGGTATCCATGGGCTTTCTGAATTTTTGTGCAGCAGTACAGCATCAAATCTATTCTCTGATCTTTTCCATCCCCTTCTCTCTGCTCCCATTCTCCATCTTAATATATTATCTATTTAAATACATTAAAGTGTGAGTTTTAACCCCCTCCATATGCATTCTAAGACACACCCACCTCTTAGTCCCTGTTCCAGCCTGGGGCTGGCGCATTGCAGAACCAAACATCAGCTCCAGGTCTCCTCACCACAGAGACAGGAGTCACAGGGTGCTGCAGAGAGGGAATCAGACTTCTCACCTCCCCTCACGTGGCCAGAGACTGTGGTGATCCAGAGCCACTGGGGCAGGAAGGAGTTTGGGGTGGTGAAACCATCCACCCTAGGTTCAGGACACTGAAAACCAAAGCCAGCTGCGGGCAGGAGACCTGTCAGGCAGAACCTGGCTCCAGCCAGGGCCTTGTCCGGCCTGGGGACACTGTAGCCACCTCCTTCTCCTCAGAGATGGTGGCTCAGATGCTTGGAGAGCTTGCAAGGGTGGGGAAGAACAGCTACAGCCTCACTGCCCAGCATTCTGCAGGGATAAGCTGAGGCACACATGGAGCTTCTCCACACAAAACGGGACTTTCATCAGGCTCAAGCCCTGGGTTTGTAGCCAGAAGGAAAGCAGGGGCTTGTCTGTAGTTACACAAGAAGTTTGTGGAGAGGAAATCAGCCCAATTTTTCCCAGTCTTTGATTATCCCCCCAATAAGGGGATGCACAGCACTTCCTCTGTAAGCCACAGAGATTCTTGGAGGTGGGAGGTGCCAGGTCTCTCCCTCTGAGGTCAGGGAAACGCCGGAGGCAACCAATGCCTCCCCCTGCTTTCCCACCTCTCCTGACAGAGCGCAGGGAGCCGTGGGCAGGGGGCTGCCCCGCCGCGCCCCAGGGTCCCACAGAGCCCCATCCTGAGTCATGGAGCGCTCCAGCCCCAGCACATTATATCAGGATGAATCACTCACTGACCTCTGCCTTCCACAGTGTTCGGTTTCTAATTTTATGGGCTGTATCAGCAGGGTTATTGAATCCAGATGTCTGCAAAATGCAACTGCAGCACACAGAAAGCCGCAAGGAGAGGCGTTGGTGGCAAGGACCGGGGCATGTGGTTCATTTTTCATAAGCAAACCCTGGCTTAGGAGGGAGAGGAAGGCACCTCCTGTCCCCTGCCTGCTCAGGGCTCTGCAGGAGGGAGTGATTTCCATAGGCCATCTCGCATTTCCCTCACTAACTTATCCTTGCACTCCCTTCTCCTGAAAGCATCTGTTCCCCCAGGCAGCTGCCCAGCCACGGCAAGCTCAGGTGGGTCCCACCTGAGGGAGCTTTGGGAGATGCTGCAGAAACCTGGGAGCCTCTGTGCCTTGGCAAGGACATGGTGCTGCCATGGGATGAGCACTGGACTGGAGCACAGCTCCAGCTTTCCCGAAGTGACCTCTCAAGCACAGATCCCTGATGGCAGAAGCCAGCCAGGGCCAGCAGCACCTGACAGCTGCATGTGATGGGCATCTGGTTTGCATAGAGCACAGCTGGCTCTGAGACAACACCACTGCCTTTGGCCCTCCAAGGGGAGAAGAAAAGAAAAGAGAAAAGGAATATCCAGACCTTGCCTAAACATCAAAGAGGAGCCTGTGGAGTGACCTGCCTGCAATGGGGCCACAGGAACCCTCAGCACTGCCTGTACCACGTGGGTGGCTCCCAAGCACTGACACAACACGGGATCAGAGGCACCAGGGGGTGGAAAGGATTATTGATTTAGTTGATGTTTTTAAAGATATCCCTGCCCCTTGCCTGCCCTGCAGCTCTGACATGGCAGACCTGACCTGAGCCTCTCCAAGCTGGGGGTTCCCCAAGCTATGTGTGGATGCACATCCCCCAAGGAATGGTGCCCAGCCCCCTCCATCACCAGCAGCTTTCTGCAGCACTGCAGCCCCTGATCCTTGGTGTGACAATGAGCAGGGCTGTGTTCAGCACCCAAAAGAACAGCAACAGGTCCTAACCCAAATAACTGCATTTTCTGCTTAGCTCCACTGTACAGTGACTCCAAACAAACCATTCCCTCCCAGGTTTTAGTTCACCTGACACCGTGCACTGACATATCTTCACCTTCAGGAGAAACACTGGCCTCCAGGTGGAAGATTTCCGGTGGTGCCTTGCTTCCTGCTAACTGAAAACCCCACAAACGTTTACTTGGCTCTTGCTGTGTGCAAAGTGCTTTCAGGAGATGAACAATTTGGCTGTGTTGTTCACACCTTGGCCTCTTCTCCTCCTGAATAAGCCCCAGGAGAACATCTGCCTTCTACAGAGAGGCCAGCACTGGTCCTCTGCAAGCTCATGGGAGGTGGAAGATACACCAATGCTCTATTCTGAGCTTCTCCCTGGCACTGCTGGGATGTCTGTGGGGAATTTCTCTGCACCCACCTGCTCTCCTGGTGCTATGGGGCTCAAACCAAGCCAAGTCCTGGCTGGGAAAGGCCTCCTTTGCTCTCACCTCTTCCCTGCAGCTTGCATGTCTCACTGCTCAGGACAGAGGGGAGTTGTGCAGAGAAGCAGAGAGCCAGGAACACATGTGGGTTTTCTCATTTTCTCCTGTGTCACCTTGGAAAGAGTGAGGTATAATACATAAAACAGAGAGAGACAGTAATAATGAAGCTGACCTTCACCGTGGTATTTCATCTGACACGGCTGCCCTACGCCGAGTCTCTGCTGGCCTTGGCTGCTCTTAGGGCTGCTCCTGCCTCTCAGGAACCCAAAATGAGTCTTTCAGAGCAGCCAGTGAATCTGGGCTGGTATTTCTGCTGCACACAAGTCACACACGGACACTTCGAGAAAGCTCAGAAGACCTGCAGGGGATGAGTTTAACGTACAGATGGACTTGGTGCCAAGTTTCAGCCTAATGGGAATCACAACAGCTGACTTACAACACCTCCCCTTTAAAGTCAGGGTTTACAGGGAAGGAATCTCTGCCAGATCCAGCAACTATAGCAACTGCTGTAATAAAATAGCATTTCAGCGTAAAGCTGT
Source organism: Phainopepla nitens (assembly GCA_013400175.1). NCBI lineage: Eukaryota > Metazoa > Chordata > Aves > Passeriformes > Bombycillidae > Phainopepla > Phainopepla nitens. Next base: position 99,016 of record VXBQ01014493.1, on the reverse strand, counting down.
TTTTACAGCACATCACCACGTTTATGGGATGGCAGTTTCCAGTGTTTTTCAGATGTCTTCTGCCAGAAGATTTAATTGGATTAGCAGTTAAAGAGGGAGGGATCATATTGGGTTGTCAAATACACTCCTTTCCCTGCAATGGGAAAATTTATATCCTACAAGGTGATTCATCAGGTATTAAATTAATATCACACTTGATCTCGGCTGACTAAAAGGCCAGGCTGGCCACAGGGCCCAAACCTGGTCACACTGAAGTCAACACGACTTTTGCAACTGGCTTCAGTGAGGCAGCTGTGATCCAAGCCATAGTCAGACTTGCCTGAAGCCTAGAAACCCATATCCACACTCCTCACAATACGAGCAGCAAAGAGCTACCATCTATAATGGATTGAGGTTTATCTCAGCTCAGCCCAAGCTGATGCAAATTTTACCGCTCATTTGCATGGGGCCAAAATACCAAACAAAGCTGGGCTTAATTCTGAGTGGCACCATTTCTTCCTGTTGTTCCAGTCCAGTGTTTGCCTCTTCCACAGCTCTTTGGTCTTCTTCCGTCATAGGAAAATTTCTTTCAATGTTTATGAGGGTGGAAAAGGCAGTCCTATGACCAAAAGAGATTTACCAGTATCTCAACTTCAGTTTGCATCAGTGGACAGATAAATTGGTCCTAAAAGCTTCAGGACTGACAGCACAGAGGAGAAAAAAACACTAAAAAGAAAATCAAATTATATTTCAAAGAAATACTGATATCATATCTGACACTAAATTAAACTAATACTCGAAGAACTGTTTGTTCCTGATAACTCAATGCAAGGGATCCTGGCATTTCTGTGAATATGACAGACTGACATCCAAGCTTGAAACAGGCTTCTTCTGTCTGGTAACCCTAAGGTGCCTCAGACCAGACACCTCCCCTGTACACCAAGTCCCACGTCCTGTACTTAATCCAGGCTTTAGTGATGAGCCACCTGATTTACCCCATTCTTGGGCCTATCTCTGTCTGCCAAAGTGTCTTCCTATTAACCTGAACCTATTAATCTGAATTAGCTTAGGTTTTTGTCACTTTATTGAAGAGTTTGGACCCCTGCCATGGTTTGCTGATGCAGCCTAGGTCTCCCCAGCCCCACCTCCTCTCCTCCCACCATGGCTCCCCCACATGCTGCACTCTGCCTGCTGGAAGGGGTGCTCTGCCCACACACCAGAATCCACAGGCACCACCTGAAGCCAAGGTGGCTTAATCAGGGCTGAAGTTTTGCAGTTGTCTCTCTCCAAAACTCCTCTGAAGCTGTGACCCACTGTGGAACTGTACCTGCTCCTCTTTCCACTTCTGTCAGTCCAACACGGGAAAAAAGCTTGGAGAAATCAGAAGTGAGCATACACGAGAGAGAAACTTGGTACTGACTTTTGGTTTCCCAAGAAGGGTTGCCAATGCACAAGGCTCAAAGCAAAGGACAGATCACACCAATGTATGCTGTGTAAAGCAAAAAAGACTTTGCCCCGTTTGGTCTGGGGGGCTCATACCCACAAACAAGCACACCTGGAGCAGCCTGAAGGGAACAGACCTGGCCAACACCCTTCTTACTGTGTGGAAAACACAGCAATATCCTGCTCAGCCTCTGAAATAAACCCATCAGTGCCCTGCTGGGCTTAGGACTGGTGAGGGAGAGCTGCCTTTGGCTGAGTATTTACTGTAGTCTTTTCTGCACAACTCACTTGCAGCACTCAAACAAACAGTGAAACTCTGTGGGTGTCTGGGTAGGGAATGACCCACGGGTGCCACGGAGGCTGTGGGATTGGTGTCAGCTGTGCAGGAAGGTTTGCTCATCTGGGCTCTCTGAGCCAGACCAAACCAGCCCTCACCTTGTTTATTCACCCAGGGCACCTGTGAAATGCGAGTGGGAGCCATTATACACCCACTCAGGACAGGCAGGAATGACAACACCAGGTGCAGAGAGATGGAGAAACGGACAGGGAAAGAGTCAGCCTCGCTCCCATGGGCAAAGGTTCCTCAGCTGATACCAGGAATTACAGTGAACAGCCCAAAGGGCAATGGCCAGTGTAGAAACAAATAAAGAGAACCCCAAATGTGGTCCTCCTGCCCCCTGGAGATGGTGGCTCTGGGGCGAGCTGGAATTCAGGATGGATGATAATCCCAAGGGAGCTGCATGGCTCGAGGGTATCCATCACCAAAATTGTGTTTTCTCCCTCAGCTTTGCCATCGCTCTCCCATCTCTCAGCACAAGCTGAAGATCAGAGGCTGTCTTGTGACAGGGTAGCAGCACCCTTGGCACATTGAGGGATGGGATAAAAGCTGAGTGCTCCCAGAATTAGAGGCACCTTTCCAAAACGTCAGCCTTCACCTCAGTGCTGGTTTGCCTCTATGTAAAACAGACTTTAAAAACTTGCTTGCTGCCCAGGGAGTAATTCAAGTCTTCATCAGGCAATGTTCAGGGATTCCTTTAAAGATGGAAAGTTTTATTAGGTGTTAGAATGGAGGATGATATATCCATTGATATGAAAGCTCTCTACACAGAGAGATTTAATTCGCTTGAAAAGTGTGTTCATACTTTACAAAATGATCTGCTCATCTGTAAAGCTGCAAAGTGGAGGTCTGGAGGCTCATCCCCAGCTCAGCTCTGAGTGACTGTCACAACCCTGCCCTGATTTGCACCAGGCAGGAATCTGCCTGCTTCACAGAAATGGGCCTGTTCTTTGAAAGCCCATAGTTAGGCTGATCATCCAGCCTTTGACATGGTTTAGAAGGGAGGAATATTTTTTTCTGTTATTTAACAGATTTGAAAGGGAGATAAGGAAAGAAGCAGTGAGTTACTCAAGGCCATGATAAATGTTTGGGCTGTTTTACTGAGGTCTCCAGGGGCATCAGCCACCTCAGCCACCTATCCCCTCAAGCCTGTTGTGTTGGCTGATACCCCCATCAACCTCAGGGTCAGTTCTTAGCAGGAGAAGAGCAGATTGTGAACAATGTTTACCCAGGAAATATAACTGGTGCTGAGGAAGCTGAAGGGGGAAAAACATCAACGGTGTAGAAAAGATAACAAACACCTTCAGTACCACCATAAATAATATAAAAGGAAAGAAAAGCATACCTCCATGGAACAAAGATATCCCTATGATTGGCAGCAACACCCACAACCTCCTCTCAGCCATTACCTGTGGTTTTCAGTGCAGAACATTTTTGTGTCTCACCACTGTTGTCTGATCTGGTTTTTGCCCATTTTCCTCATTTTGCACAGCAAGGAGCTGCATCCTGGCCTGGCTCCTGGAGGAGCCTGAGGTGCCTCCCACTGCAGCCCAGAAAAGCCCTGGAAGCCCAAGCACAACAGCACCACCAGGACACAGCTAATCCATCCTGAGCCGAGCCCAGGGAGCCACAGAGCCCAGCCCAGCCTGTCCCTCAGCCCCAGCTCCTCACCCTCTCCTTTCCCTGCCATGAATTGCTTCACAGACACACAGGAGGCCAAAGCAGCCAAGGCAGAGCTGGAATCTGCATGTCCAACACCTGGGATCCACAGGGGATGGGGACCCTGCCAAGAATTATTTTAACCTTCAATATTTCTGGCAGCAGAACTTCAGTCAAACGGTTCCTACTGTTTTTTTGGGTTATGTCACTCTGACACAAGTTGGTCCAGACCAAACCTATCCACGTGCTCAAAGAGAGAAGGGTTTGTTTTCCATCTTAATGGACTTTCAGTAGCAGGGGAAAGGATGCCTGAAATAATAATCCTTAATAAACTCAATAGCTTCAAGAAGGAAAATCAGGCTAGATACAGCTCATGTCCAGTACAGATGCAGTGTATATTTTTCTCTTCCCAATCACTCATCAGGCAGTGGTGGGGCATTTCCCTCCTGCATCCCAAGTCCTCCCTGCAGAGCCAGGTGGAAAGTGCTGTCCAGGGACCCTAAACTGGCATTTTTAGTGCAAGTTACTTGCAAAGAGTCTTTCTTTCTGGAAAAGCAGAAATGTAAATGAAAGATTTCAGTTGATGTGAACTACATTGGTTCCAGTTAACCATAAAAATTTAAAAAAAAAAGAAAGGAAATGGTGAGATTTTAGGGTAATTTGGAAAATCTTAGTGAAACAGCCAGTATTAGGCAAGGGGAAGAGGGGCTCTGTACCATTACTTGTGCTTTTCTGTGTGTTTGTTGCTGCAGGTGGAGCTTCAGAGGAAATTCCTGGGAGCTGTACCTGGGTTAAGGAGCCCTCTCGGAGCAAGGGGCAGATGCTGATGCACTGAGGCTACTTTTGAAAATTACTTATTAAAAATCATGTGAAAAGCAACAAGAATGGCTTTTTCCATCCCATTATTTGAATCCAGCTGCTGACCTTGTCTCTGGGAAAATAATTATTCTTGACTTCGAAGTGGGGAGGGTTTTTGTGCCAAAGGCAAATGTCTATAGATTTATATTATTTGGAAAAATCAAACGGCTGCAAGCCAAGCCATCCAGCTTATAAAACACAACCAATCCTCCAGGGATAATTTAAAACTGACCCTGCAGCACTGAAATTCCAACCATGGATGATGCAAAATGTAATTCACCATTTTCTTATCTCCTGATGGATGCCCCCATCAGTGTGGGCCAAAGACCAGCCAGAGCAGACTGAAAGAAAGTAAAAATAAAAATTAAAAAACAAAAAGTCTCCAAAATAAGTTTGTGCTAACAAAGGCAAAAAGGTCTGGCGGGCCAGAAGGCAAACTCTGTCGTCCACACAGCCAAGAGTTACAAAGGCAGCCACAGTCCATGCTTTTTCCATTGTGCTCTGCCAAAATAACCCACAAAATTCTCCTGGGACGAAACAACCCACTCTCTGCTGCTCGAGCAATCCAGGCTCAGATCCTGCTTCTGACTAATGAAACTGTGAGCTCTGGTGCTTGGTTCCTGCAATCAGGATCATCTGCTGGTGATGGGTGTCTGCAGCCCTCAAACCTCTAAGCACAGGGAAAGTTCCTTTCCATCTGTGAGATCTCCTACAGCCAGGGGACCACCTGAACCAGGATGAAGCAGCACCTGGTCCCACCACAGGTGTCAGTGCTGGTGGTGAACCAGTTTGGCAAGATAGGAAAAAAAAAAATTTACTGGGTAAATATTTTGTAAAAATATTTACTGGGTAAGAAGCTCTTGTGGATCAGAGAAGCTGTAGGAGATTTGCCCAGTTGTGTTGGCCACAAGCAGGAACACTGTGAGGTGTGTAGCCTGTTGGGGAAGAAGAGGGTTTAGACTGCCAGGAGTACTGTGTACCCCACCTTGCAACTCACTGCAACAGGGTTCTGCCCCAGTTCACCAGGACAGGGGGATTTCTCTGGAAAACTGTAGGTACAGGGCTCATCCAGAGCAAACAGAAGCAAGACTGACAACAAAAAGCAAGATTTATGCCAAGGCTTCAGTAAGAATAGAGTGATCATTCCTACAACATCAAACTCTGAACAGGGCACGGTGATGAGACATCCAGCCTGAGCCATCTCAGCATTCAGCAAATACCCTCTCCAAATTCATAGCACACACAGCTCTCCCTGTCAGGACACCTGGCACATCACCTTTCAGATGAAAGTTTCAGTACTTTTTAATAAAAGAAACTCCACCAGACCAAAGCCCATCAACAGCAGCTCCCTCTCCCCCCCTCTCTGTCACTGAGTGACTGATGGCTCTCTGAGATCCCCTGGGTGTGTGCACACACGAGGGGCTGCAGTCACCACTCAGGCATGGCCAGTTCAGTGAGGGAGAACTCTTCATTCCAGATTTCCAACTGGTTTTGGTCTCCAGCCTCCAGTAAAGCAGAGAGTGGAGTGCTTTAGCACTTCACAGCAGTAGACACTGGGGAGGAGTGTGGAGCATCATCTTGCTGCACTTTATGGGGGTTCAATTGCCCCACGTGCTGCATGCAAAGCACGAGCAGCTGAGATCACCTCTTTGCTCATCCCCCTCTTTACACACAAGCCCCTCACAGATGTCAGAGCCTGCTTTGGTTTCACTGATCACTCACACTAGGAAATTTTGAGAGACTGAGCTTGTGACTCAAAGAGTTTTGCCAAGTAAAATATTGGCCTGAAACGGTGTCCTAACAATACAAAGTAGTTGACACCATAAAATAAACAATTGCATAAAGAGAGCATAGCAAAAGGGTATTTGGAACCACCAAGGATATCGTGGAGGTATTACTGAGCCGGACTGGAGCTAGCAAAAGCAATTTTTGTGACAAAAACAAGTGTCAGTCTTTCCAACACCCCAGTCCCCACGTAGCAAATGCATCTCTGCCCAGAACTGGCCACATTGCTGGCTTCTTCCTTCAAGTTTCTTAACTTTTACAGCATGCAGAAATAATAGAAATAGTGAAAACAGACTGGGACAGAGAATCCATTAAAGAGTGAGTGTACTTATGGTTACAAAGCTCCACACTTGGATATACAGCTACAGATTGAAATGGCAAAAGGAGAACTAGAGCCTGCCATGTTCTTGTAATATAATCACAAGAAAAATGTTGTAATTCCAAGCAGAAAGTCTTCAAAAGAATCAGCTGGGCTCAATTAGTAGCAGCAGTGGAACTGCTTCCCCATCATGCTGAGAATATCAGCAGAGAGAAAAAAAAAAAAAAAGAAGAAAAAAATCATTGTTAATTGTCAACAGAAGCAGAAAAGCCCTTACCAGGTAGAATTTCATTGTCTCCAGTGCCTGTCCTTGCTGTCACTATGAAGAGTGCTAAACTGTTCACAGTCAGCAGCATCAAGCACACCTGGAAGCCTCCCTTAGTGAGCAGAAGGACACAAAAATCCTCAGAGCACACCCCCATAACCAGCTGCTTGCCCTCAACACAATTTCCATGCAAGAAGTTATTTGCACTTTATTTTCAGAGACAGCTCAGATTTTAGGTCCATCTAGCAGCATCCTACCCTGCCAGGTGCTCCAGGGCAGTGTGGGGACCTCATGGCAACTGGCTGGTGGCAATATCTGCTCATCATGTTGATCTCAGCCTCAGGCTGAGCTTGTTGGCAGAGCTGGACTAAAGCCCTGCACTAAAACACCTCCTTTTGGCAGCCATCACTGTGGAGTAGCACAGCTTGAGTGGGGTTCATCTGCCTCCAATAGGCTGTCTACAAATGAATTGACCCAATCTAAACTAGTCACCCTGGGCACTGGTAAAGTCCATGATGGCAAGCAGTCACCCCAGAGGATAAGCCCCCACCTGCCTTAGGATGAAGCACATCCTGGGGAGAAGTTACTCTATTTTTGCCTATTTATTCTGATTACAAAGAGAATAACTTAGCCTTGGATATCTTGTAGGTTTGGTGAGATGACTCCTGCTGCCACTATCATGTGAAAGGCTGGTGCCTCCTGTGTTATTACAGCCTAAAGCTCTGTTCCCTCAGGAGAAGGAGCATGGTAGGGAGGACAGCAGCTGAACACAACACGGTGCTGCCAGGCCACACGAACCTCCCAAAGATTCCCATTCCTTCCTGAGAAGCTGCCCAGAGAACACTGCTCCCCGTTCCCACGCCTCGACTGAGCACATCTTCAACACCCTGCTCAGCAGAGCAAAGCCTGGACGTGGTTTTCAAGGCCTTTCTTTGCCAAGAGAGGGATATTGCTGTGACCTTTCTCACCATTTCCTATAGCAATCTCATCTTAATTTAAAATGTCATGCCCTGCGGCTTCTCCATAAAATTTTAAAAGCACCCAACACACAAATAAACAAACAGACCAGAGGAGTTTTTCTGTAAGCAGCAGAAATAACACAGGGTAGTTTCCTGGGGATTTCTGCATTGTGGTTGGATTCTCTGGTGCATGATAAAGGATGTGCTGTGATTGAAACTCCTTCTGTGGTTGGAGCATTTATAGCATCCCCCTGTGTGGATCCTCTGCAGTCTACCAAGGGTTGAGCTTAGATGTCAATCTTCTTACTGTGACTATTAATAGAAGTGCTTTTTATCTTTTGATCTGCATATTTCACACAATTTTAGAGATTTGCAATTCCAAGAACACAATAAAAATGTTGGTTTTTTGCTGAAATTTGGGGCTCAAAGGGCAGTATGTAGGAGTGAATGTGGATGGATAAACAAACACATACACACAGAGCTCACATATGAGCACACCATCCTTCCCTCCTTAGGGAACTAGGGTTTAAATAAAATTAAAATACTTTTTAGAATTTGAAAATCTGCCATGACAGTCTACATCATTTCCTATTTTTAGTTAATTTTTGTAGAGAAACAACTCTTTTGTGATCACACCCTGCAAGCCTGTCCTCAGCCCCAGAAAGGTTTGTGTTCATCTGGCTGGGATCAGCAAGGCATGGGTGCAAGTCTTTCAGGCAGAGTCACCACATTGTTTTTGAAAAATCAGCACCTGGGTAAAAGGTAGAATCCTGACAAGGCAGGAAAGGCAGAAAAAGCTTTTCTTGCCCAGTCACAACACAGGTATGGGCTGACACACAGCTCCACATCCACATCTGCAAGGATTTTTCAAATGGCAAACTTCATAGCTAGAATTTCTGAGTGTAGGACCCACAAGAGGGACAGATTTCCAAAGGACAGAGCACCCCATACTTATGGTTGGGTCTATTCTTGCCCACTTTAGAAATGTTGAAACACAGATTTCTGTGTGCTCCTCTCTAGAGGGGGTAGACACACAGCTCTGAATCCTGGCCTGTTCCCTCTACAGCAAAAGCAGTTTGTCATCTTGTTTTTCTCACCAAAATGCATTTTGGCAGCCCTTAGGTATCTTTTTCACATTTGTAAAGCAGCCCAGTTTGTTTCATAGATTTGATAATGCGTCCACTTCCCTTGCCTTGTTTGTCTGATGGTGTGCAGAGAAACAGGGTGTTTTTAAAAAATAGCAACTAATTCTGTAAATCACTCATCCTGTCCTTGTCATCAGCCATTTTCCAGAGACATCATCACATCAAACTCCATGTCCATTTCAGGCTTTGAATGATAACACAGTTCCATTTAGCCGACTGAGAAGGATGTAGGGCACAGCACACAAAAATCAGAGTGTCTTTCCAAGATTTTTAGGTCAGGCACAGTTTTCAGGAGATATTCCTGCTGTCAGCTTCTGGAGCAACGTAAGAAATTGAAGCTTTGAACAACCACCATCTTTCCCTATTGACCCAGAGCCCTTCTGAGCCAGGACAGCAGTGCAGGTACCCTCAACAGCATCACAGAAATGAGCTGGCAGCCAAACCATGGGCACAGACCAAGACTACTCCAATAACCACACTCAGCTATCAAAAGCTGTCTCTGTTACTGTTAAAGCAGTAAAAGACCACCACAGGACCAACAGCCAGCACAAACAGCACCTGCCAGGTGAGCTCCCCAGGCTCTTCCAGAGCAGGGATGGAGTTCAGCAGCCTGTGTCCAGACCTTCCTTGCTCCACTGGCACTGCAGGCTGAAGGCAAAACCTCCTCGCCTTGCTCCATCAAGACCTGGCATCCAACACACATGAAAATGTAATTTCAAGAGCCTCCTCTGAGGCCACAGGACAGCATGGAAGTGGCAGGTGCTGAGCTGTTTGCTGCCACTGGCTCTGGAGTGCTCACTGTTTGTGTGTTGGAAGGAAGCAGGAGAGTGACACATGAATCACTGCACCTAAAAGAAACTGACACTCAAGAGGGCCACAGCAAAAACAATGACAATTTCTCGCTTTCTGAGCTAAGCAGATGTTTAAAACTATGTCAGTGACCTCCAAACCATAAACATTTCTCAGGAACATGTAGATGTGGCTTGCCAAAAAAAAAAACAAGTGTCCGATGCAAAGCAGAGGCCCTTGCTTAGCCAGCCCCCTTCCAGCAGTGGGAATGTCAAACATGCTTGACCTCCAAATCAGCAAATAAGCACATTATAAACAATGTTATTAATGGTTATGCTTTCACTACAATGAGGAGTCTCCCTGTTTGTTTAACGTGCAGCAAGCTGGTTAGAGTGTACATAGTTTCATGGCCAAGCCACATTAAAGCAGGATGGGGAATTTGCTCCAATTGTTTCCAGCTCCACTGCTGGAAGGAGTGGTAGATGGCAGGAGGGGAGAGACAGCTAATCCCAGCACCATCAGCATCACTGTCATCATTTCATGTTTAGATACAGACCCCGTGCCTGGAATCACCAAGTATTCACCACCCAAGGGTTGGGATGGATGTGAGAGGTCATCACTTCCTTATGAAAACAGAAAAAAGTCTCCAATTTCAGCACAAGCAGATGTCCCCACCCGCATACAAAGTCCACTGAAGACTCAGCCAGCCCAGAAAAAGCTTTTGCCTTGAGAGGAGGACAAGAAACAGGTGAGGTGCTCTACCAGGACTTGTCTCTCTTCCCCATGTATTCCCTCATACAAGAGGTATGTTACAGCCAGTGTAACTGTACTACATTTCAAAAAAAAAAAAAAATCCCTGTGATCCTATAACCTTCCTGCAAACAACACTGTGACTAGGCAGCCAGTCTACATCCTAACCACATCCCAAAGAACTTTGGGGCTTGTCCACCACAAAAGTTAATGTATAAAAAATTCCCTTTTTACACAGCTCTAACCCAGCTCCAGGTGTGGGGGCAGCTGAAGGGCAGCTGCAAATGAGATGGGAAATCTCAGCTCAGGGTGTTGAGACAGAAGTGTGCAGAGTGACAGAGGTCAATGTTACATTGAGGTGCCCAGACCGTTGGTTTCCAAGATCCTCCTTTGCATCAGCCAGCGTCAGCTGCAGGGAGGCAATGGACACATCTCCTGAGGAGTGGCTCTGGTAACAGCAGCATTCTTACAGGTCTCTCAAGGCCAGCAAGGAAATTCCTGATAAAAATCACATTGGATTTGGTCACACCTGATGCAGCCCAGGTGCTGTGTCCCTGTAACCAAGTGGAGCTGGCTCTGATGCAAACAGGGAAGAGCTGAGCCACTTCTGCTCTCATTCATGAGTGAATATTTCAAACCTGGTCCTCAAACTGCTAAACCTTCCCAAGTGACCACACTGCACCAGCCAAAGATCTTGATGTAAGGAGTTCAGGCTTACACTGGGAGTGTGTCTGATCAAGGGTTAACACAAACCCTGAGAGAAAATACAGAATACAGAAATACAAAACACAGAAAGGAAATCAAATTGTCCAGCAGTCTTCCACCTGTGCTAATGAGTGATGATGTCCCAAGCACAAAGAAAAATAAAAGTAGGAACCCAACCAAGGAGCAAGGCAACAGTAACAGCAGCAAAGGGAAGGAAACAGAAGGAGTTGAACATTCCGGTGCTGAAAGTCTGCCCTTTGAGATGGACTTTCCTGCACGACCTTGGGCAGCTCGCAGAGGCCAAGGCAGGGCTGTTGGATCAGGGTGGCCCTGGGAGCCTGAGTGTCCCACAGGGCACACAGACAGCGATCCCTCCCTGCTCAGCTCCTTCCAGCGACAAGGACAAGACCCTCCTTGTGTGTTCCACACTGAGAAGATGCACAGCAGCACCAGCGGGGCTCTCGGGGGCTGCGCTGAGGGGCCCACACCGACTGCTCTGACAGCGCCGCTCAAGGCCACGAGCATTTTGTTTTAGGCAGCTGACTGACTATTTTTACCACTTAAGGACTCATCCACATCTAATGACATTCCTCCAGGTCAGTCCAATTTTCTCCACTGATAAACCCCTTCCCTCCACCCCCAAGACATCAGTTACTGTCTCCCTTCTTTTATGAGCACAGGAAAAAGCCCACAGCAGACTAAACACCTCCCTTGTCTTGAAAGACTTTGTGGAGCAGCAGCTTGCCATTAAGGACAAAACAAACTGATAGCCCAGCAGCATCCTAGGAAATGAAAAGCAGATGAAGATACAGTTTCTATAAGCTCCAAAAACATCCAGGGAGGCCCAGGAGAAGTGTCAGGGAATTGCACTGTGAAAGGACAGCACTCAGGGACCCCAAGAGGTGAAGCCCACAACTGTGATTTGTATTGAATGAGTGCTGGGATAAAACTCGGTGTGCCCATCCTTTCCCATCAGAGCAGCATTTGCTCACATACAGCCCCTCTGCCTCCAGCTTTGGCCACATTATGGAGGAAGTCACAGGGACTGAGGAATGTGCACCAGGGAGAGCAAATAAACAGAGGTGTACAAATCTGCTAAAAATAACCCAGGAATTGTGGCTCTTGGAGGGAAACACAGGCACTCAGTTGTTCACCACCATCTACCACAATTGAGGCCTTGTCTGAACAGGTGGGTGGCTTTCCTGGCAAATCCTATCTTAAAAAAAAAAACAACACCGCACAGAAAAATCCCTCCTCAATCATTCCTGCAGCCCCTCTGTTTCCATCTAGATTCTTGCCAGAGGTTGTCAAAACAAGAAAGAAAAATAAAGCTCCAACATGTTCTTTGCTGTTTTCCCACTGCTTTCCAGGGCATTGATGTGTTGTTCCAGACAGCCCAAAACTGAATGCCAGCATGCTGGTGACAAGGGGCAGGGCTGGCAGGGGACACAGCGTACAGCAGTGCCAGAGACAGGCAGCAACCTGTCTGAGACTCCCATGCTGGGAGGAAAAGGTCCTGGAGAGCCCAGTAAGAACTGGAAATGGGATTGAATTATAGATCCCTGTGTTCTTGAGGTCTCAAAATTGAGTAACACAAGCATCAGGCACAGCAAGAGGAGGGGAGCATGTGATGGAAAGCTCAGCAGAGGCGCTGGAGAGATTGGGTTGTGTAAGACTGGGGTTGCAAACCAAAGCCACTGGTAAGAAACCTAAGCATTCAGATTTTTTTTTCCAATTCCAACCTCTAAGCTCAGTGTAAGCAAACCTCCCAAAGTCAGGAGTGATCTGTGTGTGTTAAGAAATCGCCTTGCATCAAAATTTCCTGGTGATGTTTTTTTATTTCTTTGATTCCTCCCTTAATTCAAATGTTGCAAACCCAGATAACCCCAAATCTCTCAAAGCAGAACCTCAAAGCAAATACTTCTCTTTGTCTTTTTTTTTTTTCCTCTGCTTTTTGGCCAGGCTTCTCAGAAGTCTCCTTTCATCTCACCCAAGTCTGAAATTTGCTGAAAGGCTCCTTACAGGGTACTGAGCACATTTCCCAACACCAGAGAGCACACACAGCAACAGGAGAACAATCTTTTCCATCTTTCACTTTCCACAGTGTAAACCCAAGCTTAGACTCAGATTAGCTGATCTCCACTGGGTGCAGAGGATGGGCATGATGACCACAGATATCATCTTAGATCTAGCCCTTCACTGGAGATGGAGGCAGAACCGTCTCCTGCACTTTTACACCCTTTTTTCTGGAGCAGACATGATGGGTGGCAGGAGCCCAGCTCCAACAGGAGCAGTGAAACTCCTTGAAAGGGGTGACACAGCCAGTCTAGGAGGTGGGGAATGGCACAGACCATGGCAGCAGAGCTCTTAACCACCAGAAAAACAGCCCTGGTGCTTTCTCCACCTCCCAGGGGTATCAAACTCCTTTCTGGGCAGCATTTAAAGTGATTTCATTCCTGGTCTACAGGAGTGGTTACTACAGCTTGTGTTGGTAGCAGAGACCAGGTAAATTAACTGGCCCCAGCTCACCCCAAGCTGCCTCCCACCAACACTGGGGGCAACACTGCAAGGGCTGGGGTCACCATGCAGGGTTTGGGGGTCTCAGGGCTCTGTGCTGTGCCACAGACTGGTGTTGGTTTTAAGGAAGTCGAGTGCCACTGCTCTCTGTGGTCTGGGACAGGGCCATCCCCTGTTCCAACTCACCACAGCAACCCCTGGAACTCCTCAGCTCCCTGTGCTGGGGCACTGTGGGGGCTCCAGGCACACAAGAGCCAGGTCAGTGGGGCTGAGCAGGCTGGACAAGCATCAAGTGTTCTTCTGATGCCTGGAGGGCTACCTAGAACAGAGGCTAGACAGAATTGAAGGGTAGGTATTTATTAAAGGCCTTCAAAGGGTACCCCTTGGGCAGTGCAAGAACCTCACAGCGGTTACACCCAAAAGGGATGACGGTCACAAGTTTTTCAGACAGAAATAAGTTTGGTCTATTTGCATATCAGGGGTTAATTGTATAATTACAGGTTCAGGTAATGAAGTCATTACTCCAAGTTTGCCCCCCCAATTCACCATTGTTGACGTTTTCCAGGGCCTGAGATAGTAAGGTGTCCTTGAGTTTCAGGCCTAGAGAGAAATTGTTTTGTCTGAATAAAATGGGAGAACAGTAGCTGACAGGAGTTTTGGAGTTATACACCAAAGCAGTATTGATATGAAAAATATAAAAGCTAAAACTTAAGGCATCACTTCCACTTGGTTCCTGAAGACAAAAACCTGAGAACACCAGTGGAAGAGCTGTCTGTGCATACATGGCATGACCCTCAGGGAGACTGCCCCAAGCTGTGGGATACCCCAACCTAGCACGAGGCAGACTGGGATTCCCTTCCCTGGTAACCTCAACACAGCTCCCCAGACCTTCCCACTCTTGGCCACTGATGGAGGCAAACACAGCAGGATCAGTTCAGCTGCTCTCTGACTGACTCCCTGTGACCTCAGCTCAAGTGCTTGACAAGGATAATCTGCACTCATGGCTTCCTGCAGGTCACTGGGGATCCTACGGAGCCTGATCAAAGGATCCCTGGGCTGGGCTGCAGGTCTGGCTGCTCCTCTGCTGCTTCAGCAGTACCAACAGCAGCAGCACAAGTCTGGCCTGGGCCAGGCTGATATTAACTGTAAAAATAATTTTCAGACTGCGCAGACATAGGAAAGTCTTGGAAGGGAAGAAATAACCAGCCTCACTCGCAGACACACATATTTGACCATATTACCTCATCTCAGCTGCAAACTGTCCAGCTCACAGCTGGTCCTCCTGATTTCTTCCCCTTGCAAAACTGCATCCAGCTCCTCCCAAAGCTGATTTAACAGCCTGTTTAACTGGTGATGTCCTTGGCCGCTTGCTCCCTATTTTAGATGAAGAGAGCAAACTTGAAATTTTTTATGTATCACTTCAACCACTTTATTCCTTGCTCGAGACACCTGGTTATAGCATTGCCATTTCATAACTGCTATAGAGTAGATTCTCTTTATAGCCGTCAGGACAGGATTTTTCTGCTTACTTAGTCTAGTTTTCAGTCTGGTTGAGCTCCAATGACTACAGGAATTACTTTTATTTCCATGCTGCATGCAAGTCAGTTTAGAAGCTGGGCTGATACAGTTTCCAGGCACTGGGCCCTATGTTTCACAAAGTTATGGGTAGGAATGGTATTCCAAGAGAGCTTCTGAAGGAAAAAACAAGGCAGCAAAGAGAGGGAATGGAGTAAAATATCTTTCAACTCAGCAGTTAATGTCTGGGCTGGGGTATTAAGCTTTCCACCAGTTCAGGAAATAACATCATGAAGGTTCGAGGTAACGAGGATACAAGAGCCAATCTTCCCCATATTTAGTAATAAAATTTGGTCCAAAATTTGCTGCTCTTTTACACACCAAGGAGAAAGCCCCTGTCCTGCCCCATGCCCTGCAAGGTGCTGCAGGAATTCCTGCAGGAATCAGCCCCTGAGGCATCATGGTGAGCACTGGTGGGACACGGGCCCTTGGCTGAGCATGGATTGCTGGAACACAACAGCACCCATCAAGAATGGCAAACCTCTACAACCCTTGGCTTTGAGGAGTTCTGCACAGCTACAGCTCCATTTATCTTGTGGAAGAGGGCTGCCTGTGAAAACCCCTGAAATCCTTGGCTGTTAGTAGAGGAAAGCTGAGGTTGGGTTGCTCTTTGTAAACTGCACCACAGAAAATAGAGACATCACTAATGTAGGGTTCAAATCTACTGTCAGGTGTGTGGTTAGCACTCTCACGACTTCTTGCATCCCCCAGTAAATCCATTTATGACCTCAAGAATGCATGTGTCAAACCAGATTGTCTCCTGCGAAGAGACAATTCAGCATGTAGGTAACCCCTGTGGTCTCAAATAAGACATTTACAAAAACCCCAGTCTAGCTTAGCTTAAAAATGAAGAGTCTTTCATCTTTAGTAACAGAACATAAATTCTATTTATTTGCCTGCTGGTACTTAGTCTGTAGGGTGAAAAAGATGCACATTTTCCAGGTTTTCTCTATGACTCCAAAAGGTAAAGCAATTTCCTCTCTCAGATTCCCCCAGAATCAGAAGGGGGAAGAAGGGTTGTTCTGGAAATATTGAACTTGCCAGGACTTTGATAAGGACATGGAAGCAGACACAGCCACCCTGGTATCACAGATGACAGAGGCAAAGCAGACTGGGGACTAATACCACATACAGCAAACACAATCCAAAGTAATTCAGGTCAAAAGTGCTGTGTTTTCCTCTTTCATTTATAAAGCAAGACAGGAAATGTATAAAAGCTGACGGGATCATTAGGGATTTTATAAATGCTGCTTCCTGTGGTACAGAAAAAGGAAAGGAGGGAGGCATGGGGCCAAATTATGTGCTGGAGCAGACGCGTGCAGCTGATGCAAAGCAATTGGTGGACCTGCACCCAGAAGGATAAGGTGATCCAGGATCTGGCCTGCTGTGAAAATCAGGGCAAAAGCTTTTTAAAAAGCTTTAAAACTGTCCCAGAGGGCAGGTGGTGAGGTGGTGCTCCCCACGGGAAGGCTCCAGCACCTGCACATTCGATGAGTCAGCAGCTCTGGCCCCAACCTGAAACCTGGGACAGGAGGCCCCGGGATGGGAAGGGGGAGTTGGTTTTGTTTTGTTTTATTTTCTTCAAGGCTTTCTCTATGAAAACATAACCTCCTACCAACATCAGACCGTTTTACCGAGCTGACAAAGTCAAATAATGAATTTTTGCATTTTCCTTTGGTGTCCACTGCCCCTCTCCAAGTCATGCTCTGGGAATCTGGAGGGAGAAGGGCTAGCAGGGAGGCAGGCTCGTGTTTGTCTTGGAAAGCTGCACACAAACCCGACTTGAAGCATCACTCGACACACTCCACTCTTCGTTGTGCTTTCGTCCTTGGCTGCAGGCAGGCAGGGAGCCCAGTGTGCTGATGGCTGCTCCCAAAGCCTCGTGCCTTTGGTACTCCTATTCCAGCATGCTCAGAAAAACAAAGTGGAAAGGAAGTGGTGGCACATGGATTTGTTTAAGAGGAAAGAAAAGAGCAGAGGAACAGGACAGGATAGCTTTAGTAGCATGCCATGTGTTGGAGGTGTTCCCAATGGGCATGGCAGGGGACACTGGCCAGCCTCAGCCTCCCAGTCCAGGCAGGATGGGAGCTCCTTAATTACCCACTCCAGCTCAACAGTGTCCAGAGCAGGAGCTGCTGGGCACACCAGCTGCAAAAGTCAGCTTCAGAGGGGCTGCAGAGCTGGTCATCGAGTACCAGCTCACCAGGAGTGTCTCCAGAGGCTTTAGGAGTTTTGGACCAGAGCATCCCACTCCTACAACCCCTTTGCAGGTGTATCCAAGAGCAATTACAGCAGAGAGAGTGGGTGAGGGGTGTGAGAGTCAGAATCATGGCTGTGGAGCTGCAGGGATGTGCAGCACCTCGGGGCCCTCTGCACCCAGGTGGATTTGCCTGCAGGCTCCAAGAGATGGGGGTGAGGTTGGGCTGGAGGAGCCCCTGGCTGCAGCTCTGACACAGCTCTGACACAACTGCAGAGAAACCCACTGTGAGCAGCACAGCCAAGGCTCTCCAAGTGTTTGGGTTGTTCAGGAGCCAAAGCAAATACATTTGCTCTGCAGGTTACAGAAGGCTGTTAAACCAGCCGTGCAACCAACTCCTCCAAGCCAAAAATCATCTTCTTCCTCTGCACTGGAGCCTGATACCTACAGTGACCCTGTTCAGCTTCAATTCTCCTGCTGCTCGAAGGATGCACATTATAAATAAGAGGATGAATATGTCAAGCATATATGTCAAACTCCAGACTTAGCCCAAAACTGCCCTTTTTGTTTAATGGCCTTTTTTCTACTTGCAATTGAGCTCAGTCTTGGCCATAACAGGGGAGAACAGCAAGGACTCTCCCTTAAATATGTGACACTGAAAAGACAGCTGATATATCCCTACAGCAGAAGACAAGGGCAGAATTCATGTCTGGGTTTTATGTAGGGTTTTATGTAGGGTTTTATGTAGGGTTTTATGTAGAGTGTTGCCAAGCAAACACCTCCTGCTCAGCACTGCATTTGTTCCTCCAAGGAGCTCCTTTGTGACCACGTCCCCTGAAGGCTGGTGAGATGGGGCTGGCACCAGCTCGCTTGGAAGGTGCTGGCAGGAAGTCATGTTGGACTTGTGTCAGTGGGAAGGGAGGAGTCCCTGGCTGTCCCTTCTCCTCTCTCTGCACAAACAGCAGGTCAGCTGCAGGTGACAGGCACCCAGGGCCCAGTACTGCCCATGAATCAGATGCAGAGATGCTCATCAGAGGTGGCACCTGCCTGAGGTGGCAGTCTGGTACAGGCACTTCCAAGGCACCATCTGGCTTGATAACAGGAGATACTTGGAGGGATATTAATTACAGAGCACCTATCTTGTGAGGGTTTTCTGATCTCCAGTGTACTTTGTGCCTGATGAGTCACACTTAGCTTGCAGCCCCAACCTCTGCCCCAAATCCATCAGGATTAAATTGCTGCTTCTCTTGCCCTGAGCCCCAGTTCAGCCCAGCCTGGCCTGGCCTGGATGCTCTGCAAACACATTCAGCCTCCAGGAGGAAAACGACCCTGCTTCTCTAAAGCCATTTTAACAAAATACTTGCAGCAGCTCTGAAAATCCCCACATCTCTCCAAAACACCCATTGTAGGAGTGTTGTTTGTGTGGACCAACAGCTCTTAGGCCACATGCTGTTGCAATACCTGCCTATCTCATCAGATCTTCTCTTCTGTCAGCAAACAAGTCCTAAACACCACTCAGCATCCACACAGCCCTGCTTGCTGCCACAGCATCTCCTCACACAGCCCTTGCACAACAGCCAGACAATCTGGATTACTCACTGGCACACAGTTTGCTCAAGTTTCTTTGCTTATCAGAAATCAAAGAAGGATTTTTTTATATTTGTCAAGATGACAGCACCTAATGTTATACCAGGCAGGCTGATGTTTGTCAGGGTTACAAAGCCTGCAGCCTTCAAGCCATAAACCAACATTTTAGGGATTAAGGAAAATCTTTCCCCTGAGTGTAGGTTACTCCTCACTTGCTGACAAGATATTCCTTTCCTCTTCTTTAGCAGTGTCCAGCCAGTCACTGTAGGAGCAGGATGGCTGTGGGACTGTGCACTGCTTTACTCAGAGCTTTGGGGGAGCCAATCATCTAAATAACAAAGCAGAAAGCAGAAAAAAAACCAGAAAAAATATCCCACTTACATTTATTTTCGCCTTCACTGACAGCATAAACACACTGCAAATGCTCCACAACAGCACTCTACCCCCAAATTATTTCTGTGGTTGTTTATTTACTGAGATTATAGTCATGCCTCAAGGCTTCATCTTTGTTGTCTGAAACTTTGTGGGCAAAATTTTCTGGAGGAAAAGAATGACTTGCAGTATTCCCCATCCAGCTCTGTGACTTGCCCAAGATCACACAGCTGGGCAGTGGCAGAGCAGGGACAGGACACCTCTGCAAGGGGCAGTCCTGGGGTGACCTGTCAGCACCCCCTGTCTGATTCCAGCTGCAGAGGCACGAATGACCATGTCATCATGGTGAAATCAGTGAAATTAGGCAGCTAAACCATGCATGGGATCTTGGCTCACATCCATTAAAAGAAAAATTGAAAACAAAGCCGGTTTCACTATGAGTAAATCATTTGCTCTACACATCTAGCAAAGAATGTAAAGAGGAAATTCAAAAAAAAAAATCCCAAAAAGAAACTCAGCAACAGAAAAGAGTTCAAGAACATCTGCACAGCAAAGGACAGAACTGAGTTCAGTACCTGAACTTACTTGCAATCAGGAGGGATGGGGCAGATGGGCAGATATAGCAGCCTTAATTTCTTCAGCAGGTACAAAAACCAAAAAGGAGGAACAGACACCAAAACCACTGACTACAGGCTAATGAATCCCAGCTAAACCAGGCAGCAAGTCAGGAGAACTGAGCCCCTAGGGGAAGGGCAGAGGCTGGAACAGCAGATGCTTTGCAAGCCCCAGGGAGCTGCCAGGGGCTGAGCACAGCCCAACCTTTGTGGCCTAGCGAGGTCACAGCAATTCATGGAAAAGCAGCTTTGACACAGGCTGCAGGGCAAGGAGGAGATTTCAGTTAGGAAACACTGTAAAGAGGAGCCTAGGCAGAGGGAGCACAGTTTCCAAAAGCCATGAAGTCACTGGTGGTGTGTAATTGGAATATTTCATACAAGTGAAAGCAGGAATGCTAGCAGGAATTTCTGCCTCTATGGAGAGTGGGGAGAATATCAGGTATTCCATCTGAAGGGGTAGCAAAGGAAAGATAGCCAAGAGCAGTCTTCCAAATGGAGAGCCAGATAAAATAATATATTAGACCCATTTTTTGGCGGGAAGAGCTGGACTTTAATGGTCATGATACAGGCACAGGGAATTTTCACCTTTCCAAAGCCCTCAGTCCAATTTCCATTTAATGCTGTCTAAAATGTGATGACCCAGCTGAATGCCCAGTTAAAACATGAAGACACCACATGATTTATCATGGAGGGATGCCAGCATTATCAGAAGTCAAAAGCAAGGAAGGCACAGGCTCTGCTCAGGTTTAGGCTCACAGAGTTTCACATTGACATTGTCTCAGTTTCTGTTTGTTTGGGTGACATCAAAAACAGGAAAAGTTTGGACAGCAGCTTACAGTTACATTTGGTTTTACTTGAAACCAAATGGCCTGCACCAAACTGCTTCCAGATTTGCTCTGAGAACTTGCAGCCTTTGAGGCATCAGCCAAGGGATCTGTAGGAAATTCAAACTTGAACCCAAGTATGGCAACGAAATCATGGCTCACAGCTTTCAGCAAAGCATCATCAGCCTTCTTCCCCCTCACTCCATTCCCATCCCGGTGCCTGTGCTGCCAGGAAGCTCAAATGATGCTGCAGACCCACAAAATGTGGGGTTCTTTCTGCTGATCTCATAGAATCATGAAATGGTTTGGGTTGAAAGGTACCCTAAAGATCATCTTGTTCCATCCCCTCCATGGGCAGGGACACCTCCCACTGTCCCAGGCTGCTGCAAGCCCTGTCCAACCTGGCCTTGGACACTGCCAGGGATCCAGGCGCAGCCACAGCTGCTCTGTGCACCCTGTGCCAGGGCCTGCCCACCCTCACAGGGAAGGAATTCCTCCTAACATCCAAGCTAAATCTCTCCTTTTTTGTTTAAAACCATTTCCCCACTGTCCTTTCACTATCTGTCCATGTAATAAGTCTCTCTCCCCCTTTTCATAAGCTCCCTTTAAGCACCTTAGGATTTCTGCTTGGAATACCTTACATGAAAACAAGAGGGGAAGCAACTTGAGAACCAGGATGACAGCAGAGACCAGCTCAATCCCAGCAACTGCTGCACTGGCTGCTGGACTCACAGGGCAGATAAATGCCATTGGACATCAGCTCTGCAAACAAGCTGTGTCCACAGGACAAAGGATTCAGATGAAGCAAAGAATCTGGAAGTAATGAGTGAGCATTTTTCTGAAACATCTTGGTGATGAAGAGAGTGGAATTTAGCAGTGTTTACGCTACTCAAAGGTTCTGCTAAATTTCTCCAAGGACTGCCCTAGATTCAGCTCAGTTTTATGATATATTGCTTTATAGGACTCACAACTGCCTTCCCAAAATAAGACCCTCAGACTCTCTGAAGATACACCAGCACTGTGACTATTCTAGGATCAAACACAAGTTATTAATACATAGCAGAAGTGTGTGAATTGAAGGGGCAGGAGGAGCTGCCCACACATAAACAGAACTATAATGTTCTATTTTGAGGCACAAGTGTGAGTGGACTGAAGTGCTGGAGGGGCGCTGTCAGAGCTTTGGACACAGCCCAGTTCATTGCCAGAAGTCAGAGCAAAGACAACTAATAGTTTATATTTGGGGCACACAGATTGAAAGTCTGGTCTAAAATCCCCCAGACAATGTCCCCATCTCCCCTACAGGAATTTGAAGAACTACAGAGTGAGCTGCTGTGTTTTCCTACTCACTGCACTGTCACAGGGTTCAGGTTTTGGTTAAAGTGCCTTAAAGGAGCACTGAAGCAAACTTTAACTTTGGGGGCAAAGAAAGTCACTGGAATTTGTTTCTCACAGAATTTGCCCCAGTAAGTTAAAGTTTTCTCAATATTTGCCTGCCCAGCAGATGAAATTATGATTATTTTCTCTTGTGCAAAGTCATGAAACAAAGGGTGACAGACAACA
>VXBQ01014493.1:0-76747 GCA_013400175.1 Phainopepla nitens | reverse complement strand
ACAACAGCTTGCACTCTGAGCAAGAAAATACATTAGATACCTACCCAAACACGAGGCTTAAATAGACATTTTGTGCATCTCTCATTGCATTTGTTCAACCCTTGTACAACTGAAGAGGCCTGAGACTTTATTCTTTTTTAAGAAAACACTGGGATTCATGTAAGATGGATAGTTCCTGGAGATATTCCCTTTGGGTTGTTAAGTTCGTTGTGGGTCTTGGGACCCCATAAAGGGAGAGCAGGCTCCCTTCTGCCAGCAAGTTAATAACCAGCCCAGCAAGCAGAGCTGCTGCTGACAGACATTGTTTCCATAACCTATAGACAGAGAGGGCAGAGGGGACAGGGGAGATCAATAGGCCTGGAGTGTGTGTGGAAGCCAGCGTGTCTCTGATCAGGTTTCCTCCAGAGACTGGATCTCCATTTTTTTAACTTCGCAGAAAAAATATCTTCCAGCCCTGAAGAGTGAGTTTGGACACAGATCTTCAGCCATAACAGAATTTAAAAAAAAAAAAGAAAAAAAAAGGAAAAGAAAAAAAAAAGTATAAAAGCTTATTCTTCTCCCCTTTACTCTGGTGTGAAACCAAGAGATTGGTTTACAGTGCTGTGGCTGGAAGCACAGATTATTTTATCATTTTACGTGTTTTCATCCAGATTAATGAAGTTTTCATGCTCAGAGCATTTTGGTCAACACTTAGCAGTAACATCCCATGCTTAAGTGTTTGTAAAAGCATTTGTAAAACGATGAGTAGGATTGTCATTTCTACAGCCGAGATTCCAAAGAAAATGAGTCATACCCAGCAGCACTGCATGTTTCTTTGTCCCTTCCTCTCGTTTCTCCTACCCTGGAACTCTTGAACCTCACAGTACTTTTCAGTCATGTTTGATAAAGAAATAGGCCTCAGCAGGATATTCAGACTCCACCAGCTCTGTAGTTTCCAGACACCCCAAATAGCATTTAATTCTCCCCAGCCCTCCCTGGATCTCAGAGAGCTCCCAGCTGCACTGCTCCTGCTCTGAACACATTTCCATACCTACATATGAGTACTTGAGAAAACCTAGAAGCCATCAGATCTGATTTCTGCCATGGTTTGTTCTCCTGCCTCTGAAGCAGGTGCACAGAGATGCAAGAACACGTGCTTTTCTGGTGTAGCATCTTCAACTAATTAATAGAAACATAGGTTGGAAAAGACCCTTAAGGCATCAAGTCCAACCTTAAATCTAAAACCATGAGACCTTCTCCTTCCATGAAGCTGTACAACAAGAACAGACCTGCCATTCCCAGGTGGAAAATGAGCTCTCAACTCATGAGGAACCACATCCAGGGCTGGAAAAAGCCCTTATCACAAGCATGCAAGAAGTTACACCAAAACACTCCTTTAGCACCCCCTGCTTACCACTTTCACCCTCTCCTCAAAGGCAAGATTTTAAAACCCCTTGCTTGTGTCTTTTCCTGAATTTTACCATGGACTTTGGGCTTCACATCCTTTGCACATCAGCGAGCACCACTTGCTGCACTGGGAGCTGTGCTCAGCCAGCACTGCTGGGCAGATTGTGTGTGTCAGGTTCTGTGCATGGCAAGAGGCTCTTCCTCCCCAGCAAAGCAGTGTCACTTCACTCATGCAAGGCTCAAACACTGGACATGCACAAGCCAGCCCCTCAGAGCTGACATTTAACATCTCAAAGCCATTTATCACTCAGCATCCTTATCCTGGTTTAAAATCCCCAAGTCACAAGGCAAACAACATTTTTCTGTGCTTTTGTACGTTTTTGACTGCCTTTCTCCTTCCATCTATTCAGCTGCTTCAATGGGCTCCCCCAGCGATCCCAATCTCGGCCCTTGTCCCCAGTGCCACCATTGTGCACCCACAATACCTCTGGGGCTGCCCCATCCAAGCATGTCCGTGCTAGTTTCCCATCAACTCCTCCACAATTTAGCAGTGCCATCTGATTCACAGCTTTTTTTATGTTCCCCCGATAGCAGAGACCCCAGCAAGCTGCTCTGGCTGCCTTAGCATTTTAAACAGCTTTA
Source organism: Phainopepla nitens (assembly GCA_013400175.1). NCBI lineage: Eukaryota > Metazoa > Chordata > Aves > Passeriformes > Bombycillidae > Phainopepla > Phainopepla nitens. The sequence goes on along the minus strand of VXBQ01014493.1, from coordinate 74,719 downwards.
CCCTGAACTGGTCAGCTGAAAAGCACTTATTTCTACAGAAAAGGAGATGACATCAGCTGATGTGGGATAACCATGACAACCTCCCTGGACCAGCAGGGCCACATACTATTTGAATAAGAAAGTTTAACTCTCAGCAATTTTCTCGGCAGGACCTCCAGTTTTAATTGGCAGAGTGGGCACATGTCACTTTTGCACACACATGTGCTCCCCCCAGCATTTTTATGAACAAAAGACTCTTAAGATGTGGAGAAGATGGTGCTAAAAGGAAATCTTTCCAAAGTGGTATTTTGCATTCCTACCTGCCACAGAGCTGATGTGCAAATAAAGAGGATATTAGTCCCAAAACCTTTCTTCAGTTTGTTTTCTAGCAGACTTGAATCAGCATCAAACAATCGAGCATTCTTCCAAAGAAATGGACTTTGGGATTTAACACAAGACAGGACTGCAGGAGTCAGGCTCCTCATCTTTAATCATCTGCTAGGAAAGCAGAGAACTGAATGTGTTTCCAAGCTTGGGTTTGGATCCAAAGCAAAACCAAATCCATCTTCTAAGTTAGATCTTCCTACAGAAAGGAGTCCGTACCTGATTGGTGTTTTCTTGCTCAGGTGGGCTGGAATTGCTTTTAAATTGGCTGATGTGCAGAATCTAGAGGCAATGTGCTGGATCTGGAGAGGGTAACTCTCCTTTGCTGCAGTTTTGAAGCATGGTTGCATTCTGGAAAGCCCCACGCTTACTTTCTACACCATTTCTTTCCAGCATATAAACTCTTTATCAAAATAAATAAGTGTAGGAGGATTAGTCTTCTGGATCCAGAATCTCTTACTCCCCACTTCTCCATAATAGCATATTTATAAAACACATGTGTCCCATTTTGGGGCAATTTAAAGTTTGCCTAGTATATAAATGCTTCATTAAAACAGCTGCTCACAATCTGTTAGTATAAATATTTTCCACCACTTTCTGATCATCGTGAAGGGAGGCCAAGGCCAGAGCCATGGATGCAAACAGCCCTGCATGTCGGAGGTGTTCAGTATTTACATTCACATAAATACTTCGGGACTTGAGCCTGCCAGCCCTGGCTCCCTTCCAGGCTCGAGTTTGCACCCCTGATGGTCCTCCCTGATGGAGAAACCTCAGAGAGATGAGGGCAAAGGGACCCCAGGTGTGTTTGCAGGAGCCCTCTGGAGCATCTCTGTGCAGCAGGACTTCACTGGATAGAGTTATGCAGACATTTCAGTTCTGCACTGACACATCCACTGCCAAAAAGGAGCAGTTCTTGCATCACCACGTCCCTGCTCCAGACCCCTGCTCCATCCATCCCTGCTCCTGACCTCTCTTTATTCAGCCCTACAGCCCACTGAGTGAGAAAACTAATTAGGCTGAAATAGAAGATTTTTCTCCCTCTTTGTCGCCTCTGCAAAATGTGTTACTTGCAAGTTTGAAAAAAAAATGAGTGGAGCAAAAAACAAAACCCCAAATATGAAGGATGCAGCCCAGATTGTGCAGCTCCAACCCTAATAAACACTCCCAGCCCAACATCAGCAGATTGGATATAACTCAGAGACAAAATGAACCTCTCGTCACCTACAACAACATCCTAATTTGAGACCAGCAGGCCCCAAGGAGTCTAGCTGGGAACAGGGAAGTCTCCTCCTCCTAACACGTCCCTGCCAGTGTGGAACAAAGACTTGTTCACTGGTCCGAAAGATCTGTTTGACTTGGAAAAATTAATCATGCCCAGAAAGCCAGTCTCCTTGAGATCAGGAGGCTCAATTCCACATTTCATTAAACCCCTGCCCTTCTGGAATAACTGCAACCAAGGCAGCAGGGTCACATCTGATTCGTACTGTGACTGGGAATGAAACCTGAACCGCAGGCTCAGATCATTAATCCTGTTATCTGCTGCCTCCCTGCATCAATCCAGAGAGGAGGAAGCCTCTTTATCGCAGCTCTATGCCTCATGATGAAATAATTCAACTGGATTAAATCAGCTCTTTGGGTGCATCAATCACGCTATTGTCCCTGGAGCAGGAAGTTTCCTCCTTAGCCTTTAGCCACCTCTGCCCTGACCCATATTCCAAGGACTTCCCTGCACATTTTGCTCATTTTGTCTGTATTTTGCCTTTACTTACACGAGCAGTCATGTCCCACGAGCAAGAGCAATAAAAAAAAAGCTAATAAACAATAAAGTTAATAACTCCTAAAGTCATGCAAGATCTAACAGATACAGACAGAGATGCCTGGTGAGACTTTCATTAGAAGCGCCTTATAACTTGCTGAGATTTCCTCCAAGTAGGGTGTTGAACAAAGCATTCTGGCATTTTGAAACTACCAATAAACACCTACCTGAATGGAAATCTCACTCAGGAACTCACATCTTCAAAAAAATGTTGACTCCCAGTAAGACTTAAGCAGTTTCAGATGCTGAATCTCTATCTAAGGCAGCACTGGAGCAAGACACCAGTCAGATACACTGTCCATGTGATTTCCCAGCTAGAGCCTGTGGGTAAGACCTGGGAAACTCAAGGACCAGAACAACTAAACATGACAACAGCGACTCTAGTTCTTTGCTAAAAATCAATAGTGACATTGGAGTCTCCAAAGTAGAAGCTTTTTATCTTAAATCCCTTTCTTGCCTTGGACATGACAGCAAAATCCATATCCCACTTTATGGCTTGGTTGCTGTGCTTAGAGAGATGAACAATCGGAAAACACAGGAACAATTTTTTCCTCAACTTTTACCCTGTGGGGCTTCTGCTAGGCCCACAGGATGAGTCTAGGGGTGTCAGTGGGATCTGCTTGTTCAGCAGTTCTGTTAGAGGTAGGGAAAAAGCACGGGGGTATCATTTTCCCTGGGAACACTGCACACAAAAGCACTTGTGTTGTGCAACCAGGAAACATGGCCTTTTTCCCAAAATCAGTCCAGAACTATCAAGGTGCCCTCCTGCTCCTCACTGGCCCCTATCTGAACTCACACCATGGAATCAGTTGTTTCTCTTTAGCAGAGATGTGGAGCAAAGGGATTCTGGGGGAGGTAAGCAAAAGCGACCAGAAAGGATCAGCTCTTGGGTTGTGTGGGATTTGGGATCTGTCCGTGAACTTCACGGTAACAAAACAGGCTTTCCAGAGCATTATTTACACTCCTGATGCAGAGATAAACCACCACTTCCTTGCATTACCCTCTTCCAAGTGAGAGCAGTGAGAAACATGACAAAAAAGCATTCCCATTTAAATTCATGCACTTTCCCCCCCTTCTCCCTCTCCCAAACACACATTTGCTTTGAGCCTCAGGTTAACAAAAACCACAAAGCCCCATTTAGCCAAAACCACAACATTTTCCTTGATTTGGGGTCAAAACTGACAAGTTCTGCCTGTTTTCCTCTTGCAGCCATCAAACTTCTCAGGTTCACTCTCAGAGCACCTCAGTAACACTGAAAAGTTCACAAACCTGGCACAAGTTTGGGATTTATTATTAAACCTGCCAGATTTCAGGTTTGATTTATGACTCTTTCACAGGGCCCTGTTATCGAGTAGAGACAGGCCCTGCAGTGCATGCTGTGAGGCGTTCTCAGAGTTCTAAACCAAAGCCAAAAGGGACCACTTAGAGCTGGTCTGCCCCACTGAGAAACACAGAGCAGCCACCACCTACCAGGACCAGGGGTGTAGGTTTTAACAATACTTCTGTATTTTCTGTTCCTGCAACTTTCTGTGGTTTCTAGGAGCTCATAGCAGCAGGAAGGATGCTGTGGAGTAAAGGAAAGGGCAGGGACACCTCGTCATGCCCCTGGTTCTCTCGTGCTTTGGCCTCTTTCTGTGGTGATGCTGAATGCTGAGGGACCACATGGGGAGGTGAAGCTGTTCCTCTCACTAGGGTGTGAGTTTCAGAATTTCTCCCCTGGTCAGAGCATTTCAGCTTTGTCCACAACCACAGCATTGCTTTCCCCGGTTTGGTTCAGAAGGAGGACAGCAGTTCTACATTCAGCAATGAGGCTCATTTCCAGCTCCACCCAGGACACCCCCAATGTCCAGGGACCAGGCAGGATTCCTGCAGCGTTTCATGAGCACTGCTGCTTTTGGGTACCTCCCTCCTGGATCCAAAAGTCACAACTTCAAGCATTTCCCCAGGATTATGGAAGTAGGGAAGGGCTGTGCACACACAGCCCCATCCTTGTAGACCCGTCTGCAGAGGGAGGCAGAAAAATAGATAAATTTTTAAAAGCACCCAAAAAACCCACTCAGTATTTCTGTCACTATAACCCACAATAAAGACAAAAATTGGGACCAAGTGACATTGTCCCAGGAGATAAATCTCCATTTTTGTGAGCTTCCAGAGGTCCTGGAGAGATTACAGAAAGTGTGGAAAGGAAACAGTAAAAAGCACACACAGGAAACCCTGACGCGGTGTCGCTAAGCCATATGGTCAACATAAAACATTTAATACTTTTGTTTGGATTTGCAATGTGACATTTATATTATTTTTATACATTCTATGCGCATGTATATATATATATAAAAGATAAATATAATTTATTTATTTTACATTTTAAACTCCGAGGATGTCAAAGGCAATCTGCAGAGATGAAGGGCGATTTACTGCCAAGGTTTCAGGAGCAGTCCCAGGGGCCCCGTTCACAGTTATAACAACACATTTTATCTCTGCACAAGCAGGAAGGGGGGGCACAGCGAGACAGAGGGGCGGAAGTAGGAGCTGGCAGTGAATCAGATGATGCATATTAGGGAGATCATACGGAGAGATTACACGCTTGGCAACTGCTCTGCGCTGTGCCCTCGGCTTGCAAAGCTCAGGCTCCCCCGCCGGGGTTACTCGCTGCTCCGTAGCGCCTCCGGGAGCTGAGTCTAAAAGCGCATCCCGCCAGGAAAAAGCTGCTGTGGCCAAGGTGCCTCGTGCTCTCTCTCTCCCCTTCCAGTTTCGGCGAAACTCTCGTCTTCAGGAGAGGATCAGCACGGGGCCAGTGAAGCACTTCAGTCCCAGCCCTTCACAACTTCCGAGGGCTTCGAGTGCTGCGCATCCAGCGCTCCAAGTGGGTGGCGTGCCCAGCTGCCAAGTTCTCAGCTCCAATAGCATCATTCCAGCACCAGAGGGTTTTTGGGTTTTTTGGGGTTTTTTTTTGAAGGCAAACAGCTGCACGGCAGACATGCAAAAGGGCTCAGCAGGAGCCTCCACCATCAGGTAGCTGCGCTGCCTCTAACAGTGCAAACTATTCATTTAGAACAGGGTCTTGGCCAACCCACACCCTTTTTAAAGGGCCTGGAGGTCCACTGGAAGACTCTTTCCAGTTCAAACTGACTGGCACTAAGAAATTCTTAATTTGACAGCGTTGCTTAATAGAAAAGTAAAAATATGATCCGTTCAAAGTTTTTTCCTCATTTCCTTGTTCACCTGAAGACAAGGTGGCCAAAGCTTCATAGATTACTCAGGTGAGCAACAAATGTTGCATTTCATTTTTTTCATAGAAGGGTTTGAGATGGAATGAACCCTAAAGATCATACAGTTCCATCCCCCAGCCATGGGCAGGGACACCTTCCACTGGACTGGGTTGCTCCAAGCCCTGTCCAGCCTGGCCTGGAACACATCCAGAGGTGTGGCAGGCACAGCATTGTACAGCTCTTTGTACAGCAAGTCTCAGTCCTGGCTCCCTATAAAACTTCAGATGCTCCAAAGGAGCAACACTTGACTCTAAAATAAGCATTTGCTGACTTACCACAGTGACTCACTATTTTCATTCCAGTAAATGGTCACAAACTTGTTAGGTTTTGCAGATGCTCTCCAGATTCTTGCAAGCATTACTCTGCCCTTTTGCTTTGGCACTTGGAGGTTTCTTGCAGCAAGCCACAGTGCCACGTGCTCTCAGGAGGGACCAGCTAAACCCCATCAGTGGTAACAGACCTGTGGTAACCGTGGGAGCAAGCAAAATATTGTCCCTCCTCCACCGTGAGGTTTGTCCACTTAGTTGGCTGCACTAGAACCTTAATTAAGTCAGGTACAGCTGCAAGAGTGAAAGCAATGAATCAGCAACTCCCCTTTGCCACCAAACAATTTTCCAGCACAGAGCAACAAGTGTGGGAGGCAAGAGAAAAAAAAAAACAAAAAACCAAAACAATTATTTTTAGTAATGATTTTTTTTTAGGTGGTATGACCCCAACTGCCCAAAACAGGAAAGTGATCAATGCCACCATCTCCAGCAGCCAAGGCTGGGTCTCTCTAATATATGTGCTAAAGCTTCAACAGGAGATGCCAAAACCAGGAGGTACATGTCTTTGGCCAGTGTTGGGAGAAAGTATAATTAGGTGACTGCAATAGGCACTTTTGGACCTAAATTGCACAAAACTATGAAAAGGCTCAGGTTTTCATTTAAACATGTGCTGAAACGCTTTTCTCAATAGTTCTAATTTAGATACAGGGCTAACACTAGTTAAACTTCTTTTAGAAATGAGTAATAACTCATTTCTTTTTAGTTCTCTAGCTGCACAGCCTGATGAATGAGTTTTGTCCCAAATCCATCCACATCCTCATCTGTTCTGTGTATTAATTCTCAAAAGAAGCTTCAGTAGAGGATTTCTTATCTATGCATTCATCAGTTCTAACTCCCTAGTGAGGTTATTTCTGAAGTTTTTAATAAAAAGAGACTTTTGATTCTCGGGATCATGATGCAAATTATATCTTCACTAGTCTAGCAGAGGTCAAAAAACAAGTTGGAGCCAAAGAACATCTCTGACTCCTTAGCACATGTGTGTCTCAAGGCTTTTAAAAATACACAGTCCTGATGTTATAAATAGACCTTTCTTCTCAAAGGTCAAAAACTTTCAATGTCCAGGAAAACAGCATTTTCTTTCTCTTGGTTATTATTATCTGTTTTTTCTCCCCAGAATAAGGGTGCACTAAACTGGGACAGGAGTTGCTCTCAGGGACATAATTTCAACCCATCTATTTTTACACTGTCAAAGAGTTAACATGAACATGAGTGTCATTTCCTTTGTCAGATAGTTCAGCAGTGCAGCACTGAGAACGGCAAGCAGACACTAACACAAGTAGAGAATAAGAGCATAGAAAGTCAAGAGTGAAGAGGAGCAGTTTTCCACTAAACCCTCTTCAAGGACACGAGCGTGGGAAGGTGCTATGGTAGGGTAAAACCTGTGCTTGAGGCTGTGATCAATTCTCTTGCATTAAAAAGGTGCTTCAGCATGTAGAAAACGGCTCACAGGAGTTTGAAGAAGTAAAATCTCCTGAGTAACTGCACAAAGACAACAAATTATGTGAAAAGAAATCTGAGACATCAGCTGGTAGCTGAGATGTGAATAGACTAAGGGATTCTCTGGAAAGGGGTTTTTCCACACAATGGGCACGTACTCATTGCCTTCTTGGTTCTCCAGGTGCAAGAACCCCTCTTCCATCTCCAGTTCTTGTCCAATTCCTCAGAGATTGGTGAAAAGAGCAACCTCAGTCAGTTCTCTAATTGGCCTTACTCAGGAGTGATCTCATACAGCAACTCACGTCCCTACATGCAGGATCTCTCCTTGCTGGTGAGGTGGAACTTTGCATGGAGACAGCTCTGGTGAATATGGCCCCAGGCTCTGCTTGGAGGGCTGTAGAATGAACAGGACAATGCATTTGCCTGGTGCACAAATCCAGGTTTTATAAAGAGAATTTAGTTCTTGCAGGGATCAGATCTGCAAACAGCACCTTCACTGTCCAGAGATTGTTTTAGCTTCTACTCTTGAACTGGTTTCTTTTCAAAACACTTCATGCAGTTCTGTCATGGGGTTTGGTCATAGTCTCTGAATTCACCCTAAAATAAGGGAATCCAAATCAGGTAAGAGGTGCCATCTCCTTTTATGTTACTACCACTTCTCTGTCAGGCTAAGCTTGACATGAGGATGAAGGTGGTAGGATCTCTGAAATGAGAACAGCAGGTGCACTTTTCCAAAAGAGCAGCATCAGGACACCATAGGTTTACTGAGGGACACCTCACTGTGCTGGCCCTTTAGTTTACTTAAGGCTTAAAAATGTCTGCTTTGGAGCAGCCTGGGAAGGCTTAACTGTTTTTAGGACCTCAGCTTTTGAGGAGCTGCTCTACAATGTGATAATGTACAAGCTTTCTTCAAGCTTTTCTGTTCCTGTACTGAGGCCAGGAGATTAAAAGGGTGTTGAGTGCTGCTGAGCCTCTGGAGGGGCCATTAACATCATGTGCAGTACTGGAGTGGTTTTCACTGGCTCAAACCATCCTAGCCTGCTGATGAGCAGGCAGGGGGCAGAGGAAATTGCTGTGGTCATAGAAACATCCTTTGGGGTCTATCCTTCCCCTCCTTCCTCCAAGACACGTTTCAGCTCTTGGCCAAGCCCAAAGCCATTTTTCCAACCTCCTGAGCAACCTCTCCCCAGCTGCACTGCCCACCATGAGGAGAGCTTTGGAAGTGCAGTAGCAGTGCAAGGACTGCATTTGGGGAGCTCTCCTGGCAGAGCCCTTGGCAGTGTGTACCACGTGTGAATTTTACCAGTCCCAAGAGCAGAGCTCATTATTCATGCACACACCCACCACCTCCTCTCACATGCTCAGACAACTTCCCCCAAAAGCACTGTCAGCTTTACACAACCTCAGCAGCTCAGTTGTTTCACAAAAGTTAACAGCCAAGGGCAATATGGATGTTATACCTTGAACATTAGGGAAGTGTGAAAGTCAGGTGCTTTTCCCAACCCTCCTCCTGCACCAATTCTCCCCTGGTCAGTCCCTCTAGTGAAAAACTATCTCAGCTGGCCAAGGGAATGGGTCCCAGGCTCAGAGATTGTCCCTGCGCTGGAGACAGCAGTATCCATCCCCAGTGTTGCTTTTACCAAGGATGACCTCAGTAAAGCCTTTCCCAGCTACATTCTTGCACTGGCACAGCAGCCATGGCTGCTATGCCACCACCAGTGCCACCAGGCATGGCAGGGGGAAGGGGTGGCACCTGCCTGTTGGGAACTTCAGGAAGCAAAAGCTATGAGCAGCCACTATGTACAGGGGTAGGGGTGGGAGCAAAACAAGGCAGAGCTCAAAAGGAGCTGCCAGAGCAAAGCCAGACCTTGTGCCGGAGCAAAGCCAGACCTTGTGCCAGAACATCCCCACAAGCAACTCAGCACATCCCAGAGGACAAGCTTCAGTCTAAGGGCAGGGGGAATCTCACCCTGCGGGTTCTGCCCCTGTGCTCAGGTCAGACCCCACCTGCAGAGCTGGCCCAGCCCTGGGCCCAGCACAGGGAGGAGCTGGAGCTGCTGCAGAGTCCAGAGGAGGCTCCAGCATGAGCAGAGGATGGAGCAGCTCTGCTGGGAGGAAGGGCTGGCACAGCTGGCATTGTGCAGGGAAGGCTTTGGGGTGACCCAACTGTGACCTTCCAGCATCTGAAGGGATCCTACAGAAAAGATGGAGAGAGATTCGTTACAATGGTCTGGAGTGACCGGACAGAGGGAATAGCTTCAAACTGACAGATTTAGATTAAGTATCAGGAAAAATTATTTAATGTGAGGGTGGGGAGGCCCACAGGGTGCTCAGAGAAGCTGTGGCTGCCCCAGCCCTGAAGTGTTCCAGGCCAGGCTGGACAGGACTTGGAGCAACCTGGGACAGTGGAAGGTGTCCCTGTCCATGGCAGGGGGTGAAACAAGGTGATCTTTAAGGTCCCTTCCAACCCAACCCGAATCCTTCTGGGATTCTGTGACTGCAGTGTCCATCCTCTGCTATCCACAAACAGCCTCAACTCTTTCCAAATCTTATTTGTCTCCTCTGCTCAGCACTGACACCACCCATGTCAGCACCATGGCACCCAGCTCACAAGGATGAGTGGTACTGTGACATGGGGTCAGATAAAATCTAGTAGTTAATCCTTCCTTGAGACTTACAAATCTATAGCATTCTCTCTACCAAAAGACTCCTAAAACCACACAGTCTCTCACTGGCATTATATTCCTTTCAGTAGCCTGACCTTTCTGTGTGAGTGGAAAAAAAAATTAAAAATCCACCTTCCCCCCGCCCTTTCCAAGCAGCAAGTCCAACAGGAGATCAAAGCACACAGTAATTTAGCCCATGGAATAATAAAAGTCAATGAGAACAGTGTGCTGCTAACAGAGGAGTTGTGCCATGCCACAGTGGGGAGGAAGGCTAAGGCAGGCCAAGAGTCATTCCCTGGAGCTGAAGAGACCAAAGAGAGCAGGGACAGAGGGAGCTCTTGTTTAAGAAAGTTCTAATTTTTAAAGAGGACCCATGGATTAAACCACAAAGCCAGCAGTATGAATATTTATGGGGCCAAACTCAGCAATCCCATACCCCATGAAATTTTCCACTGGCTTTAATAGGGGCTGTGCCTTCTCTTTGGTAGAACCTCCTCATCACTATGCCATTCCACACTGTGGATGGGGTTGTCTTCTCTACTGTGTGGACACTGGGCCTCGCATCTGGAGCAGCTTCAACTTTCTACGCACATCAATTCTCCTTTTTGAGCTCCCCTCAAACACAGCTTTTGTAGGTAGAAAAGACTTTTGGAATCTCCAGATGGAGAGCAAGAGGAAAACAGAGTTCACTGGAGAAGGTGGCAGGTCCAAGTTGATGTTCCTTCTTCTGTTTGCTTAGAAAAATTCTTGGTTTTTTCCCAACTGGGAAAATTGGCCATCACCCAAAATGCAATGAAATGAGAATAGCTACATAAACCCAAACCGTCCCACCATCAAATGGAAAAGAAAATCAAACTGCAGGTCAGAGTCAAAAATAACTTCCTAGCTGGCCAAGATGTCAGCCCAGTCCCCACCCCCAGCACAGGAATCCTGTCAGCCACGCATCCTCATTCCACATGAGCTTCTCATCTGGAAGAGGAGGGAAGGAAGTGACAGCTCCACAGCTGCCAGCGAAGGGCTAATGGGTTAATGATCCACCTTTAATATTACACATGGAAAAAAAGCAAAGTTTTCCTTGGCCTGCCACACATCCCAGGAGATTCATTGCTGCATCCCTTTCCTTCCTCCTCCAGCCTCCGCTCCCACCGCGCCAAGAACGCGGCGAGTGGAGCGAGCAGAAACTGTGGAGTGACAGCCCCTGGCCAAGGGACAACCATTTGCTCAAGTGCTCATCAGCCCACATTCCTCAGGCTGCAGAAACAGCTGGGGCTTTCTGAGGCCGCTCTGGGAGCCCTCCCATGGGCCGAGGTGAGCAAGGGCTGGTGTGAGGGATCACCTTAAAGGTGAACAGCACCCACCCTGCTGGGCTGAAGCTCCCCAGAGAGCCAACACAGCCACTGCACGTGTGCTGCGAGAGGAGCCCAGCCCCACTTGTCTTGCTCTGATGGAAGGGTAGAAGCAGAAACACCCAAACAAAACAAACTCCAAGTTTGGGTCTGATCTTGTGACTTGGACAAAGCTGTCACCTGTTCCTCCCTCACAGGAGGACAAGACACAAGTTACCTCAACACAGCTTCTGAGGCCCTGCCACTGCTCACAGCAGACACACAACGATCAGAGTCAGGCTCCTGGTTTTGGATTTGGCAGAGGAAGCAACCAGCCCAAAGCTGAACCAGCCAGACCCTCTATCGAGGTTAGAAAACATCAAGCTAATATCCTTTTTTTGTCGTGCTTTATTTCAGCATTTTTGCACATCTCTGGATTTTGTTGGCTTTGGCAGGTACCCAAAGCCATAATGCTGCAGGAGAAGCTGATCTCTTCATACTCCATTCTGGCAAAACCAAGGAGCAGTGGAAACCTCATACAAGTTTGCTTCTAATTTTGTGAAGTTTCCAGATCTCAGTCTGGACCAAGAGCTTCTAATGAGTTTGGATAAATTCTGGATAATCCTCTGAACTCTCAAATGTCTCAGGAAAACAGAATCAAATATATTATCTGGGACTTGGAAAGGTGCTTCAGAGGTCAGTGCTCCTGGATCAGCACAAGTATCAGGATGCAGTAACCATTGCACACCCATGACTTTCACTGAAATTGAAAAAAAAGAAATAGAGAGAGAAAGAAAAAAAACCCCACACACATTGTTACTAAACTTATGGGAAAGAAAGGCAATCCCAATTCTCTCATTATATACCAGCCTAAACCTGCAGGGGAGTTCACCAAGGCACACCAGAAAAGTCAAAAGAGATTTATCTATGAGGTTTAAAGAAGGCAAAGGATGAATGACAGCTCCTTTCTTAAAAGGGAAAGAAAAGAAACATTAACTCCTGGTGTTAAAATGCTGTAAAACTGGCTTTTGACTCAGCGCAGCTTGTAAATGGGGTAATTGGTTTGTGTGAGGTCATGAAATGAAGCATGCCTGTTCCTGCCCATCCCCTGAAGCACAGTCAGCTGCAGGAGAGCACAAAACTTGCACAGCACAGGTGAGGGTGAAAACACTCAGGTATCATGCAACCCATTAATCAGGGATAAAATATATTAATAAATTTAAGTGCGTGAAAAGCTAACTATCTGAGAGTTTGAAACTCCCTTACCCCTGGAGGTGACACCTTGCTTTCAAATCCCATCCCTCTCCAGCAGTGCAGTGATCAGCAAGAGCACACAGTCCCCTTCTGCTCTGCCACCTTCCTGGGTCAGAGGTCCTCGACAGGCCCAGACTGCAGCAGAAGTGAGCGTGCAGAGAGCAATGCTGTGCTGGAAGTGAGACAAGCAGATGCTGGAGGGGTGGCAAAGCACTGAGAACGAAGCACACAATGCGGTTCCAACATCCAGACACCGGGAGAGCTGCTGGAATCCCCTCTGTTTATGTTTCCAGACATCTCCATCAAGTAGGGGGTAATTAAACACTACAGCAATTGGGTGATAGAATGATTTATTTTTAAAGCACCCTCACAGCCTGGGGCTTGGGGAAGCACATGGAGACACATATTTTTCTCCAAAGAGGAAAGAGAGCAGAGCACTCCATGAAACCCTGACTGAGGGCAGGCAGAGGTACAGGAAGGAGGAGTGAGCAACAGGCCTGCATGGAAAAGTGATGCAGCTCCTTATTTCACTGTCAGTTCAGGCTCTTTTATCTTTGTAGGATTTGTTTATGAGTTCAGAGAGAAGAAGGGAGTGGTGCCAAAAAACATAAAAATAAAATTGCACATTTGAAAATGAAATGTCCCACTTGGAAAGCAAAATCCAGCACATAGAGAAGGAATCACAGAGACCATGACCACAGAACTCTGGACAAAAATGAAAGATGGAAGAACCTGCTCAGGGTCACCACAGCCGGTCTGGGGTAGAGGTGAGAGGGGTTTTTCCAAGCTCCTGTCTACTTATCAGCTGCACTTCCCCAAAAATTACTGTTCCCTGGGTTCCTGGTTTCAAGAGAGAAGAGAGCAAGGGCAGACACAGAAGAGCTCAATCATAGGAGATTTGTGACAAGCGACAAAGGACTTATTCCAAAAGGGACAAACAACAGGGGCAAAGGCTGCAGGAGTGACTGCAAGGGTGACAGAAGAGGAATGTTGAAAAAGGCATTTCTACCTCCACATTGTTGAAAAGCAAAGGTCCAAAAACATGAATGACATGGGACCATGTGGCTTCAGGACCTCTCCAGTCCCTGGAATTCTTCTTTGGTCTTGCTTGTCCTGAGCCCCTTCCCAGTAAAATCATGGAAGAAGGAAAGAGAGAGAGCAGCCTGACCATTAGAAACACACAGAGCACCAAAGGCATCCTGTCCTGCCATAAAGGTCAGGAGAGCAGATCCTTGAAGCCAAGGACCATGGGAATTCAGCTTTACATCCAGTCCTGCTTCAGTCCGTTTATTTTACATGTTTATTTAACATCTACATGAATCAAGGCAATATTATTTCATGAAAAAAAAAAAAGAAAAAAAAAAAAGAAAACTTGGCTCCACTTATTCAAACATTTGGACAAGGAAGGAAGAAAGCCCAGCTCAGGATTTGGCTGGGTGGAAGAATAGGAATATGCAGTTATTACCCTGTTGTCAGTGGTTCAAAACCAGCCCGATTGGAGGAACTGAAGTCATTTTTATCTGGCAGCTGTTGGAGGAACCTCCCCAAAAGAAGTCATGGCCTCAGCTCAGATCCAGGGAGATAAGAGTTTTCTGCAAGGACAGGGAGCAGGACAATGCCTTAATTTTTCCTGGAGAACAAGAGAAAGTATGGACTTTCTGTAGGTGTGAGTGTCCCAGTGAGAAGGTGTTCACACAGCTCTTACAGTGCCCGTTCCAGACTAAAAGAAAAGTCAGACCTTCACTGAACCTCTCCAGACCCACCATGCTCTTACCTTCCTGGCACCTCCAAAACATGTCAGTGCCCAGAAGAACAAACACCCAGAGCAAAGGCTGGTCGGGGAAACACTGCTAAAAGCTGGAGGATAATACCAGCAGCACTAGGTCATAAACTAGAGCTGCCAAGGCATCAAAACAAACAAGGGTTGTTATTCCCCCCACTCCCCTCCTCTCCTGAGAATAACATTAAACACCAAGGCAGTTGCAGAAGCCATATTTTTCTAGGCAATTCCCAAAGCTGCTACCATGTCTTGCCTTTAAATCAAGGCTGGATGGGTTTTTGGAAGATGTGCTTTTGTCAAATGCAAGTTATTGGGTTCAATAAGGGTTGAAATTCTCTGGCCTGTGCTATACAGGAGGTCACAGTCTGGATGATTTAAAGTCTCTTTTGGTTCCAAAATCTATGGAAAGAGCTATGAAACCTCCTGCACTAGAAATAAAAAAATAAACAGCGGCAAATTATAAAATTGTCAAATGCAGACATCCTTCACCCACAGAATAGCCGTGAGCAAAATGAAGACTCTTTGGCTCTCTTCATTAATCACAAGGATTCAAATTCATTACTGAGGTCTTTTATCCCACTTTCCAAATGAAGCAAGATTTATGGAGTCACACTGCACATTCACTCCATCCTACCCAGTGTTGGGGCTATCATCCACGTCCAACAAGGCATGCAGGTCTGGGATATTAACTTACTTCACTTTTGACAGAAGAAAGTAACTGAGTAGAAGGAAAGAGAGCTCGATTGATATCCCCAGTGAAAGGCAGTAGCATAAAAATCAATCCTTTGCAAACCTCCTGGAGCAGGGGAAGGGGTTAGGCTCCCCCACCTTGGGGAAGGAAAACCTCTGGTCAGGATTGTCATACCCTGAGGAACCTACTCCAGCAACATTTCTTATTGGTCTGGATTTTCTGACTCCTAAGGACAACAGAGCTCATGCTGTAGCTTTAATACAATTAATAAAACTTGAACAAGCCACTAGACACCAATCAACAGTAAACTGAGCTCTAGGAGTTTCAGAACTCAGAGAATTACTTTTATTTATGGTTAATAAGCCACAGCACGGATGGCAGAGCTTCAAAGCAGTTCACAAGCCCCTCCATCACACAGCCTGCAGTGTGGATACCACTGGGAGTGTGGATGGGCTGGGGCCAGAGCCCCTCCAGCCCCCTGTGTACGCTCTCCTAATGAGCAACAGAGCTTTCTGCAGGGTTTATATAGTCTCCATCAAGACAGGACCTAATTTAACAGTTTATTCTCTCCATTTTCTTCTGGGGAGCAGATCGGGGGGAGTAAAAACCGCCCCAGTGCCATTTAGAGCTTCCCATGTGTTGGTTATTGTTATAGTTTTACTCTCGTTGCTCGGGCACCCTGTGCAGAAGGCAGAATGTAAAGAATTCCTGCAATGACCTCATCCTCTGGCTGGCAGGCACTGCTCTCGCTGTGTCCTCGGGTGGAATTCATCATGAATTGACTTTTGCTTGTGTCCTTGTATATGCAACACCAGTGACATCAGCGTAGCTGTGGGAGCAGTGGCTGCTCACAAGCACTGCTGGCAGAGGTCTGAGAAAGCCAAATGGTGATTTATATAAAATACTATGTAAATTTTACCCCCACCCCTGTGCCATTTAACACTAAGACTTAAAATACCTTCTTAATATAAAATCAGATATACCTTCATTGTAGTTTCATTGTTTTTAATCAGGGATGACACTCCAGCACAAAAAGATTAGTTCTACATGTCTGGATTCATCAGTGCCTTGACTAGAAGCCCCAGTGAAATCAAAGGATTACGTGCATCTTTCTGGCATAAATCCAGAGTGAACTCTGGGAGCCTGTAGGAAGGCCTAGGGTTGGTTCTGACACACAGATCACCCAGGATGAACAGGTGTCAGGGGTGCAGGTTCCCTCCAGGGCGGTCCTGCAGCCAGCACAGGACAAGCACATTTCCAGAACAGAAACAAGAGCTCCTAAAAATTGAAATATTTTAACAAATATTAGCACTCATGCCTAACTGGCACCCCATGATTACTCTACTCCACAGTCAAAGCTAAATTTATTTTCCAGGGGTAACATTGCTTTTTATCCAATATTAATTCAAGAACCTCTGAAGTCCCAATAGTTTGGTGTGTTTATCCAAGCTGAGAAGATGTACCAGATCTGTGTGTGACTGTAGATGCCTGTAATTTTTGCTGGTTTTCCATCAACAATTAATACCACTTGCTTTCAGTTGGGGTCAAATCCAGTTTTCTTCACTCCAAATCATCTCGACCAGTCTTCAGAAAATCCTTTCCAGCCAGCTACTATGGAAAAACCTGGGTCACCTGGAACTGATGAATGTATAAAACAAACTGTGAATGGAACAGTCAGGAGCCACAGTTTCCGTGGAAAAATCTGTCATTTTAACAACCAGGTACTGGAATCAACCTGCAATCCTCTTCCAGACTGGATACCAGGCTGAATCAGCTGCTGCAAAGGCCCAGTCCTTTCTCATTCCAGGATTCTCCCTCACTAAACCTAAGCCAAGTATTCCCCATCACCTCCCCAGCATGATGTTTTTCTCATTTCAGCTCTCATTCCTGTATCTGTAAAGCCCACTAGGAGAATCATGCCAAGTGCACTATATTTAGGTGCTGGATGTTACAAACCAAGTAGTTTTCCTTCCCTGAGCCCCTCCATGTGCAGAGCTCTGCTGGACACTGCTGCGTCCATCCCATGGGCTGGCAGGTGTCACCACTGAAGGTGGCACAATCTTCCCACAATTTTTCCCTTTACTAAGTTTCAAAATATGTTTAAAATCCATCTGAGATGACTAACTTACTGATTCCACACCAAGGTGTGGGTTTATGGTTTATTTAGAGAGCTGCAGAGCCCAATATTTAAATGCGTTCTCTGTGAATTTAAACCTGTGTAGAAGATTTGGGGGAAAATTAAAAGAAAAGTGAATGGAAAATGAAAAATTTCTAGCACTGCTGAGAAATAATCCCTCACCACTGGATGATTCTTACGTCCAGATCAGACTTATCCTCACCCTGCCTTACATCACAGGCACTGCAGCACAGCACACACATGCAGGATGTCCACTGCAGAGCCAAGAGCCACGACAGAATCTCCTCCATCAGCCCCTTGGCCATCTGACCAAAGCCTGTGTCCTCTTGACTCCCAGCACAGACTGAAGATCCCCCTGCTGCCCTCTGGCCAGGACCAAGGTCCCCGTGGGGCTGGCACACGCTGGGCTGTGCACAGGCAGACCTCTCCAGTCCTCAGGGAACCAGGGCTGGGGCTCAGATTAGAAAACAGCAAGAAACTTTCTAGCCAAGAACAACAATGCAGCTGGAAACAGTGCAGTGCTTCACACTGAACAAACATGAGATAATTTAGCAGAGCACTGACTCCAGCTCCTTCCCGAGATAGCGCTGGCGGCACCACTGAGCGCAGCAGACAGAAGCAGCAGAGGGGAGGGTAGGTAGGGCATGGAGAGGGAAATTCAGCCAAAATAGCCTTTTAGAGTGAATCAGACTAAACCAAACAAAGGACAGAGGGCTTAGAACTCCCATTGAGCTTTGCTGCTGACTGCAGATACAGTGCACTTAACCCGAAGGATGTCAGCACAAGACAAGCACTGGAATAACAAGAGTGCAAAAAAAGACGCAGATGTATAAAGACACACACACTGCCCTGTCTCACTGTGCCAGGCTGCTGCATACACCTATGCTTTAGGAAAACTGCAGCTCAGCAAAGTCATTTCATCTTGCTGTAGGTCACTCCCGTGTTCATCTCAATTTCGATTTGTCCTCATACCTTTGTTGTACAAAATTTGGCTTGAATATAGGAGGATTCCGAACAAAGCTCTGTGGAGTGCATTTACAAGCCAAGAATGAAATGTAAACAGAGCTGCCAGTGGTTTCCAGTATCACAACCCCTGCCCTTTCCTAGCAGCAGTCAGAGGAGCAGCATGAGGCATCAGAAACCTTCAGAGATGGCTCATTCCTTGCTAAACTTCTTTTTACCAGCTCTAATGTCCCTGTAAGGATCAGGAAGTTTGGATGCTTATCCTGACCACATCTCAAGGTTTCTCTGTCCACTCACTGGCAATTCCAATGGGATTACAGCTGAGTTGTTACTCAGTGTGGGTTACTTTTCCACACACCAGCATGGCCAGACTCAGCTCTGTGCTGCCTGTGCCACCTCCTCTTGCAGTCACAAGACCCTTCAGGCACCTCAGGGACGAGTCTCTTATTGCTGGGCTTATATTTGTGCTTAGTGAAAACAAAATGTCATGAAAAGAGTAAAATGTCTACTTTTTCTCCCTACTTGGGAACTTTTGCTTCTTTAAGACTCCTTTATTATTTCACCAAATCACCCGTATCTCTTTCCAAGTAAATATAAGCTGTCCCTTCGTGAGGGGGTGGGGGAAGAGAGGACACTGTTTTCCCTCTGCAGTATCAGTTGTCAGTGTGACACACAGTTCACTGTGAAAGCAAACAGCCCTAATGAGAGTGGCTGTGCAGTTGCTGCTCCCTGTGTCAGCTACACGGCTCCTTAGCAGGGTCAGTGCCAAGGAAATGGGGAGCAGGACATGTCCCACATCCCTTGTAGCTCCCAGCAGCCCCTCCTCGCTGGGGGACACTGCATGTGCCAAACCTGCTGAGACTCCAGTCGAGCTGGGGTCACTGCACCCTCTGCTGTGTTTACACCACACCAAAGGGTTGAGAAATGCTGCCTGACTTTGTATCCAGAGTGGTGGAGTGCCAGGGACACAGAGAAAGCTGTTTCCTGACTTTAGATGGTGTTTGGATGGGAGGACAAGCCTGGGGCATTTGGTGGAGTACCTCAGGCTGGGTTCAGATGTCCCTACACTGAGGGAGCAGCAAGTCCTGAGGAAGGTGTAAGAGCTGCAACCTGGGGGAACTCCACCCACAGAGCCACACTCTACAGTCATTTGGAGCATCACTAATCCCACTGACCTCTGCATGGCATCTGCATCCCACAGATCATGCTGGGCACTGGAGCGCTTTCCCAAAGCCCCTCTTTCCCTGCTTACCAAAGGCAGGTCTGAACAGGCATCTCCACACAGGGCTGAAGGCACACCCAAAGGCAGATCCCACTCCCAAGGGGTGAGCTGTAGGTTGCATGGTCCTGCCTCCAGGACCCCCCAACCCCAGGGTCCTGGAAGAGGGCAGAGATGGCCATCACCCCCTTTTCCCTCTCAGCTGGAGGATCAGAGCTCCTCCTGTCTGTTTGCTCACATGTGCCTTTTCTCAGGCTGCGTTTTTCTTTCCACTTTTGACCAACAGCCACCATTTTAATTAGCCTCCAGCTCCATGGCAATTATATCCTTATATATCCTTGCCTTTTATCTGCCTATCAGAGAGCTGTCTGTCAGATTTAGGACACCCCACAAAGCTGCTCCTCAGGCTTTGAGTGCCCCCATTGACTTGGGACAGGACCCCAGGCTGTGGAAACCACCATCAGATCCTCATTCTTCACTCAGCTTTTAATTTACTCCTGACACCAGGAGTCCCAAACTTCTCCCCTCTGCCTTCATTGTGGTCTCCAGCCACCACAGCAGCTCAGCACCAGGGGCTGGGGGCGAATGACACCCGAGGAGCGTTGCCATGGGCGCAGACGATTGTCCCTCTGGGTTCCCATGGCACCGGGCCAGACATGCACTGGTGATGAGAGGGAAGAATACACACCAGCCAAGCTATTTGTAGCCCATCTAAGCATCTCACAAGTTAAACAGTTTGTCTTTCTTCCCCCTGCTCCCAGCACCCATCCAGCTCAGGGGGCTCCCCCACCCTCCAGGGCAGCACTCACAGTGCACAAAAGGCTAAATCATTGTCCTGACTGACCTGGAGACAAAAATAAAATTCAGCAGGGGTGCTCAAGCATGGCTGAGGGCAGAATTTGGCTCCAAGGAGCTGCCTGTTGGCTGGTTTTCATTTTGCAGTTTTTGGCATGAAGTCCTCATCTTGGCCCTGGCTGCAGGCAAGGGTAGGGCAGGGATTTGTGCCCAGGGCTGGGGTGCAGCAGGACCCTCAGAAACCCATGGGGGAATTTCTCCAAGCCTGGGAAGCACAGAACACACAAGAGCACTCAGGAGGTACAAGAGGAGGATTTCTCTAGACCGTGGGAAGGACATGGCAATGGAGACTCATCCCTCTGGCCAGGGACAAGCACCTATGGGACACCTCCTGCCACCCTCTCCTCTGCAGGCTGACTTGAACAGAACAGGTCATTTTTCCAGTCTGGGGTGGTTTCCAAAGGTACAGAAGCTTCAACCAGCCCATCTCCACGTGCCACAGGAAGGTTCCCTCGGTCTCCCTCGGCTGTGCCCGCAGTCCCCTGATCACCCTGCCAGACATGAGGCTGCATCAGCTGCCAGCACTCAAGTTCTGCAGCATTTTAAACCCACTCTGATGTCCCGTTCTGCTGGTGATGTCAGCCAAAAGATATTTCAGCAGAGGAGGGGAAAATAGCCCAGCAGAAGCTAATGGTGTGATCAAATCCAGAATAAACTTCGCATACAAATGAAGCTTCTTTAAACTGATCCCCTCTTCTCCAGGCCCTCAAACTCATATCACCCCTCATATCTCCCACAAGCAGGGGAAATCAGCAGCTAGCCAGTCCGCTGGACATGGTGGTGAGAGCAAGAGGAACTAGTCTCCATAGCACATGAAAAGAATTAGGACTATTTAATCTCCTTTTCCCCTTATCAGTGGTCTCAAATATCTCTTTGAGAGGGAAACACAGTGGAAATTCCTGCAAATCTTGCCTACAGTTAAGGAATTGACAAGATTTTTCAGCTTTTTCTCTCTGGGTTTGAAAAATTACTACATAAAGGAAACAATCTTTGATGCACATATAACTCACAATAGGCTGAAACATTATCTTAAACTATTCGTCTGCTTCCTGCTTAAGTAAGCATATTAGGAATGTGTATATATATTTCTTGGGCAGCTTAAAAATAAAAAGAAGAGGTATAGAGTCTGTCCTGCTTTTGAGGAGCATGTTGTTTATGTTGTTATAAGCACAGATCATATTTATAGCTGAACACTCTGTGAAAGTGCAGGCAGGCTGGGAAACATTTGTTAGGTTTAACGATCTTTTATTTAACTGGTGCAGAAAAATGCATCCCTTTGGATTGATTCATGACACGAATTGTATAGAAACCTTCTTCCTTGAGAAAAGAAAAACCTCAAAAGGTCAATCTGACATTTCAGCTTTCTCAAACATCCAGCAGAGAGATGTTCACAGAGCAAAATTCCCAGCCTGACAAGCTGGATGGGGTTAGGGCAGGGAAAGGATAAACCACAGCCAGAGATACCTTTCAGGACATAAAGCAGAGACATTCAGATCACCTGGACTGGAAGGGATCTATCCTGCACTGCAGCAGTCCCACTCCACAGCCTGTGAAGTGCACCACACTTCTGAAAACACCCTGAGGCAGAGGCTCCACAGCCTACAGGACAGGGACTGACACTTCCTTTTGCTGCGTGGCATCTCCCCCAGTAAAAAAACAGGCCAGCCAAGGCCCAGCCTGCCTCTCTGGCTCAGCTACTGAGTCAAAACCAGAGCTGAGAGGAGCTTTTCTCAGCTCCCAGTTGTCTGAGCTGGCTGCAGCCTCTCCTGCTGCAGAGAAGCAGATCCTCTCCCCTCGGACAGGGGGTCACTGGCTGTCACAGTTTGCACTTCTCACCTTGCCAAGGTGTTGCATCTCTGCTCTGCTGCAGAAGCAGCTTGAGCCTGGGCCAGCCCTCCTTGAGCAGGGCAGTGACCACCACAGGACTCTGCAGTCCCTGCTGGGCTCCCAGCCCTGCTCTGGGGTACAGCATGTGCTCACACACCTGTGCACCAGGGTTTGCTGCCATGGGGGCCAGGGCTGGCTGAGAACTGCTTTTGTGGTCATGGAGAGGGAATGACCTGCACCAGAGACCTGCACCAGAGCACTCCCATGAAGCTGCAGAGCCAAGGCAGCCCCAAGAGAGCTGGTGCAGCAGGGGCTCCCTGGCAGCTCTGCCCACACCATGGAATGACCATTCCTGCGGCCACAGGGAGCAGCCAGTGCTCCAGCCAAGCACATCCCTCTGCCTGTGGCTTTTCCTGAGCACCCACCAGTCCTGTACAGACCACTTCCACTGTGGGGCTGGACACTGATCACTCATTAGGTGGTACACAGAACATAAAACACCACCCAGTTCTTCCACAGACAGTGGGGTGCTTTGTGGTGGGAGCTCCTAAAGCCCAGGACAGCAAACACCATCAATACTTCCCTTTAGAATCCCAGAATCATTTAGGTTGGAAAAGACCCTTAAGATCATGGAGTCCAACCATTAACCCTGCCAACCTACCACCAAGCCGTGTCCCTAAATGCCACATCTCCCTGTCTTTTAAATCCCTCCATGGATGGTGACTCAATCACTTGGTGGGCAGCCTGTTCTAACGCTGACAGACCTTTCTGTGAAGACCTTTTTCCTTAATAACCGACCTAAACCTTCCTTGAAGCAACTTGAGACTCTTCTTGTCCCATTTCTTGCTGCCTGGGAAAAGACATCAATCCCACCTCATTATAACCTTTCAGACAGCCTCCCATTCTCCAAGATAAACAAGCCCAGCTGCCTCAGAGTCTCCTCACACAATTTGTTCTCCAGAACCTTCACCATTTCTTGTTACCCTTCTTTAGACACTCCAGAATCTCTGCTGAAGGTCCCTAAGTTCATCATTGGTCTCTCAAAAGGAATAGAGGGAACACAAGTTTGCTACTTGCTAAAAATACTTTGGAGGCAGAAAAAGAAGGGATTTGCTTCCAGAGATCACCTAGAAGAGTGGCATCAGAAGGGAGCAAACAGTCATCACTTTTGCTATCTCTCCCCCAGGGGTGGCTGTAGCTCTCCAATCTCTGAGGTTTGCTTTGTACCTTGTGAGGGTGTGTAGCATTTGGGGACAAGAACAAAGACGACAAGGGGAAGCTGCTCCCTCACAAAGCTGACTGCCTTCAGCTCTAAACCAGGTTAGAGATAACCATGAACCTTTATTTGCTGCTCCTGCCTCTTCCCATTACCCACAGCAGGCTTAGGGAAAGTCAGGACAGCCAGAATTGCTTCACACAGAAAGAATTGCTTTCCACATTCTAGGAAAATCTCAGCATTTTTAATACTCGGCAAGTCACAAGTTCAGGCAGCAAGTAAACAAAACATAAAAACCAAAACAAAGCACTTAGCTACTTCATCCTTATCTGTCTGAATTCCCTCTTTTATCTCACAGCTTCAGGGGAAACAAGCCTATAGGCAAAGGAAAGTTATTCCACAGTGCCAGTTTCACCACCAGCATCACTCCGGCCCTCCCCACAGAGACAGCTCCCACATGGATTAAATTGCATCTTTGAAAACCAGCACCCTCTAAGAGGGCAACCAGGGCTCCTGCCCAGGCCTGGCTCCTCTCAAGCCAAGCAAACCTGATTACTCCAGTTGAAATTCTGCTGTAGTAGTTCTCCTCTGCAAATTGTATCAGCTTCTGTTTTCAAAGAATCTAAGAAACAGATGATGCATTAAAATTCATCAGTCTTTCCATGAGGAGTTTTATTTACCCTGACCAGGCAAGGTGCAGAGAGCTCTCCGTGCTGCCCTGCTCCCCACGGTGTAGTTGGAACGTTTTGGTTGGAAACTCCTTTAGTTTTTACAAGAACCAGATTTGCAGTGCAGGATCTGTTTGCTCATTGCTCCTAAACCTTATTTTTGCACCCACTTTTCATAGGCTGAGGGTGAAGATACTTTTTTCTGTGGTAGGTAACAGAGAAGTCCCAAAGGGGAGTTCCATGAAACACCATGTAATGGCATTGTGAAAATACAGTCAGGATGAACTTTTGCTGCCTACGCAGCAGCATGCAGCCATGGCCAGTGGCTGCAAGAAAAAAATAGAAGGCTATACCAGTGCCACTGAGCCTGGTGGGACAGCTGTGGGTTTGTCTTTAGGATGAAAGAAGGAAGTCAGTTTGGACTGTGGCAAAGGCTGGAAAGCACATTGGGGAGATTTAATGAGAGTTTAATCACCACTTTTAATGGGATTTCCTACAGGTCCTGCAGGGCAGAAGAATCACAGAATCATTAAGGCTGGAAAAGACCCTTAAGATCAAGTCCAGCCATTGACCCAGCACTGCCAAGCCCACAACTAAACCATGTCCCCAAGTGTCACATCTACTCTGCTTCAAAATCCCTCCAGGGATAATGACTCCACCACTTCCACCACTTCCCTGGGCAGCTTTTTCCAGTGCTTGACAGCTCTTTCCATGAAGAATTTTTTCCTAACATCAAATCTAAACCTCCTCCTGTGCAGCTGAAGGCCACTTTCTCTTCTTCTGTCACTTTTTACTCAAGAAAAGCAACAAACCAGAGCTCCCTGCCATCACTCAGGGTTTTCACTGCAGGACTCGCTGTCCAGCTCCAACATGGAGCATCCTCAGCTCCCCAGTGCACCTTCATGCCTCAAGTGACCACCTGGAAGTGGTGACCATTTCCAGGAGAGCCCTTAGGACAGCTTGAAAGGACCTGTGAGGGGGAAGGTGTTTTAGAAATCAAAATGGTCACTGTTTTTCTCCATGAAAGATGAACGAATTTCACTATTAGAGGATCAGCTTCGTCAATGGTTGTTGTAACCTCTACTCCTTCTCTGAGCAAATTTTCTCCTGAGGAAGTAACTGCCAGGCCAATTCAGAGGGATTGCTCTTTCTGAAGGTGGAAAATGCTGGGCATTGTGTCCAGCCTGTGTTTGAAGTGGGAAAAAAGCAACTTTGAATAAGCTTTTGATGGGGCCCATGGCTCTACTTGACCATAATGTCAGCTTGTAATTAGCAACAGATACCACTTCTGTCACTCCCGATGTTATCATCAGCCGTCTTGCGTTTCAAAGTGAGGAGAGGCATGTAAATTATGGGCAATTTGGTCTCTGGAATGGATTTTATGGTTTTTTTTCTGCTGGGCGACCAGGAAGCCTGGAGTTTGTTACAGAGATAGTTGTTGAGCCAGCAGAGGGGAGCAGGAGGAAAGCAGTGAACGTTACAGAGCTGCTCCAGCAGATCTGGAGGAAACACCTCAGTACCAGCTCCTCCATGAAGGCAGAGCTGAGTTCTCACAGGGGCTGTGTCCTTTGGGGAAGGGGGAGAGAAGCTTTGGAAGGAGCCACTGTCATGCCTCTGGAATGGGGGTCCCTGCAAGGCTCCATTCACACACTGATGTGGAGAGCTGGGTGGGATGAGGGTGGCTTGTGCCTGGGGAGCCAATGCAGACTTATTTCTGCTCAGCTCATTGCAAGCATTCAGCTCACTGCAGCTCAGCTGGCCTGAGAACAACTGAGGCAATCTTTTCCCCTCATTGATAGAAAATGTTGCCTTCCATTAAAATTCTGTTTTCAGAGTGAGGGAAAGGCTTGTGTTTCCTAAAACAGGTTTGAATTTTTTTGAGAAAAACAAAACCCCTAAACTCACGTCATTTCCTATTTTGACCAAAGAAATTCCAACTTTTGTTAGAAAAAAGGGAGCAAAATTTTTTTGCTTCTTTTTTGGAGTGGGGTGGAGCAAGGGAAGTCTATCTCTTGCAGCAAGTCCAGTGAGTTGGCCAGATCCCCTGGCACTGCTCTGCAGCTGAACAGACCCCACTGCCAGAGCAGTGGCCTAGTATTTGATTTCATCTATTGCTGTACGAATTACCAGGTGTCCTGTTTCTCCCCTGCTCCAGTCTTCTGCAGAAGGACTCACAGCAGAGCTGGTCTTTACAAGAGCTCCCCGGGAAATGGACTAAAACAGAATTTGGCCCCACATTGACTCTGTGGTGTCAAGTTTTCCCCTTTTATTTGCTGGAGGAATTCAAGCATCACTCTGCTGCTCCAATCTTTCTATCTACCACTGGCAAATAACACAGCCAAGAAGGTTATCTGCCTCAAACAGAAATAGCTTATGTTTAGAAAAGAATTAAAATTTGTTCCCTTTAGAGTTACAACCACATCCTCAAAGCTGTTAACCTGAAAGTGAACTTCAGATAATAAAACTCTAACCTCACCCCTACAGAAAAGCCAGCAGTCAGGAGCTACCTTGTGTGCTCTCCCCCTATCTGCCCCATCAATTGCCTGATAGCACAGCTTGTTTTCTTTTTTTCAAGAGAAGACAGCTACTAAATCTATGCTCCCCATCCCTCTCAGCACTCTCGGGCTTCTCCACAGCTGCAACGCTTTTCCATCGTCCCTGCTCTCAGTTAAATAAACATTATGACACAAACTGATTGCTTTAACAAACTTCACTGTTCCACGTCCTCGGCAGAGCACAGTTATCTTTTTACAGGGAACATTCCTTTCCTGTTGCTATGCCTACTTCAGCACCATCCAGCATGATAGCCAAGACTGCTGAACAAACCCACAATTTCCAACCACTCCATTTTGCTCATCTTGAAATAGCTCAGAAGGGGTGTGGGGCCAGACTGCCAGCAGATGTGAGCTGTCAGAGCTCCTCTGCCACAGCTCATCCCAGCAAGGACCCAGCCATGCTGTTGGAGGCTGAATGTCGTCTTCTGAAAATGCCTCAGAGCTAAAAATGTCTTTGTGGAGTGAGGTGGGAGAAGGAAAAGACGGGTGTAGTCATAAATATTCTCCCAGCACAGCAGGGGAAGGTTGGTTTTGTCCTCCCCATGTTCTATAATTTGCAACTAAATTGCAGAATCCAGAAATATTTCTGGCAAATGGTATTTCACAACCATTCATCATCGTCATGCACAATTTCCTTTGCATGACAACCTATGCTTTAAAACTCGCAAAGAGAGGGGAAACTGCCATTTGTTTTGGCCAAGCCAAAATCACTCTTGGCCCGGGACTGGTGGTGCTGTGGCTGCTCACAGTGATAAGCCCAGCAGGGCAGGTCCTGCCAGGTGGGTGAGGGCATCTCCTGCTGCACACGTCACCCAACGGTTTGAAGAAATGACTGCATTTCAGTTTCCCCCAGCCAGCCCATTTTTCACCTTTAACACAGCAGAGCTATCACCCTTGTGGTTGTGCCACTTTGTTAAATACTGCCAGGCAGCCCAAAGGTGTCAATGACAAATTTCCCCAAAGGCTGTGATTTCACCTTTTTACATGTTGTTTTCACTTTCCCTTGTGCAAACATTTTTTTCCCTAACCAAGGACAGGTTGGCTCCTGAGATACCTCAGTTCTCAAAGGTCTCATTTGTTTATGCCTAATGAAGACACAGATGCTCCAATACACATCTAATATGTCGGACAACGGAAGGAGAGGCCAGAGAAGCTGAAGAGGATTTCTGGCAGCTGATCAATTGTAAAAAATAGTTCTTCCTCCAGGCATCAGCCAGAGTATTTTTGGGTCTGCAGGATGTGTGCATGTACTGCCCTCAGAGCTTTCCAGGGTGTGAGCAGAGGAAAGGACTTGGAAGGAAGCAGATAAATCCCAGCCCGAGTCACTTGTAGTCTGTATTCCAAGAGCAAGAACATTTACAGCTATGCAAGGGTTGGGGACAGCCCCATGTCCAGGGCCAGGCCAGCACTCCCCCCTTGCTGGGGGATTCCCCACCTTGTCCTATCTCTGCACCCAGAGCTATGTCCATCTCACAGGTCCAGGAGCTGCAGGCAGAGTATCCCAGGGTCAGGGAGATTCTACACACAGCTGGAGGGATCACCTTGGGATAAACCCAGCACTGGGGGAGGAGGTTTCTCTGTTCTCCCAAATGGGGCTGTGCATGATGGCCCTCTGGGGACCCTCCACCAACCCTGCCCCCAGAGATCCAGCCAGGACAGCCAGCTCCTCCCAAACCCAAGGATGCTTCTGCTGGCAGGCCAACCAGGACTCATTTCCAGTCACAGCAGCACAGCCAGGGCAGCACTGGAAGCCTGTGGGGC
Source organism: Phainopepla nitens (assembly GCA_013400175.1). Taxonomy (NCBI): domain Eukaryota; kingdom Metazoa; phylum Chordata; class Aves; order Passeriformes; family Bombycillidae; genus Phainopepla; species Phainopepla nitens. The sequence continues at coordinate 46,591 of VXBQ01014493.1, read as the reverse complement.
TCAGGAAGTGACAGGATCAGAGAGCTGGACAGGCCCAAACCCAGATGGAGAGAGATGGCCCCGTGAATGGAGGAAATTATTCAGAACCTGGAACTGTGAACAGCACAGGCTGCATGCCCTGGGTATTCAGCTGGCCTCTCCTGACACAGAGTGGTTAGGGTTTTTTTCCAGGACTCAGACAGGGATTCTTGGAAGCATATCAGGGCTGGGTGTGTGCAGCAGATCCACGTGGAGAAAATCTATTGTCTGGAGTCTGGAACATCAGCTGAGCATTTTTCCATTTCACTCTTTGCAGGTTGTACAAGCTGAAGATTAAACAGATGCATTCCTTGTGTTCATTTGCCTTTATTAAAGGCATAAGGTACCTGCACATTACCAGCCAGCCCTACACCAAGGAGAAGTACTGTGGGTTATAATGGGAACAAACTGGCCTCCTATAGAAAAAAATATGTCCAAAGGCTTTTCTGATCCACCAGGAACAATTCTTTGCTGTAATTCCAGTGCTTATTCTCACTGCTCAAGATCAGCCACATTGGAAAGGGCTCTTTTCCACTGTACCCTATTAGAACCTGCTCTGCCCTGCTCTGGAGTGGAGCTCCCTTCCCCCAGCCCCTGTGCCAGGCCCCTTTCACCACCCTGTATTTAAACTCACCTCAGATTAACCAGCTGGCCCTACTGGTCCCTTTTTCAGCTTTTCCAGCCCATTTCCAGAGCCCAAGCTCTGCTTTCTGCCTCTCCACAGAAATGGGATTGCACAATCTAATTTTCCAGGCTTTGGGTAAAAATGGGCCTCCAAAACACCTCTATGACTTCCACACCAGCTTGCCTAGTTTTCCAGCTTGACTGTGTGAGGGCAGCAGATGCTTCTTTTTGCTTTGGCTCCTTTTTGACCATTTGGCAAAGTGCTGTAGAAGCACATCAGACACCCTGGCTGCTTCTGGAAAGGGTCCCCTCAATCACTCTCACCTCCATTACCATCCCACTTCAGTCCCAATCAGCAGCTGCCAGCCTTTGTCATCACCCCATCCCCAAAATCATTTTCTTGTCCTGCTCATCCAACTTGCAGAAGTGAAAGAAGTTCACCTTTCCCTCCTGCCTATGGTGTGGCCTCCACCAATTTACATCTTGTCTGGGCAAGAAAAAATCAAAGGCAGGGGTGATCCTCAAGCTTTGATCATCTCAGATTCTGCTGCAGGAGTTGTGACAGTCACAAGAGAAAGAGAAGATTGAGGGTTGATGGTCCCAGATATCATTGTGTTTAATTTCACCTCATTAAACTGAAATGAGATTGAATTACATCTAGACAGTCTCTGAGAAATACAGTCAGGAGGGTCAGTGGCAGGGTCCAGCCCTTGGAAAACACTGGACGTGGCATGGACTGAAAAAATCAGTTCCCCATAGGACAACCAGATGAAATTTCTGAATTCAGCCCTGTTCTTGCTCTGAATTTGACACACAGGAAGGGCTAGATCTGCCCACCTGAGAAATTAATCTGTTCCAGACCAGCCTCAAGCCTGGTCCTGGAGGCAAACACACCTCTGTGACCCCGTGTCCTCTGGCCACAGACTGGAAACATCACCTAAATTAGTGGGAAGGGAGTCTGCTTTCCTGTTTGTGCAAGAACTGACTTCTCTGAAGATTTGCCAGTGGTGGGGCTGGGCTTCAGAAGCATAAAATACTGGTGAGATGAAGGGGAACATCAGTGAAGGTCAGCAAGTATTTTGGGTTCAATTTCTTCCCAGATTTATGTGAGGTTTGCATTGCCTGGCTTTCTTAAGCTGTGTGATTTCTGCATTCCTATGAAACAAGAAGCCAAATTCATACTTGCTCTATGTCCATTCATTTCTCTCCTTAATTAATTTTTAGCCCTCTGAGGGAGGGCTATGGATGTTTTACCTTTGGCTTCCAGCAGGCTCAGCTTGCTTTGAGCCTGCCTCTGGCTTTGAGCCTGCCTTGTAGTTCTTTCCTTTCAGGGGAAAGAAAACAAAATCAAAATCAGACCCATCAGGCACACATTTCCAACTGTATCTATTTCCTCCTTTAAGAAAGAGGCATAGTGAATCTTTACACATCTCCCAACAATAAGTGCAGAAAAGAATGGCTTGGTGAAGAAGTGGAGAAAGAAATCTGCAAACTTACTCCAAGATTGAGCAACAGATGAGATCCCGCCTGTGAAGAAATGACATTATGAATCTGGTGAGGAGATGGAACAGGCTGCTTGTTGGATTTTCTATCTAGGAAGCAGCAGGCTGCCAGAGTCTCCTGTAAATGGAAGTTCTGGAAGAGAGTAGCACAATCTGTCAAAGGGAAGAAGTGGTGCCAACCAACACCATCAACAATGGTTGATGGTTGTCAATTGGTTGACAGAAGAACTTTCTTGGACCATTTGAGAATTTCTGTCCATTAGAGAGGCTCTTGCAAAATCCCTACAAAATCCCAGCTCAGACTCAGCTATTCCAGAAACAATTGAACCACTTCAGAACAGCAGGCAAATACCTAAATAATCCCTCTTGATCCTGGGCCCAGAATAGGCTGGTGGGAGGGTGCTGAGGACACAGATGTGCTGGGGTGGGTACAGAGCACCCTGCTGCAACCATGGCTCTCCTGGAATGATCCTTTTCCCCTTGGCCACCCCCAGCACCAGTGTCCCACCAGATCTGCTATGGCCTCAAGGCCACATGTGGCTCACCACTCCTGCCCTTGCCCCTGCAGCAGCTGCTCTCTGCTGTGGGTCAGGGAGCCAAACAGGGCTGCAGTCTTGAGATGGCCTCAGGCCTTGCTAAAGAAAGTGGTTTCACTCCTGTTGAGCCCTAACAGTGGGAATAGGACAGTGCCTGGAGACACAGACCAGAGACACACACACTTTTGGGGTGCCAGGTATGTGAGTGCTCCCCTCAACCTCTTCCAGAAATCACTGCCTGCTAACTCATCTTTCCTTCTTTCTGTCATCACCCCTCTCTCAACATATAAAGTGTGCTTTGATCATTTCGTATTTCTAATCATTTCCTCCAGTTTAATCCAGAATGGGATAGGGGAAAAAGGAACAAATCATGGGTGCAAGGTAGTGACTCCCAGGAGGCAGACATGGTGAGCAGATGGGACGGGCCAGTCAGAGCTTCTTCTGCTGGAGTCGAGCATTGGCATGAGAACATGAATCAGTCAGAGAATTTGGCTTTTTGGGGAAAGCCACAGCCCAGCAGGATGCCAGTGGCAGTGCCACTTCTATGTGGCATGACCTTGGCCTCAGCAAAAACTCCTGTGACAGGATGAGAACACCCCAGAAATATTCAGGTTCCTTGCACCAAGAGAGGCAAATCAAAGCCCCTGGTGCTGCTGCTGAGCCCAGCACCTCCACACACCACACACCTCAGGCCATGCTACCAAGGCACACACTTGATCCCAACATCTCAGGTCACACCTGGGAATGTGGCTGGGCCTGGCTCAGGTGCCTCACACTCACTGTGAGGCACTGGATCAAATAACAAGGGCATTCAGCTACCTGAAAAGAAGAGGTGGGTTCTCCCATATGGTTTTTTTTTCCCTCCAGCCCACAACTACTACCCCAATGCAATAGCTGCTTGCTGTGGCCACTCTGTAGCAAGAGGACACATCCTGGACAGTTGGAAAAACCAAGATGGGTTTTCATGTCTGTATTTCCTTCCCCATCTTTCTTCCCTGCTCCATGAGCACCCAAATGAGATTTTAATGGATTACTTTATAAGAGGAGAAATTCATACCTCAAACAGCAGGAGCAGAGCCTGTAAATGCCTGTACATTTTCCAGAAGGGGTATGGATTTTGCAGGAGGCTGCCCTTCGTTTGAGCTCTCTGCTCTAAAACATCTCTTATAAGAAAGTTGTCATTCAATTATGTGACATTTTTCCAAGTAAACAACTGCTGCTTAGAAATCAGCTCCAGTCCATCTACAAAAGCCTCAAAAATGCCAAATTCATGATTCTAGGAGAATATTATGTCTCAGGGCTGCTACCACCTGATCCAGTAGCAGATCTGCACTCATTTTCCAGCAAGTTATGTTTAATTCTGGCCTCTTAGAGCCAGACTGCTTAGCCCTGAAGCAGGAAGTCTAATACCCCTTTCAGAACATCATTAGCATTAGCTATTTTTACTCCATATTCCTGTTATTCGTGTAAGTGGATCCCCTTTGGGCCTGGCTCCAGGCAAGCCCCTGAGCATTTGCTCAAGTGAGCTCGGTGTGCTCCAAGCCACAGCAAAGGGCTGCTCCCAAACTTCCTGCGAGTGATGCTCACTTAGCTCCACAGCTGGGCTTGGATGGCTTCCCTGAGCACAGAGCCACAGTCACTGGGCACAGCCTCAGAGTGTGACTGCACAGACACCCTGGGGCTCCTGAGCTGGAGAGCAGAGCAGGGCCAGCATCAGCAGATGGGAGCTGAGCATGGCCAGGGGGACACACACCAGCCACGGCAGCTCTGCTGACCCACAGAATCACAGAATGAACCAGGCTGGAAAAGACATTTGTGATCATCAAGTCCAACCTATGACCTCACACCTCATCATCAACTAAACCATGGCCCTGGGTGCCACATCCAGGCTTTTCTTAAACACCTCCAGAGACAGTGACTCCAGCACCTCAATGGGCAAATGATTCCAGCACTCAAACACTCAGTGAAGAGTTTTTTCCTGATGTCCAACCTAAACTTCCCCTGCCTCAGCTAAAGGCTGTGTCCTCTCATTCTGTCAGTGCTGCCTGGAAGAGACCGACCCCACCTGGCTACAGCCGCCTTTCGAGGAGCTGTAGGGAGTGATGAGCTCCCCCCTGAGCCTCCTTTTTTCCAGGCTAAACAATCCCAGCTCCCTCAGCTGTTCTTTATAGGGTTTGTGTTGCAGGCCCTTCACCAGCCTTGTTGCCCTCCTCTGGCCCCAGGGCAGATCCCCTGGTCCTGACAGCCAGTGGCCCACCCAGCCCTGCTCCACCCTGACATCGCTCTGGGACAGTGAAACCCTCTCTGACTGTTTTTGGTGTTGGTGTTGTTGGTGTTGTTGTAGGGCAGCTTGCCAGCCTCCCTGTAGTCACTTCAGAAGTGCAAAACAGCCTGATCTACATCTCTGGTTCACACCTAGTTTTTCAATGATATTTTTGGAGTGAGCCAGATTCTTAATTGGAAAGGATGTTACCTGGTGCCTCTGCAGTGAGGATCAGTGCTAATGCTTCCTCTCATCATATTCTCCCATTTGTTCTGCATTCAAAGCAATCCTAAAATCCACACTTGAGAAAGAAAAATCTTCTCCCAGGAAGATCCTTTCAGTCTGATAATGGCATTTTTCCTCATCTGCTGTGAATGTCATTGCTGCAATGTTCCCTTTTAGCACTCTGGGTTGTAGCTCTATATTAGGCCAACAAAAATAATAAGTCCTAAAATGAAAACCTCCAGATGATCTTGGCAGAAACAGCACGTCCATCACAAATGGAAATCACATTTGATACTCCACAATGGCAGGAAACTCACCTGGTTTTATTTAGTCTCCATGCAGCTATGTGCTATTGGCACTTCTCCAGGGTATCTTCTGAGGGATTTTTTTTTTTTTTGAACACTCAGTTAGTTTCTGTCTTTTCTTATCTAGAACAGCCCTCATGTTTGATTTTCATTGAGGCCCTGTGCTGATTTTTTGTTTGTCTACTGTAAAAAGGTAAAAGGGAACTCAGCAATTCATGCATTTACAGCTCCGTTCCCACAACAAGGTGCTTAAAATAAAGAAATTGGCTCAGGGTAATTGCTTGATATGAGAAAGATTATATAGGCAATGAACATCTGTATCACAGCTACAGTTGATGGCTCTGAGTTCTGTATCATGTGCCAGGAACTCCTTGCCAAAAAAAATACTCAGAAAAAAAAATTTTCCAGCCCAACATATGCTTATATAAGGCTTCTCCAGTATGTAAAGAAGCTCATTAAAAAAAAAAAAAAAAAAAGGAAAAAGACAAGAGTGTTGAAATAACACAGGAAATTATGCAACTGATACCTGAGCCTGAGCATTGCAGATCATACCCAGAAACCTCCCTATCTCACAAAGCTTTGGTAAAATAAAACAAGTTATCCTTCTTTTTGAAACTGAACTTGTTGATACAGAGTCAGATGGAGGTTTTGCATCAACGTGGTCACTGCAGGCCACAGCAGCAGCAACACTGCCAAGGTTTGTGCCATCCCCAGCACCTGGGCACGTGGACTCCCCCCTCACCCTCCCACTGCAGGGAACCCCCAGGGCTCAGCACACACCGAGGGCACACGGACACTGCTGATCCTTTGCACGGGCTCCAGCTGCCTCTGTGGCTTTTAGCATGTGAGCTGTATGGATTAAAGGGAATGGGGAAACAAGTTTGGAATAAAATCAGCTGTGAATTTTTGCCAGAAATTTAAGCTGACCCACAGAAAACTAATTTCTGAGATGAGTTCAAGAACATTTCCCACCCTATTATTTCCATGTTGGCGTTTGACATCCTGAGGGTCACCTCCCCTTCTCCTCCAGGAACCTCGGCTTTGGGGGTTCTGTAATCCCCTCACCTGTAATCTCCAGCTCACCTGGGGTTCCCAGAAATTCACTTGGGAACCTGAGGAAGTCGTAGAGCCCATCAGCCCCGTGGGTGCACAGGTGAGGGCTCCGTGAGCTGCACTTCACTGCTCAGCACGCGGCAGGAGCCGGGCTGGGATCTGCCCGGGCACAGCCCTGGGAGCTCAACACCACTTCTCAGACTGCCAGGGAGATCCCCTCCCTCCCAGCAGAGGAGGAGGGAAAGCTCTCAGGCTCCCTTGTGCTCAGGGTGGGCTGCTGACCAGAGAAGCTCTGGTTCTGATGTGTTTTGGTGAAGAGATCACCCACCCATGACCAACCACCCTTGCTAATGGTTTGTGTCTGCCCTGAGGGTCTGGACACCAAGAGAAGGAGGAGAGAAGCATCAGACATCTCAATCTTGCCAGCCAGTTGTGTAGTGAGGGGAAAGAAGGCACAGACAGGGCAGGACCAGAACAATTTCCTTACCCTGAGTGAAACACTTACACCCATCTCCTGAAAGAAAACAACTGCCTGCAAAAAGTGTTGATGGGAGCCCTCCTGCAGCATGGTGTGAAGAAACATTACAGCCTGGGCCTGGAGAGGTTTGGTTTGGAGTTCAGTGGAGCTGATGGGAGTTTCCACACCAGCTCCAACAAGCCAGAAGCTCACCATGTTCTTGTTTAGCCTTTAGGAAGCCATACATCCAGGGGGGTGCATGCCCTCGCCTTCACCTCGGTCTCTCCCTGCTCCCACACCACCCACCCCACTGTCAGGCTATCCTCTCCCAAAACCACATCCCACTTTCTTCTTTGCAGCACAGCTCTGTTCCCATCAGCCCATGGGGAACACGTTCACAGAGCCTGCCGAGATGTGTTTCTCCTCTCGGGCTGCAGAGCCCCAGAACTGCCTAAAACCAAATTAATAGCTTAATGTCAGCGAGAGAAACACATCTCCACTGCTGCCTTCCCAGACCCAAACCCACAGCACCTCATAAAGCCCCACTGCAGGATCTGGCCATGCCCTTTGGCCCAGTGGGACCTGAGTCCTATGCTCATGAAGGAGCTCTGTGTACCTCTGAAATGCTGTGAGCTTGTGAAACAAAGTTCCAACAGTCCCAAACTCCTTGGTGCCCCAGAAACTGAGTGAGCAGAGGGGCTGGGAGAGTTCCTGAGCACATCTCAGTGGGCAGAAGGAAGACTATCTAATCAGATGTGGATGGAGAACAAATAAAAAACAGCTGCTTCTCACCAGATCTTCTCCCAACTGGAAAAAAAATTGCAAACACATACAAGAACAAGGGAAGAGGCACTGATGAGCTGTTATCTGAATTTATTGCCATCATTTGACCCACAGTGGGGTCTACTTTTTTTTCCTCCTTTAATTTATAACCCAGTTTCTCATCATGTCATGACATCACCCAGGGAGTTAGATTTCATAAACACGCACACACATCTCACTGCAAACAGGATGAACCCCCGGGCCATCCTGGGCTCTATGCAGCATCACCCCAGCAGCACTCCCCAGGCACCTTCTCTTCCAAAAAATCACTTGGTGTGACCATGACAGAGCCACCTTTCAAGCTCTGAAGGCAGTTTGGGAGGGATTTTTGTACCACTCCAGTCCAAGGCAGCATTCACCCTCGTGTCCTCTTGCTCCACCCTCACTGCACTTTCCTTCCAAGGGCGCCAGATAGCTCTGCACTCCAGGATGATCTATGCTGTTTTCTTTTGGCACTACAATATATCAAATCCTTCAGAGACTGGGTGGAACCAGAACTGCCTCCTCCATCACTCAATCCAGGCTCAAGCTGGAGAAACCAGTGGTCAGCACGTCCTGACCAATGCATTCCCTCGTCAGGCGCTGGTCCAAGAGCAGCACTGCCCATGTGGAGGGCCCAGGAGGGAACTCTTGGCTTTCCTGACCCTAACATTGGAATGAGAGAGCTCCCATTCATTTCTCTAAATTCTCTGCTATTTGTCTGCCTGTAGCTTCCCTGGTGAGAAATCAGGAACTGCCCCTCTTCACAGCAGCTGAATCTCAGCTGAAAGGCCAAGGCCAGACAGCGTGGGGTTTAACTTTCCTCTGCTTTCAGAGGTGGCAAGTCAGCTGCAGCTCAGGGAGGGCACATGCAGGACACTGTCAGCATGGGCAGTTTAGCTCCAAACTGCTTTTTAAACCAGTTCAGCCAAACCAGTGTGAGACTGGATAGAAACCAGCCTTGAGACCAGCAGCAATAATGCACCTAACTGAATTCTGTGGATTCAGTAGGAATGATTCAAGCTTGATTCAGGATTCATTCCTGTGGATGCAGGAATGATTCCCAACAGCTTGCCTTACCTTGATTATCTGTAAAATCAGTTCAATTCAATGGAATGTGAAATGGGATGAAAATGAACTTCCCGATGAGGTGCAGGCAGGGAGAGAAACACAGCATCTCCCAACTGGTTTACCTTTCCTTCAGCACAGGAAGGGCACATCTGGGCAGGGCTTGTCCTGGGGCTGGACACCAGCAGGGACAGCTGGTGGCCCTGTAAAAGTCAGCCTCTAGTTATTCCATCCTCTTCTGTGCACCCAGCCTAAAGTCCACCTACCCAACTGCTCAGCTCCAGACTGATGTTCTCATGAACCCCCAGGCTCTCTGCAGCAGATTTAACCCAGGAGCTCTGGGATAATCTCCTGGAAGAGCAGGAGCAGCTTCCTCCAGCCCATTTGCTGGTTGGGATAATTCTTTCTTTGACTGATGATCAAGAAACTATTATGTCCTGAGAGGGCAGTGATTTGTTCTATAATGCTCATGGCACTGCTTCTGTGCTTGGCAATTCTGTCTTGTTATCAGTGGTGGAGAATTTTACAGGCCACTGACAGACCTTCAAACGCAGCCATTGCTGTGTGGAAAATCCAATTTGCTTTGGAAGTCTCCTGACACAAGGCCTTGTCTTCATGGTCCCTTGGCAAACCATTTTCAGCACATGCATTAGTTCATGACCCTGTGATTTAACGGACATCATTAAATTTTAGCAGAAGAATCCATCACTTTGAAGGAACCCCTAACAAGTGTGTGACCTAAAAGTGAGACCTAATATCCTGGCATCTCTGCACAAAGGGCTCCTTTTCTCTTAACATTTGGCTTATCTCCACGCCACTCCCAGGTCAAGTTCAGCAGTGAGTCCTGGTCATCAATGCACCATTGAGCTTCTCCAGCAACAGCAAATCTCATCAAAGCAAAAAATGTAAATGTGCATTTCTTCACAGCATCCCCCACTGCCAAACAGATAACAAGTTTATGTAGGCACAGAAAAAAAAAAATCCCTATTTGAATAGTAATTGTTTGCTTATAAATTAACCCACAGAACTGTGGCACATGCCGTAAAACAATTTTACATTACATGGGCTTAAACGGTGGGGCTGGTATAATAAACTCTATGTTGAGTCACCAAATTCCTCACATTCTTTGACTTCCCATTATGTCTCAAATGTCAGATATTTCACTGGGGTAACAAGCAGTAGCAAGGGCTGGGGGTTTGCGTGGGTTTTAATTGTAAAAGCAACATTCTCATAGAGGAGGACAGACAAGGTTCACAACCCCACTCTGTGGCTTGGGCAGATTGGAGGAGCTTCAAAGACTCCTTGTCTCCCCACTGGGTTGTTTTGGGGTTTTAGGCCCCTCCAGTCTGGCTGAGGGTCTCAAAGCTGTTCAGCATCCCCCAACCTTAGGTCATGGAGTCTCTGCAGGCTGCTGCCTTCTCATGAAAAATGTGTGTGAGAGTGGGGCTGGGCATGGCTGCAGCCTGGAGAGGCTCCTAGCTTTGGGCAAACTATCAAATTGCTGCAGTAGCCTGACAGCTATTTCCTTCCAATCATATTGGCAAAGGCAAAGTAAGGCTTTATCACTTTGAGATTGCTCAGTAAAATCTAGGCTTTATTTACTATAAAACTTCAGTGTTTAAAGATTTAAAGATCTTGTGGATTCTCCTCTTCCTTTGTATTCTGGTGCAGAGGAAGCCAGACCTTACTTAGAGAGCATTTATGTGCTCTCTAAGAGCACTCAGAGAGCTTCCTGTGCTTTTGGTTGGTCCTCTGTCTCCAGAGAGCATCAGTAAAGGTGGCAATGTGTCCTGGCTCCCTTCTCCATGGAGCCAAAACAAACCTGTAGGCAATTTTGACATAACCTTTCCCCAAAAATGCAAGGGATGCTCCAGCTTTGGTGGATGCTTCATGGAGGCAGCTGGCAGAAGCTCAGGAAAGGAAACAGGAGCCCAGAAATATCCTATGATGTACCCAAAACATGTGCATGTGCCTGGATTAAGAGAGGAATTGCACAAGGGCAATACAAAGAGCTAAATTTCCCTTCCCTCAGCCTGGAACACAGGTTTGGCTGGTGTTTAACACTGATCCAGGGATGAAGCAAAAAGTATTGAGAGGGCCAAGCTACCATAATTCACTTTTTCTCTTCCTCCTCACTTATGCAAACAGGTTGGGAGAAAGGGAGGGAGGTCCTGCTGTTGTTCACCAGGAGCATCCAGAGCTGAGCAAGCCCTGTGCCCCACTCTGATTTCAACAAGCCTAGAAAAAACACAGAAGAAGCACAAGGATTAATCATCTATGTCTCTTCCCAACTATAACCAACAGAAAACATCTGTAAGGGGAAGGAATTGCTCTCTGAAATGTCAGAGAAACCCAAGAGAAAGGGAACCAAATATAACAACTACCCAGGGCTCCTCTAGCCCCCTGCAATAATCAAATATAGCTAATTTGCACTGATTCCTTTTTGTGCTGACTCCAGGCATGGAAGAAAAAGATCACAAAAAATCACCCCCAATCCTCCAGTCTTTCTCAAAAATTGAGAGCTGAGGCTAACTAACTCATAGGAGGGAAACACACAGTCAGAAGGGCAGGAGCTTAAAAAATTAATCCCTTCAGACAAATGTGAAATACTTGTGTTTCAGCTGAAGCATGAATCAGAGATGATTCTCAGCAATCCCTGATTTAATAATAGCAAGGGCTGGATGCAGTGGATGTGGCATTTCCCTCTCCCTCTACCTGCTGAATCCATCTCCAGCTTTTGAGGCTGATTTGGGGCTGGCCATGGCACCATTAACTCAAACCTAAACAGCCTGCTCCCGTCATTGACAGGGAGCCACGGGGTCAACTGGAAAGCAGAGAAAATCTGTTTAGTCATTTCTGAAGGCAAAGCAAACCCTGATGATATCACTTACTCGTGCAGACACTCAGTCGGCAGTTTGCTGCCAGAGCACCTGGTCCTGCTGCCTCAGAACACTGTGAGGGAGCCCTGTGCACTCTATTAACCAAACTCACAGGCTTCTTTCTAGAAAACCCAGTGAAGATGATGTGCAAGGCCGTGGGTGCAAGCAGGACCACCTGACACCGAGCTCAGCCCCAGCACGGTGAGGCTCAGCCCTCTTTCATCCTCATGGGGTGTGCAGGGAGAGGCTCCCAAGCAGAATCCTCCACTCATCGGGGCTTTTGTGGTGGAGGAACAGCCTTGTCCTCCAGCTGTGTCTCGTTGAGGCTGGAAAGCTGCCCCCAGCCCCCTGACCACAGCTGCCCACTCCCTCTCTGGGCAGCTGGAGCAGTGACCACGCACAGAGTTGGGTGTGGAGGGAGGACACGGTTCCCAGGAGCCCCCAGGAGCTTTGGATGGCAGCCAGCAGGTCAAGGGGGTCAGGAAACCTACACTACAAAAGGTTGCATCCCAGTGCCCCTGGGTGGAGAAGCATCCACCCTCACAGTCCTGAGGAGAACCAGCCTTCAGCAGAGCCCTCTTCTACCCACATGCAAAGGCAGAGGAGTAGTGTGGAACAACACAGAGGGGACAAGGGGGCAACCTCAAAGCCAGCGTGATGCTGCACTCTGTGACCAGCCAGGCCACCTGAGCAGGAGGGGACAAGTGCTGGCAGAGGGGCTGCCTGGCCTTCCCACCTTCTCCAGAGTGTTACTGACTGAGGAAGCAGCAAATAAACCACTCTAAAGTGAAGATGTTCTCTGCTCAAGCCAAGGAGCAGGGACCTGCCACCACACACAGCTCGAGGCCACCAGTGTGGGACCTGCCACCACACACAGCTCGAGGCCACCAGTGTGGGACCTGCCACCACACACAGCTCGAGGCCACCAGTGTGGGACCTGCCACCACACACAGCTCCTGTGCTTCCACTGCACCTGGAGGTCTGAGCTAGGCTGAGCTCCCGGGGCACGGCCAGCACCACCACTCTCAATGGCTTTAGCAGTAAATAAACAGGATAAACAGGGGGAAAAGGAGGCTCAGAGAGAGGAAGCAACTTGTCCCTGAGTCACTGACAGCTAGAAACAGATTGCAGGTCTCCTCCTCCAGACCTGCTCTGCTTTCCTGCCTGGGAATGTTGTTCTGTGGCTGAATCACCTTCTCCCAGCCTCCCCCCCAGCACTGAAGTATCTAAGCAGCAAGCCCAGGGTTGGTGGTCCAGTAACAAATGCAAGGAAGGAGGCAACCTCTCTCCTGGGACCAGACTAGGTGGCCCTTTTTTAGGTCATGAGGAAATCAAGGGGGAAAATGAAAATAAAAAGGAGAAGAAAAATATCCATGTCCAAAGCTTGTTTTTTTTCAGCAACTCCAATTGTTTCTGCTTCCTAATAAATCATGTAGGCCGGGGACAGCCAATCTGCACAGCATTATTATTGTCTCAATACATTTGTTGAAAGAAAAATAACACTGTGGCTTTACTGAGGCAGACAGGATCTGCTTTTCCAAAAGGTTTGTTGATATTAGCCCACAGTCTTGTTGGGCTCCATGTATACTCTGGACTGAAAGGGCTTTGCTGCATTCCCATCTCTAAGATACAGAGAGCCAACAAACCTAAATATTACCCTGAGCAGCTGAGACCTCAAAAGGTCTTTCTTTGTTTTGCTCCACACTCTGTTTCCCATTAACTCTTCAGCAGCATTTGTGTGCCTCAGACTTGCAGAACCCAGGCTGAACTTGGCTCCAGGCTGAACTATCTCACATCCATCTAAACAACAGCGAGTTTGCAACCTGCAGGATTTACTCCAGAAGATTTTCCACTGGATGTGAGCAGCACTTCCGGGGGCCAGCTTGGGGCAGCCCAAGCTCTGCTTGGTGGATAAGCAGCTCTTTTGTACTTGGTCATATCAGCAAGTTATTGCCATCAAACACCCCAGGAAGTGATTTTCAGTCATCCCACATTAAGGAGCTGCAGGTTCTGCTCCCCACCAGCCCAGTCCTCTGCAGCTCCTCATGATGCCTTGGAGTGGCTGCCTAGAACAGAGGCTAGACAAGGTTAAGAGAATAAAGTGGGTATTTATTAAAGGCCTTCAATAGATACACCTTGGGCAATCAAAATCCTCCCAGAGACTACACTCAAGTGGATGATGGTCACGAGTTTTGCAGACAGATACAAGTTTGGTCCATTTACATATCAGAGGTTAATTCTCCAATTAGAGCTTCAGGTAATGAAGTTGGTTTGCTCCCCCCAAAATTCACTTTTGTTTATATTTTCAGGGCCTGAGGCTGTAGGGTGTCCTTGAGTTTCAGGCCTAGAGGGACTGTATTGTCTGACCAAAATGTGAAGACAGTAACTAATACTTTCTATGGAGTTTAGAGTTATACACTAATGCAGTACAGCGTCTGAAAAATATAAAGGCTAAAATCTTAAGGCATCATTCACAGCTAAAAGCATCAGCACATTGTATGGACAGACCATCTGCTTAAATCCCCAGTGTTTAAAGAGACCCAGAGCAGGGGCCATCAGCACCTCTGTGCTTGTCCTTGGTGTCCCTAGGAGAAGCAAGAAGTTGGACTGGGTGCAGAGAGCAATGACTTGGGGTCAGTGGTGTCCCCTTGTCGGTCCATGCTCCACTTGTGTTATTGCTTATTTCTGAATGAGAAACAAACCTCGATTTTTCTGACTTTTTTTTATTTCCATAGCGCATGGAAACCAGGAGAGTTCTCCAGCATACCCAGAAGGATCCATATAAAGAGCAGTCCCAGCTTCTGTGGGGACAAGGATGTACTCACCCCTCCATTAGGTGTGTCCACATGTGAAGGCCGTGGGATGCACAGCACAGACCCTCTGAACCAGCCTGGCGGTGCTTTGGAGTCAGGTTACCTGACCCAAAGGAGTCTGATGAGCAAAAATTAAATGGCTGAGTTTCGCCCACCCACAGCCCAGCCTTGCCTGCCAAGAAGGGGCACATTGCCAAAGGGAGTCCCAAAAAGCCTGGGGTGAGCAGGCACAGGGAGCCCAGGCAGAGCACATCACCCAGGTGTGTCTGTTCACACCCAGGTAGAGTGATCCCAGCCTGGAGATGTGGAGAGAAGGAAACACTGAGGCAAAAGAGCCAACTACAGCCAGTGCTGCCGCAACCAGAGGCACCCATCAGCTCTGCACCTTGTGGCAGCCACTGACCGTCTCTGTAGCCACTGAACAGTGTCACAGCAGATAAAATTTGCCCCCTGATACTCCCAGGTGTCAGACATTCTGATACCTTTGGCTTTAAAGGAAATGATAATTTAATTTTGAATGCTAAGCCAAGACTACGTGGGGTTTGGAAGTTGAACAAGAAACACTGAGGGGTTTTTCCGCTCAGCTTCACTTCTGCTGCCTCTGCAGCAGTTCCCCATAGCCAGGCTGCTCACACAGGGCTTGCTTAACATCATCACCCACTCCTGCTCTGAGAGTGCCCTGCAGCATGAAGGAGGAAGGAAAGGGCACGTGGTGTCACAAGGGAGATAAGGCAGGGAGCAAAAACAACTCTGCAAAGGTGGGCAGACCCTGCTGGCCTGACTCGGGACTGAGCCCATCCTTGCTGAAGGGCTTCAGAAACAGGGGGAAAAAGCTAAGTGAAATAAAGGCTAAGGTTTAGCTAAGGTTTGGCTATTTCTAAAGATTTTTTAAGCATGATCAATAGATTTACTAGATCCTCTGACCCTCAGGAGCCAGTCTTGCAGTGTTTATTGCACCCATGGCATAAGGAGGCATTTGCACCCGTGGGTTAGTAACACGCACTTTAATGGGCAAGCCCAGACTGGGGCATATCTCTACAGACCCTGGCACCCACTGGCTGAAATAGCTCTAGTCTTCCTTGCCCAAAACCCACCATTCATCCCCAAATCACAAGTATCCACCAGCATTCAGGCTGGGATGTTCCTGTGACACCCCAAAGCACTGACAAAAATTCAGATTAAAACACCCTCTGTGAGATTGGAGAAAACTTGTAGGACAGCAACATTTGTGAAGGATTTTGAAAACTTTTTTTTTCCACCCTGGGAAAGACAGAAGGTCTTTTTGCATTTGGGGCACAATAATAGGCAGATAGGGTTTCTCTGGAATAAGCAGATTAAGAACAACCCAAGGAAGGGTGGTAACACTGTGCAGTCAGAAGGAAAAAACCCAAGGGCAAGGCAAGCTTGGCTCAGCTTGTCCCACACAACTAACACAGAGCTTGAGCTGCAACCACTGCTGCTTATCAGCAGTGTAATGATTTTGTGTCCATGCTGAAATCTGCTGCTGAGATGGGTCCATGCCTGAATTTCCTCCTCCCTTCAGCCAACGATGCACAGGCAAACTGTTACCAGAATTCTGTCCAGCCCCTCCAGCTCCCGAGGAATTGACACCTCTCCAAGAACAGCCACCATCCACATCACAATGAGAGATGTGTTTGTTTGTTTGTGTCTCGCTCAAGTCCCCATTTGTCCTCTCTAAAAACCACGGAGTAATTCAGCCCCAGGGCAGGCTCCGGCCTGGCGACAGCCCCAGAGCAGGGTGGGGGGTGCCCAAGACCTTCCCCACGCCACTCCCTTTAGAAACACAACTCTGGGCTGAGGTGACTGAACTGATTTTTTTTTTTTTAATTATTGTTATTATTATTTTTTCCTCTCCAGGCAAATATAGGCTCTGCACAAACCAGTCTGGCTCCAACTCAATCTGGCACTTCCCAAAGGAACCGGAGGAACCAGTTGGTGATGGGGCAACCCCTCACAGCCACTGTGGTGCCTGGGTGGGCACCTGGCCCAGCCCCCACGCCCACAGAGATGGCAGTGACAGCCATACTACCTCATCCACCATCATCTCTGCCATTTTTATAAGGAATTTCATCAGGTTTCCTTGCAGTCAACAATGCCCTCACCTCTTTATGTGGCAGCAGGGCTCTCCTTCCAGCTTGGCCCAAAGCCCTTCTCCCTCAGCTCATTTAAAGTGGGATAAACATGTTTATCACAGGAGTAGTCATTTCCAAGCAGCATTCAGCCTCATGGCTCCACTTTCCCACATGGAGAGGAGCCTACTGGGCTGCTGGAAGCATCAGGAAAGAGCCACCCCCCGTTCAGGACAATCTGGAATTGGCAGCAAAGCTGCTGGGCTCAGCATCCCTCTGGCTGCAGCAGGGTCCCAGCACCCCGGGCTCCAGGCTCAATCCTCATTCCTGGCACAAGATGTTCCTCACATTGAGCTCAGCACTTAGAACTGGCCACTAGCTGCAGAGGCCAGAGCCAAGTCTCAGGTGTCCCAGGTGCTCCACAACCTCCATGGTGTGTTTTCCACCCCAGAAGCTCAGCCCCACCCAGCCTCCACCATAGCAGGGAGTCTGTTCTGACACAAGCATGAGTAACACCATGAAATAACACTCCAGTAAGGCTGGAGGAAGAACCCCCCTGCCCCAGTCCAGCCCTGCAGTGGGGGGACACGGCAGCAGAAGCAGCATTGCTGCAGCACCCATTCACCCCAGGAATTAGCCCAGGCTGAGCAGCGCGTGCTCTCCAGCAGGAGTACAAAACACACCCAGAAGCAATCCTGAAGCTCTTACTGAACTTCTTGGCTCTTGCCCCAAAACAGTCAAGGCGTGACTCTCCCAAAACCAAGTAATGCTGACTCCTGCTGCACTGCTATGGCCTCTGAGCCCCAGGAGATGCCTCTGGTTTTCAGAGAAGCCAGGAAAAGGCAAAGCAGCTGAGTCAGCACCAAGCCCTGGGTAGAAAGCCCTGAGTCAGCTCTGCTTCCAGCACAAGTGACCACTCCTCCTCTCCTCCTCTCCTCTCCTCTCAGCACTGCTGGCAGCCCCATCCATGCCCTGGCAGCCCCACATCAGCTGCACACACAAAGCACAGAGTGAGGCTTTGCAGCCTGGAGACCTCAAACACAGGAGCAGCCGCTGCTCAGGGCCAGTTAACTCCGTGCAAGGACCAGGAGGTCACCCAAACCCTTCTGGAAAACCTCACAGCAGCACAGCACAGAGCAAGGCTGTGAGGGGAGCTGTGGGATGGGCTATAGAGCACCCCTGTCCTGTGGCAGTTCAGCTCAGCACCCTCCAGCTGGGGAAAGAAGGCAAGGGGGGGCCCCAGGTGCAGCCCCACCAGCAGCAGTCACTGCTGGTGTTCTCACTACTGTGGCTCAGGGCCGTGGACAGGCACTCAGCATCCCAGGAATGAGCTGTCTGCCTCTTCAGAACCCTCCTCAGAACTGGGCCCACCTGAGGCTCTGCAGATCTCTATGCCTGCAAAGACTGCCTGCCACAGCTTCCTCGTTGTGTTTGGAAGTTCTGCACCTCCTTTGCTGAGCAGAGGGAAAGGAATAAGGAATAACAGACAAATTTCTTTAAGCAAGGTGAGATTGAAATAACTACTGAAAATTGCCTTTCCTTTTGTCTTCCCCCCTCTCCAACACTCTCAGAGCTCTAGCTGAGGTTCTCCCTGGGTGCTCCTACCCCAACATGAGTGAGCAGCCAGCTGCTGGCCACAACAACCACCACGTACTGGTGCCAGTGGGTGCTGAGGGCTGGGGTGTTTCCAGTCTGCCATGGGCTGGAACTGACCTTTGCTCAGCTCCAGCATGAAGCCCAGGAGAACCAGGACTGAGGAAGGACACAAGGCAGAAATCCATGTTTCCTGTCCTCACTTGGCTAGAGATTTCCAAATGCTGACTGGGCAAAATCAAGGCATTTGGGTGACTTTGAGATAGGTGGGTGTGATGCTCCAAAATGAACTTCACAGGGCTGGTTTTTTTTTCACTGTCACCAGGTATCTCATTTTCGGTAAGGGAGGAGGAGGAGGAGGAGGAGGAAGTGAGTGCTCACATTGAGTCCCCTCAATGTCTCTCAGTGAGGCTCTGAGGCCAAGACTGATGGTGAAGGAGAAAGGATTATCTGGAAAAGGCTCTTTCTTTATCAACCATCCCAGAGCAAGGCCAGCTGGTCCTCACTAAAAGGAGGTTCAAAGTCAGCTGAAGGGGGCTGCCCCTGCAGCAGAAAGGGAAATCACTTCTGTCAAGCTGGAAAGGAAGAACTTGATTCTTCTCCCTCCCCAGCAGCCCCATTCCTCCAGGCCTGAATCTTGCTACTGTCAAGACATTTCTTTGCTTTGGCTCTTTATTACTTCTAACCACTCTCAGAGACTTACACATAGCTCTCTCCTGATGTTTTTCTGGTTTACTTCTCAACCAATTTGGTTTCCAGTTTGCTGTCTCCTAGAACAGCTGGTCCCAATATTGCTAACCTTATTTACCACTTAACCAGTATCTCTGACACGCCAACCAAGAGACTTTTCCAGTTCCAGAAATAAGTATCGTCTAATTAAGTTTACGATGAGCAGGAGAGCTCCTATCTGCCCGGGAGGTGTTGCACCACATCAGCTGGTCAGGCTTGGAGCTCACACAAGCCCAATCACACTTCAAAGGCCAGGTTTGCAGGAAACACCTGCTGCATTGCACCATGCACGTCCCTGGCTGCCCAGCCTCCTCCCTGGGCGTGAACGCTCCTGGACGCTCAGAGGAGCTTGATGCAAGAGCCAGATCACGTCTGCTGCCTCCTGCCAGGGTGACTCACTCCAAATCACAGCCCTTCCCCCCTCAAGCAGCACAGCACCAAGGTCTGTGCTGAAGAAATCACCGATGCTGGTGTTCAAGGTGCAAACAGCTTGGCTGTTATTCAGCTTGAATGTGGCCAAAGCGTCCCCTCCCAGAGCCCATATGTGTCCTGGGATGAGGTCCTCAGTTCCACAGAGGACCAGGCCACAGCATGCCCCAGCACAGGGATAAATCAGGGCAGTCCCCTCCTCCAGAAAAGTTTGAGCCACGCTGATGGCCAGTACAGCAGTGGGCTGGAGCTAAAGCAGCACCTGATGCTTTCCAGAAGGAAAACTGGGATCACCCACAGGAGTGAAACAACAGAGCTGGGAGGAGGCAACACCAGCAAAGAGTTTAATGAAAAGGTATCTACAAATCTACAAGCAGCTCTGACCTTACAGCCAGCTGGCCTGAGGGTGGGCTGGGACATCAATGGGGACAAACTGAGACAATCACACCTCCCTGCAGCCTGGCCGCGCCTCACATGCAAGAAGCAAAGTGTGTCAGCATAGCTGGGAGGAAAATGGCCTGTTCTTCCTGAATAGGAAGCAAACAGGTGATGTTCCTCTGGCCTGGCTGTCAGCAAACCAAGCACAGTGGCCCTGCTTCCCTCCATGTAGGCACTGAAGTCGTGGTGTTTGGAGAAGAGGTGACCCTGTCACCCCACAGGATGAAGAAGGACAAGTTTTCCCCCAGTCAAGCAGCATCTGATAAACCTCAAACAGACCTTGTAGACACCCACACGAGTTTCCCAACCCACCTGTTTGTCACCACAGCAAGCTCTGCATGGCTCATACCTGGGAGGTGATTTAGTTCAGCAGTGGGCTCATGGAAAGTCAGAGAAATTGAGGGTAACCATGGAAATTGTTTTCACCAACAACGCAAACCACACACTTGCCAGAGTTCAGACACAGGAACACAGCACATGCCTCGTGCCTATTTACGGGTAGTGTTGCCCAACTGGAGGGGGCTCTTACAGAGGCAATTCAAGTTCATTAGTTCTGCTTCCTAAGGAACAGATACATCAGCCTGCTGCTTTTAAGAGGAACTCAATTATGGTAAGTAGGTGTCAAGAGGAAGCCCTTCATCTTCAGAGAGCTGCAGTGGCAAGAAGAGCAACGCTTTGCAAGCACCTGCTCCACCTCTGTCCTGAGTCACCTTCAGCCAAGGTCTTTCATTATGTGGCAACAAGCATGTCCTCACATGGCACTGCATCCATATGCCATTTGCTTCTCATTACAGAGAAGTGGAGTCAGCACATGTGAGCAAAGACGGTAATTTTTAATCCATCCTTTCCATTCCTGACTCTACTGCCAAACAAGTCAAGCTATGATCATGTTTCAAAGACTTAAGGGTGAGCATTTGGGAACTGGATTTTAGGGCAGTCGGTGAAATCCCTGCATTAACCTCCCTCTGTACAAAGCACAGGGTGCAAAGGGTATTTTTTTTAAAAAAAAAGTCTACAAACAGCTTAAACTGCCATAAAAATTGAACTGCAGCCAAAGGTGGAGCTCCAGGGCCAAAGCCTTCCCAACTGTTTGTATTTTGCTTGCACTGTCCTCATAAAATATTGGCTGAACACTTAATTCAGCCTCTTCCCCTTGCTCCCTCAGCCTTGCAGAGGAAGATGAGAGTGGGCAGTTTGGAGACAATTCCAGGAACATATTGTTCTTCTCTTCTCATCCTGCCAGTAGTCACTCTGTGCTGGAAAATGCTCATGAAACACAACAGGAGAGGAGAGGAGAGGAGAGGAGAGGTACAGGGCTTCTGAAACGCCCATTCAGCTCTGCTTGGGAGTCATCTCCGTACTAAATCACTTTTTTAAAAGTCTGTAAAAGGCTGGGTTGAGATCCCCAAAGTGGAAGCAAAGCTACAGAGAGGGGTTGGAGTGAACCATTTTATCCCTCTACTGGTCCTGGCCTATTTGTCTTAGAATTCCAAGTAGGCTGGAGGGAGCTGGTTTTGGCTTACAGGAGGCTGGAAAGGCTGGGGTCAAAGCAGGAAAGAGGTGGGTGCTAGATGGAGTTTAGAGGTTCTTGCAGAAGGAGTCACAGTGCCCTGGAGCCTCTTAGGATCACCTTAACACAGCTAAAATAAACTCTTCTTCTCCCACTGGCCCCCAGGATGAATCCTGCTGAGAAGAGCTCACAGAAGCACTTGCAGAGGGATTTTGGTTTCACTTCAGGCCAGTATTTTGGTATAACCCTGAGGCTTTTAGCCCTGATAAGGGTCATGGGACATCTCCTCACCATCCATCTCAGAACTTCCTGCACCCACCCAAGGCCATGCCCTGAGCTGCCCTCCCCAAGCCTCAGAACCAAGTCACACCAAAGAGAGGTGAGGGAGCAGGTGGAAAGCGACACTGAGTAGAAACTTTTTCTTTAAAGAACCTGACGACCTAAAATAAAAGCTGGAGGAGTGAAGAATGCTGAAGAATGAACACGGGCAAGAGATTAAAATCCTCGTGAAGGCACCATCAGTGATGCACTGCAGGCTGTGGGGAACAGCAGGACTGAAGAGAGGGGAGAGCTCCTGCACCTCCTCCAGGACAGTGCCTGCAGAGGGGGCACACCCTGATTCAAGGGTTTCTTTTTCACAAGGTGGCCTGGTCACGTCCCCCAGGACTCACAGGCATGAACAGTCACCTCATGCCAAGCCACCAGCCAGCACACTTCAAAGCTTCAAGCTAAACACAAAGGGGCAGCCTGCCCTTGGAGCTGGTCCTAAAATAACCCTGCTGGCATCAGAGAGAAGAACACTTAAAGCCTTGCCTGCACACATGTCTAAAAATCTCCAAAAATAGCTCTTGCTTCCCCTTTGAAAAACACTGTGGTTCCTAATGCCTCACAGGAACTCTGGTTCTGCTCAGTGAAGCCACAAAATACACGAGCAGCCCAGAACTGATCCATGAGCACATCTGGACTAGCTGAGATCAGCCTTAAGAAGAAAGAAAAAATTAAAGATTTTAAACAGCATGTGTCAAATCCAGGGACCTTTATTTCTCTGGAATGGAAAGAATTTGCCAGCCTGGACAAAAAATTGCAGGTGGCAATTGTACATTCTTTCAAATAAAAAAAAAAACACCCACAAAAAACAAAAAACAACACACACACATAAGAGTTTGGCTCCATAAATTTCTGTCATAAGAAACAACTTTGAATTGTACACCAAGCTTTTTACAAAGCATCAATGTTAAGATGTTTTACCGTGCTCTATCACATTCTTGGCCATTTATACAGAATACGCCATACCAAATGCTACATCAGCTTAAGACATTTTTAAAAATTAGTATTAAAAAGATACAAAGGCATCTTGGCTTTCATTTGGGTTTTTTTCTTTTATTAAGACATGGGAGTTTTCTTTGTTTGTTTTCCTAAGGAAGTCACTAAAAAAATATAATAATTTAATTCATAAGGACAAGATTGGTTAAAAATCCAGCCTTTCTTGCTTGGCAGCCCTCTGAGCTCGTACCTCTGTTGCTTCCATGAGCCTGTGAGCACCACAGGCTGTGGGGTCTCAGCCTCCAGGTCTGTCCAGCCTCAGTGACCAGGTTTGTTCAGAGTTCCCACTGCAGCCAGGAAATATTCCTGGCAAAATGCTAAAAGCCATCTTCAGCCAAACAGGGGGTTTCAATCTGGGCCAATCTCACACGGGTTTAGCCCTTTGTCTTTTGCCTCTTTGTACATCCTTTGGAAGTCTTTAAAACGAGGGGCACAGCCTAACCTGGCCTCCCCAAAGTGCATACGTCCCGTGAATAGGAAGTCTCCATCTCCTGGCTTCACCCCACACTCGAGCAAGGTCTTTATTTGTCCTCTCCAGTTCCCACTCTCCCCTGTCAGCTGAAAGACTTTGCTCTTCTGCCTGTACAGTTTGTTGACACCAACATGAATGATGGATTCTTGCTCTTCTGCCTCGTTCGTTACGTTTTGAATGGAGCCTCTGATCACTGTAAACAGAAAAAGGTTTTAAGGATTAATAACTCAAAAATGCTTTGGAAGACCCTGGTCCAAACTCAGGCCTGTGCAACCAGGGGAACTGACTTCACTACAGCAGCCCAAGTTTTGGTCCTTTGTTACTCTGAGAGTTAAGATTGTCCTGTAACCTCAAGTATATATTTGCAATTTTTTTGTAGTTTATATTTGTAATCTGACCAGCACCCACATATTAAATTTAAACTGACAAATAATTACATCAGAAAAACAGTATTATTCATGAAGAATTCTAACAAGAAAGTATGTGCTAAATGCTCCCTGACCACGTACTTTCTGTTCTTCAGCCATTACAGATACAGCTAATGCCAATTTCCCTTTTAAAAAGGGAAGCATAGACAATTAGTGAAACTTTTGGTCTTTTGTCAAGTTGACCAACACTGTAGAGCAACAAGGAATGGCCTCTCCTAGATGCACCCAAATCTTTGACCTTCTACCGTGGTTGCTGTGTCACTCTGTCACCCTTGGGGAGGTGCCAGCTGGGCAGACTGTTCTGAGGTGCCCACGTGCCCAGCACCTTTAGACCACATTTCCTGCTGGTGGAGGTTGCCAGGTGTGAGGAGGTGCCTGTTGGTGTTTATGGAAGGGACTGGGGAGACAGCAACTCACCAAAATCACTAGTGCAGACAGCCAGGAGGACCTCAGTGTCACTGCAGGGTCGACAGGGAGCTGCACAGGAAGGGTCACAGTTAGCAAAGGACTAGACAGCAGCAAATAAATTAATTTAAATAAATAAACCATTTAAACTAAACAAAAATGTGACTGACAACCATGCACAACACGGGCATAATCACTCCAAAGATCTGCCTGGCATCTCTAGCACTACAAGAAGTGGGGGCCAACCCTAGTTAACCCCAGAGCCTCCATGAGATTTGTGTACCCAAGCAGGAACACGGATCTCTTTACCAATCCTGCTGGAATATATTGTCTAGCAAACACTGCATACACTCACTGCACTTATGCAAAATATATTCTGGCACCGGGTGCATTTGCAGGGTGCTCTGCTGTAAATTCACTCAAAAGCTTTCAGATCATGTGTCATGTATACTCTGATGGCAAAGCTTCTCTCTTACAATTTCTATCAAGTGTTGTTGGGCCATTTAGTCATCACCACATCAAAGATCCAGGAGGTTACAGAGTGGGGGAGGCAAAGAGGGGAGGAAAAAACCCCAATGCATGTGTTGGAGGGCGTTGAGGCAAAGCGGAAACTCGAGCCCATATCTGTTTGAGCTCAAGCAGCACAAAGACCATTTCCTGTACTGCTGGAAACATTTGGATATCTGCACTAATCTAATCAATGCAAGAATGTGGCTCCTCTTTGTACTCAGCCAGATATTTCTGAGGAGAAGGTGCTGTAGTTGCAATACAGATGTTTCTATAACACCCTGTTGAGTTCAGGAATTTGCTTATTATCAGGATCTGCCCTGCCTGGCCATGCTCAGTGAGTCTGTCCACAGTGGCACGAGGATCAGAACCTTGTCTATCACCTGGTGTCACCTCAACACATCATCCAGGAGAATGGAAACCCTGGATCAGCACAGGCACAGACTCCAGCAAAGCAGGGCTCCCAGGGGAGGTGACTGAACAATGAGATTCCATCACATAGTTCGCCACCAAACTGAAGCCACCCTGCTTCTCCCCACCCCCAAAAAATTGGTTTTTGAACCTCAACATCTGAAAACACTTAGTTTAGACTCCCAAATAGTCACAACCTTCCTCTCCACCAACCTGCTTCCCAAAGTTTATCCATTTCACTTAAAAGTAGATTTAAGCATGTCCACACAACACGCAGCTGGTGCCTGCGATGCTCTGTCACCCTCCTGGCAGGCAGCACAAGCCACTCTCTGACACGAGACATGGCAAATCTCTTCTTTTTTCCAGGGACCCAGAAAGGCAGTGATCCAGAAAGAAGGATTATTGAACCAAATCCACCAGATTTGCTCCAGTCAGATGATTCATACACAGTGTAACGCACTGTTTAATAGGATTAAAGGAAATGTAAAATGCACATTTCTGGGCAGGGATATTTGAAGGAATAATTCAAGGAGCTAAAAAAGCTCCAGAAGAAGAGACAAGGAATAGGCAAAACAGCATCTGGATCAATTACATTTCTGTCCAGTTTAAATACCTCCAAATCTTTCAGTAACAAGCCAGCTTTCCTTGCCCTTCTTTCCCCACATACTATTTCAGCTTCCTTTTCAGAAATGTTTGGGAAATGTTTAATATAATAAGAAATGCAGAACCAAACGAAGCCTAGACATAACTGGAGTATTAGAATAAATTCAGGCTAAAGATACTTCATGTTTGAGACTCAAGAGATTTTGATCAGTGGCTAGACCAAACATACAATCTTCATCTGACAAAGAAAATTGTAACAGAATCACAGAATCATTCAGGTTGGAAAGGACCTCTAAGATCATCAAGTCCAACCATTAACCCAGCACTGCCATGCCCACCCCTAACCCCTGTCCCCAAGAGCCACATCCACTCAGGTTGCGAACACTTCCAGGAATGGTGATTAGCCACTGAACATCCTACTAAGGACTTGTTCCATTCCTGGTACCTCCCAAATCCATCCAGGGCAAAAGTCCCTCTGTCCAAATGAGGACCTGACTGAGACCAACCAAACAGAGGGAACTTGCACAAATCCCCAGCATTTTCATATACACAAGCTCCAAAACAAAGTACAGCTGAAGTACATCCTCTAAACCCACAGGATTTCAGATATTTCATTCTGGAAAGACCTTGTAATAAAAAGGCATCTCAGCCGTTTTAAGTCTTGGTTTAGACCAGACATCTCTGTAATTCATCCAACCCCATCAGAAAATTGAAAACACCGAAATGACTAAGGCATTTCTGTTCTCCAGAGGAGTGCAACACAAGCAACAGCATTAAAGATGAAAAACAAAATGCCTTAAAAGTGGTTCCTTCCATTTAAATAGACTGACACAGTAATAAATCAAATGAACAAATCTCCATGTGTACACAGAACCAAATAATTTTAATTGCGGACCCTAGGCAAAATCCTGCAGCCTTTTGAAATACAAAAGGAAATTAAAAATGCTCAGCATTGCTCACACTAGATCATTACTTAAAACCTGCTTCAGGTCCAGCTGACTCACAGCTGTGAGGTGGCATTTGAGCTGCTTTAACAACCATTTTCCACCACCCATCTCTGCAACTCCAGACAGATGAAGACCAAAAATCCTCTTCTGTGGGACAACTCCCACATCTGCATTCACAGAGTATCAAATGGATCTCGAAAGTGATGAAAACAAGGTATGGAAGCACAGATGGAAAGCAAGTTGTGAAGGATTACTGCTGAGGTAAATGGACCATTAAAAAGCAAATAGCATCCACTGGCTACAACCAAAGCCTCATTCCTATAAAGGCTGATAAAAGAAACTAAATCCTTAGGAGGTGACAATGCCTACATTTTCTTTTGAATCACAGCCACGAAGGAATCTGTTGTGTTTAACACTAAAGTTTGTGGCTTTAGCTGCAGTTCAGCACTCATTCCCTTTGGACTGGGCAGCAGGTGCTCTGCTTCATCCCTAGGTCAAAAAAACGCACACACCTCAGGCTAGAACAGGAAGCATCTTTATACCTATTAAAAAACAAAAAACCAGAAAAAAAAAAAACTCCAAGAAAAGCACTTCACTCATGCACAGCAGGTGAAGATGTTCATTTTCTGGGGAACTGGGCCTGGTTACTAAACAAGGCAGCTGTGTTTGCCAGATCCTGACTCCCTGGGGATGTCTCGAGGGCTGCCCAGGTTCTCACATCCAAAAGGGAGCCTATGAACTTGCAACAATATCAACGTCAGCTGCTCTAATTCCTTTAAACTTGATGAGCCAAAGCCTTAATTCATATAGCAGCAGGAGAAAGGTGGGGAAAAAAAAACATAGAAAAGCAACACTTTATTGAAGGCCCAGACGCCTCTAACTCAAGTCCACCACCAGTGGCATAAAGCCTGCATTGTGCAGTCGGCTGCTGCCTCTCCTGGGAGTGCCTTTGATGGATTTTGACAGTATCCTGACCTGAAGTAACCTGAGGCAGCCCTCTCCCTCCAACGCCCCAGCCCAGCGCCTCCAAAGGCCTCTCTATTCACCTCCCCGCAGAGGGAGATGTAATTACACCATTCCTCACAAGCCAGCAGTCATGTCCCAGCTGCTTTGAGCGATTTGCCCTCTGAACCTGGTGTTACTGAGGAGCACGAGGCGATGCTAACAATAGCCCGCACTTGTTGGCCAACAGCTTTGTCAAACACGTTGCTGGTCCTCTCCTGGACCTCTCCACTGGGAGGCAGAAATGCTTGGTAAGAGAGAGGAATGTGTCCTGAGGAGATGCCACGAGCCTCAGGTGGTCCCCAGCTCTGCCAGCACCAGGGAGGTGGGCTGTCTAGAAAGGATTTTCCCCAACATTGTGGATGGATTTGAGTGCCCCTTTAGTGCTGCAGTTTAGCACGCTGCTCCAAGAGCGGTGGGAGGTGTTGCTGGCCTATCTCAGCTCACACACACAGCTCCAGTCCTTCCTCCTTTGGCTTGTGTGCATACAACCCTTCTTCCCCTGGAAAAGGGGAGATGGGGGTTATGGAGGGGCCATGGTTGAGGATGACAGCTCCCTGCAGGACACATGCAGCCGAGACGTGCTGGCTCTGGCTGCAGGCGTCACAGAAACCACATGAAGGGGCCTGATCCTCTTTTGAAACATTTGTGTTTCAACAGCCACCCATGGGTCTGACTGACCTGACCTTACCCCAAAACCAGCTTCCAACCCACAACAAAGAAGTTTCCTCCGCCTGTCCAGATTTTTCTCAACACACTCCACAATGTCACAGCTAGCAGAACATGCAATGAGCCATGCTGCAGGTCCCTGCACACCGTCCCAACACTGCACTTGGAGAGCCCAAAAGACTTTCTCCATCCTGTGTCCCCAGAGAGGCTGTGCTGAACATCCACCCTTGTGCTGGCAGCACACACAGGAAGAGACACGTTTTAAGCAGAAGTGAAAATGTAGAACACAAAGTAATTGCAGAAAACCACTTCACCGAGGAATACCCTTTGGTTTGGTGAAGAAGCGGGCGCACGCGTGCCGTGTGGTGAAGGTGTGGATGGTGGGGGAGGAAAACACAGAGCTCTTTATCTGCACTTCCACAGCACACATCACCCACACCTCAGTACTTCTGAACAGCCCTTTGATGAGCAATCAGACCTTTTTAAGCATCAAAAGCTACCAAGGAGGTCCAGGCAGGGTTGAAGAGTTACTTTCTGTAAGTTTTAGGTTTAAATCTTCTGATTAAAACAAGCAGTCTTTTCTCTTCAAGACATTCAGATGGGTCTTGTTGCAGTCCCTGTACTGCAGCACCTCCAGCCACACCCATGTGGGGCCACAGACCCATTTCCCTCAGCCTGACATCAGCACTAGTTCCTATGAAACAAAGAAACCCACCCACACCTTTCAAATTCTTGCTGCCAGCTCTGTAACTGGCAGCTCTTGCTGGCAGCACCCAGACTGGAAATGGCATCATAGGATGAGTCTTCTTCCTGGAAACACAGAGTGCAGACTTCCCAGAGCAGATTATAAAAATAGAGATGTGGTTTCTCCAATAATGGTGCGTTTCTCCGTTATTTTTCTGAGTCCTAAGCAAAACTGATTATGTCTCAACTGCTTACTGGACCAGTGATTTAGCTGGGAGACAAAAGTTTAGGGACAAACATCATATGAGCAAGAAAAAAAATAATAAATTTTGCCCTGCTCCCGATTTAACTAATTATAAAGTGAAATAAATCCTTGTAATTATTTCTTCTTAAGTATTGCCTGTACCTCCTCTCTGAAGGAGCATTTCTTCCATGAAACAAACCTCTCACAGCTCATATCCCAAACAGAAAGATCTGCTTTGCAGTGCAGGTGGACAAGTATTTGATAACCACTCTGGTTTACCAGGCTGTGACTAGTCCTTTCCTTTCTTGATACACCTCAACTTTCCTCACCACCTCAGAAAGCTCTTCCTGAGCAAGCCAAAACAACATTCAACCTCAAAACCCTCACAACCCCCACACCGAAACACCTTAAGTGACATCAATGCATCTGCACTGTCAGTGCATCTCACATTTAACAGGAACGTGCTGGCTGAGCTGAGGCCAGCAGAGCTGCATCCAGGACACCTGCCTTTCACAGAATACCTGCAGCCACACAGCGAGGGAAAACAGGGCCAGAAGACACAGAGCCTCTGCACAGCTGGGCTGGAAATTACTGACACCCTGTCACAACACACAGAGGAGCTCTCTCATCACTCCTTCGTTTTACAAGGTTTTCCTGTCTTTGGATGGGATAGGATTACAGGGCTTTCTGCAAGCACTGCACTTTTTCCAGCAGGTCAGTAGGAAAACACCACGTCAGGGAACAAACAAGGAGTTGGACTTGCCCTGCTCCCAGCCCTCTGGATCAATAATCTTCAGACATGGGACCACAGAATCACAGAACAGCTTGGGACAGAAGGGACCTTAAAGATCATTCCATTCCCAGCCCCTGCCATGGGCTGGGACACCTTCCACTGTCCCAGGCTGCTCCAAGCCCATCCAAGGTGGCCTTGAGCACCTCCAGGGATGGGGGAGCCACACAGAGCAAAGAATTTCTCCCTAACATCTAATCTAAATCTCTCCTTTAGAACTGTTACCTCTTATCATTATCTGCCCATGTAAAAGACACTCTCCTCTTTTTTTGCTAGCCCCCTTTAAGCACTGGAAGGCCACAGTTGAGGCTGTGCTTTGATGAATACAAGATTAATGCTATGAGTAACATAATGAGAGAGTTTCGTGTTCTTCTGAAGGCAGAAGTGTTCATCCCCCTGTTTGCTAGAAAGTTAATCTGAGCCCCTGTGCTGAGCAGAGGAGGCAACTTGGGACAAGGATCACAAGCACAGATACAAAACTCAAAGATTCCCCTCTTCTTACAGCCACAACACAGCCAAGATTTGGTACAGGACAAGGTGGTGATGGAGCAGCTGAAACCACATCATGATGCTGCAAGGGACATCCTTCTCTGACCTCTGTGTATGAAGAAGGGATACCAGTGATTTTACCCCTCCAGAAAAGGAAATGTCAACTCCCATTCCTTGCATTAGCTCGTTTCTAACACTCAGTTCAACTTGCACATCTGTACAAATTTCCAGAAATAACATGGAAAATAGAGACACTGGCCAAGAACAATTTAAACCTGCAAATAAATTTAATGAAATGCAGACTTTTGCAGGCCACTGTGGCATGGACTGTGACAAGAGAATTGAGTTAATACCACTTCCTTCCTGCAAAGAAAGGATAAAAAAAGCATATTGTAAAACCTCACCATTAGAGATGTGATGACCTTTGTGTTCTGAGAAACGTTAGGATAAGAGATCATAAACCAGAAATTTATCTTTTCAAAGAACTGTCTTCCAAGACAGTATTAAAGTCCCAAAGTACCAAAGATTAACTATTTATGTAAACAATGTGAGGAAGAGATTTGGTACTAGGCAAGCTCCATTTGCAACAGCTTTCAAACTGAAACTTGGCCCAGCAGATACAGAG
This sequence comes from Phainopepla nitens, assembly GCA_013400175.1. Taxonomy (NCBI): domain Eukaryota; kingdom Metazoa; phylum Chordata; class Aves; order Passeriformes; family Bombycillidae; genus Phainopepla; species Phainopepla nitens. Next base: position 15,659 of record VXBQ01014493.1, on the reverse strand, counting down.
CACGTAAGGATCCTTTGGGATTGATGCCTTTTTGCTGTTCCAAGATGCAGCAGCCATTCTAACAAATGAGCTGAAAGGTCAGCTAGAAACACAGCCATTTGTTTAAAATTTAAAACAAAACAAAAGGAATAAAAAACCCACAGAGCCGTTTTTATTTATGCAGCATTAAACATTATTAAACTCTACCTCCATGCACGAGGTGCATCAACCCAGGAGAAATGATAAGTGTCATAGCTTCAAGACACTTCCTCCTGTCCCTCCTCTTTCCCCTCTGTGGCAAACCCCAGCACTGGGGTGGGCAGAGACAGAATGGTGACTGGATCAGTGCCAAACCCCAGCCCAGCTCCTACACTTACCCATTGCATCACAGCTCTATAAAAACCCTCCGTTACAGTCAAGTCTGCAAGATATTGTGTCCAAAAAGCCCCACTCAGCAGATCAGATGGCCAGTTAAATTCCTCTCTCTGCACTGCAGCAGCAGAGCCCAGCAAACAAGAAGTGTCTCTGCAAGCACAGCAGCCCATGTTCCTGTGCAAGCAGCACCTGTACACATCTGCTTTTTTTTTTTCCTTTCCTCTTCTCCCTCCCTAACTGCAATTAAAGGGAAAAGATGGCAGCAAGATAACTGCTGGGAACTTCTCCTGCTCTACGTGCACAAGACACCACTATAAAGCCATAAAAAGCAGCTCTATTTGACTATCTCACAGAAAATTCCTCTCTCCTTCCTCAAGCCTACTGCTGCTGCCCAAGGGGGATTAGGAGTGGGAAGCATGAGGAGAAATGAGCTGCTGGAAGTCAGAGGTGCCTCTGGATGGCTGAGGGGCTCCTCTGATCCCCTCTGACCTGCAGCAGAAGGGCTGGGGCAGAGTGTCCCCGGCTGTCACCCCACGAGAACATGCCAGCACAGGCACTGCACCCCTGCACTGTCCACCTGCCACACAGGACCAAAGGAAAAGCTTCCCCTGACTCAAAACCTGCAGAGATTATGGCTTGCCTCATCCCCTCCCAAAATTCACTCTGAAAAGGTTTCTTCTTTCTTCTAAAGAAAACCTCATGCCAAAGCCTTGTAAAAGCTCAGGGTCAGATGTAGGAAAACGTGAAGTTATAAAGTTTTTGATGTCTTGTTTGGCTTTGTCTCCAATAACACAGCGCTCAGCTGTCATGCAGTGCTGGCACAGCAGAAAATGAACAAGTAAGGTGTTTTTCACTCCCATACCCTGGGGAAATTGTGCAGCCAAGCACTTCTCCCTGCCCCTGCCAGGGCTATAGGAGAGGCTGGAGCCAGCACCTACTACCAGGCTGGAAACCTGCCAGTAACACAAACGCCTTCCCTCCCTCCTCCCCTTCGGTCCAGTCCATTAATGCCTCTGATGGAGCAGAGGAATAGAATTAAGAAACAAGTGGCTGGTTAAAGTTAAACCCTGAGAGTGGAGTAATGACAGATCAAAGATTGAGTCTTTGTGGGGTTGGGGGGGGAAAAGCTTAGGTGCAACTCAGCTCCACACAGGTCCTTCTCCTTTCTGTTCTAGAAATCAAATTCTTTTCAGTATGTGGGAGAGCTCTGAAGGAACGAGGCCAGTTCTCATTATAAAACCATGGTTTTTTCATCAGCGTATTCCTGAGAAGGGCTGTGGAGGGGCTGGGTCTACACAGTGACAGATCCTCAATGCTGTAACATTGTTCAGTTAACATTTAAAAAGCTACTTAAAAATTTTCATTTGTAACAGTAAAAGCTTTGTGATACATCACATTTTCTTACTGAAAAATCACACTGTGCTTGGTCATATCGAGCTCATTCACCAGTTCTACATAGGAATTTTTTTTTTCTCTCAAATTTCTGACATCCACTTGCAGGTAGAAGAAACTGATGTAAAACTATTGGCAGTTCTGGTGGGGCAGAGGTGCATCCTGCACCAACAGGACCGACCCTGGGAGGCAGACAGGGCAATGGAATGCAACACAAGCAACGTGTGCATTTCCCAGCACCTCTGCTCACTACAGCTCTCCCAGGGCTACAGAAAGGATATGGACAAACACCAGAGGTGATGCCCATTGCAGGAGTTAATGCTCAAATCCCATCAAGGAATCAGGAGGTGCCTGTACAACCTGTACCAAAAAAATCCTTCCACAAATCTGAAGCCGCACCAAAGGGTAACTGGATCAAGGCTGTCATAGGGCAGCAGCTTTTCTGAGCCAGTATTAAACCTCCCAAGGTCAGACATAACATCTCACAGCTTTAGGTCCAGGACATCTTCCAAGTATCTGTGCAATATTTCAGTGAATATTTTCTGATTTCTAGCACAGATTGAGGTGAAAGAGATTTTTCTGTCCTGGAAATCAAGACTCCAACACAGGAAAGATCTGGCCCATGTTTCAGTCAGTGGGAAGAGGAATGCAGCTTCCCCGCCCTCTCATCCTTTTTTAACTACAGCCTCAGGAATTAGCAAACTAAACAGTTTTGCAGAGCAAGCAGAGAGCATTATTAAAAACTGCCAAGCAACTGGGCTGGATTGCAGCTCTGTTTGTGGGACCATCTTTGCTGGTACACAAAGGTCAGAGCAGAGCGAGCCCCAGCTGCCCGGACAATACACCTGACTGCTTATTGGTTTTGACTGCCCACTGAGTTGAGAAATCAGCTAATGGCATTCATGGCCAGTCTAGCAAAAATAAGCTATTTTCTATCCCCCTCTCCCCTGCAGCTGTGTATTTATCACTGCAGCCCCACCGTCACCTCCTCTGCCCACTGCAAAACCATCTCCTGCCCGGCAGCATCAAAGGACAAGCAGGGCCAGAGAAGATGCTGGCAAAACCATTTTCTTGGGAGAAGGAGAGATTAAATTAGGGAATCCATCCAATTTTGATCGGGGCTTTCCTTTAAGTGAAGGCTTCTTAGTCCAACATTTTTCAGACTCAGGTCCCCAGAACATCAGCCCTTGCTCTGTTCAAAGACGATGTATGAGCGTGGGCATTCTCTGAGCATCAGAACAGCACTGTGAAACACAGGAAAGAAAATCAAAAACTTTGTTCTCAAACTCTCCCAGCCAGTCAATCATTCACTGCAAACCTGACCACTTCAGGCACATGAATAATTGGAGCAGGTTTCCAGCTTCTCAAAATGAATCCCACTCCAGGCAGTGTTACACTGCAGCCAGCCTGATCCAGCTAGGTGCTGCCCCATGACACGAGGTCAGTGATACGCCCTCAATAACTAGCTTTAAATGTGTTTTTCGCACATTAGGGTTAGGGAATATTATATTATTATATTTTCATGGTTACTTTGTACCAAGTTTTGGATCAGCCATTACTATGGGAAAGACAAAGTTAGTGTGGACAGACTCCTGCAAGGAAAAAAAGAAAAAAAAATCACTACATTTGAAATATGGTATCCTAGAGCAGGAGTGTCAGAAGGATCCCTATACAGCCACTAATTGCAGTGTATTTTGAGAAACTGCAATAAAGGCTGTTTCCTGATGTTTTTCTCTTAAAACGTGTTTATGACCTTTTAGAGAAAAGTCAAACAAATCATCAAAGCTTTAGGCACAGGTGAGCCACCCAGCAAGGTGTGCTCAGGCTTATAGGGCAGATCCCTCAACTTTGGTGTTTATTATTCATTTCTCCAGCAAACCCCAAATGGGAGGAATGCAGTATCAACCTGTTCTGTGCACTTCACAGAGGCACAAGATGGTTTGGGTTGGAGGCGACCTTAAAAACCTAGCTCTGACCCCTCAGCCCCAAGAGGTACGAGAGTTTTAACCTGCACAGAAAACAGGGAGGGGACAAATACAAAGCAAAGCATTTTTCTCGTCTATGAGGTGTACCAGAACAGACCCCATGCAGCACCCAGTGGTGCTCCCACTCTGCCACACAGTGCAGTGCCAATGTCTCAGAGGGTCACAATTACTCAGGCAGAGCCTGTGCAAGGCATAAAGGTCATGGGGACTTTCAGTTTAAATGTTCCAGGTGCTTCTCTCCATCACCTCCTCTGCCCACAGCAGCGAGGAGCTCAGTCATGGTGACCCTGGCACGGCCTCCCGCTCGCCAGCCTCAGCACAAGACACCAGAAAGTTTCCACTCTGACAAGAAGTGAAAAATACCCCAGGGTGAGGATGGTGAATACTGGAACAGGATGCACAGAGTAGTGGTAGATGCCCTAAACCTGGAAACATTCAAAGCCAGCTTGGCCAGGGCTCTGAGCAATGGGGTGCAGTGGAAGATGTCCCTACACACTTCAGAGGGCTGGACTGGATGGACTTTAAAGGTCTCTTCCAAAAGAAACCATTCTGTGATCCCACAATCTGCTGCTTCAGGTTACAAAGCTAAGCAAGAAAGAAAAAAAAAAATCAAAATTTGGATTTTTGTGAGGAACCAGAGGAAAGCATGAGACTAGGAGCCTGCAAGGTGGAATGCCAATAGAGCCCTGGGAGGATATCTGCAGAGATAGGGCAGATTGGTGCCCCACCTCTGCCAAACACACACTGCATTCAAGATCAGAAGTTAAGAAGGGTGCTTTCAAAAGCCATCTCTTAGCAGAAACACTGGTATAGCACAAATACCTCTGAACTTTCTGAATTTCTGATCTGTTTTCTCAGGACAGTGAATTAACAGCATACAGGAAATAGCTGAATACTATTTAATTACTTAACTGGATTTATCCGGTTTTGCCCAGTTTTTCAGATACTCACACAAGTGTTGTACCTCCTATGTATTAATATTCTCAGCCAGGTACCCAGCATTAATAAAGAAAACATATTAAACAGTTAATAGAATCTGCACTAGGTCTGTAGATGCCATCAAGATAAAGGGGCATTTTTGTTAAACTTTGACTTCTTTACTACACAAAAGCAGGTAATGAAAGGGCTTTCAATATACCCTCTGAGCTCTGGCAACTAAATTACAGACATCCCCATGAGTGTGCAATGGGAAAAGCAAACTGCACAGCTTGAACAAAGCTGGACCCAGAGCTTCATGAGACACTCTTGAAACACAGACTTTAAGTAACAAAATAAAGCTCCTTTGGTGGGACAGGGAGGAAGATTCACCTTTCTCTCCAAAACCTTTGGTCAAACCTACAGATTCTCATTGCAGATTAGTTGAACAGAAGCTGAAGTACTTAAAATTAAAAAGTAGAAGTACAAAAATTAAATAATTCTCAAGGGACCTTCACAGTTTTCATAGAAATTTAATGCAAGCAGTCTGCTGTGGTGCAAGGCAGACTTAAACCAGGCTCAGCTGGTGTGGGTCAGCACCTTCAGAAAACTTGTAGGGAGCGAATGGCCAAACAACACTTCTGCCAAAACCTCCATCTACTTGCCAGTATAGGCAGCATAGCTGATACTCAGAGTATTTTCTTCCAGCACAAGCAGAGAAGATTAGAATCAACAGAATTCAACAACTTAAACAAGTTCTGCTGATTCTCCAATGGCCTCAGGCCAAAATGTCACAGTGCCTCAGTTCTTCATTTGGGCAAACACTGAGGCTGCAGAGCAGAGCATGAGCTGGAGTTAATGGACCATCAGTGTGGATGGGAACGATAGAGGGGTGCAGCCCAAAGCCTAATCTGAAATCAAAAGCACTTTCAGTCAACCATCACTTTGGATATGAAGAGAACACACCCATCAAGATGCCTGAACTGTCAAGGTGACCCTTCTTAGGGACTACTCCCATCAAATGATGTCAAGCACTGTGGCAGCTTTGCCTTCAGTCCTCTTCCCATCTAAAGAAACTAAAACCCCAGAGAAATGTACTTTTTTTGACTGTTAGTATCACGGTAAAAAACTCTCCATACCAGATGTCACAAACCTGAATTAAAATCCATCAGTAGAGTACAAATTCTTCCTACAGTTAGGAAAATCTTGAGAGAATGCAGTAAGGCAGAGTCTGAGCCAAGAAAAGGGTTAAGTCCTCAAAAATCTAGAAAATTGTTAAGACTGCCCTGTGTCATTCAACATTTCCAAAAAAAGGGAAAGGCCAATGCAGAACATGCATATGTTTTCTACTGAATTATTTGCTAGACTCTGATTAAGTGGGAAAGAATGGCTGTAAACTAATAAAACTTGAGGATTTCTAATTAAACCACAGGCACCATGCCAAGCATTGTTGATTTGCTGATGCACCCTGCAATGTCAGGACTCTAAGGACACAACAGGTCATTAAAGTATTAAACAGATGACTTACACCCTTTAATCAGCGCTGGGATGTCAGGTTAGGGAGAGAGAGTAAATTCAAGGGCAGAGTACAACAATTATCACCAGGAAACAAACACAGCACTTAGGGAAAGCGGGGAGAAGTTGTTAGCAAGTAGTTATTGCACAAGGAAAGGGCTGGATTAAGGAGCCCCACACCTGAGTCTTTTATGAGAGTCATCTCCCCACTCTGAAGTAACAAGAAAATCATGCAATATTAGAGATTTTCAGCTCTTTGCCATCAGAAGCAGCACTGCAGCTTCCTCTGCCCAGCACATCTCAGACCCCATCTACAACAGCATCTCACATCTTTGCCACCTCTTCACACCTTTGCCAGCTCTGCTAAACTCTGTCAAACTGCAACTGAGACACACCAGCAGCCTCGTTTTTCCAGAGTGCAGCAGCCAAAAGCATCAGCCACGTTTGTGAACAAGGGACAGAAGTAAGGGTGGTGCAAAATGCAGAAGCTTAAACCCAGCTTCAGCTCCTTTAAGGTCAGCACTTGCCTTTGCCTTGAGCCTCCTCTCCAGTGAAGAAATCTTCACTGATTTCAGTGATTGTAAACTCCCCCTCCAAATGAGCAGCTCAGTAAAGGGCATTTCATCTGAGGTTTCACAGAAAAACTAGAAGCAGCTCTAGAAGGAAGGAGTTCCACGAACTGCAAAGAGCCTCAAATATATTGCTCTGTGGAAGCCTCACAAGGCAGCTATTTGGCAGTTCCCCCTGACATACAGATATTTATAGGAAAATAAAAGTGCTCATTTAATTGAGTAGTGGAAAGAGTCATGTATGGCATTTTCATCGTGTTTTCACCCGGCACAGCCCCTCTCTGGAGTCTGGGGATCCAAAAAAAGGCAAGAGAAATAATTTAAAATACAATAGAGAACCTCAGTTTGCCCTGAAGGCTCTGTTGATGAACTATTAAAAAGCTTCTTCTAGCCAAACAAGACACTTGGAGAATGAAGCAGATTCCCCACCACATTGTTTCATAAGACAGCACTGAAATTCAACCAGTGTCTGTTACAGCTGAAAATACAGCAGTCACTGAAAAAGTGATTTAATGTGCCTATTAAAGAGGAAGGCTGTAATTGGATGCAGTCCTCAGTTTGACTTCTGAACGTCCCTGAAAAAATACTCCCATCAGCTTTAAAATTCTTCAAGATTTTATGTGTAAAGAACAGCATTTAGTTCTGAAAACACAGCCTTTTGTGCTGGCTTGTGATGGTAAAGGATGTCAGCAGCAAGTCCTCAATGCTAGCAAAGCTCAGGAGAAACCTTAAGTGCAGACTAAACTCAGCAGTGCTAAGCAGTGTTTCTGTCATATTATTTTACTATATATGTAAAAGAAATTTCAACTTTTTTTGGAAAAAAAAGAAGAGCATGGGACTTTTTTTAATAAGTTTAAGTGACTTCTCATTAGCCTGTGTCTCCATCCTCACAGCCTGACACAGAAAGCAGCACTGAATCTGGGAACATTCTCTAAATAACTGATTAAACAATGTATTTAATGTCTTCTGCAATGGAATTTTACTACATAGCTGACATTCTGCACAGTGTATTCATCTTTGCACAAATGATCTTACTGGGAAAGCAGCTCAGCAGAGATACCCTGCTTCATTTGCAGCACTTCTCAGATGTAGCAGAGCAGTCTGCCTAAAATGCAAACACCCAATAATAAACTACCACTTGTGAGCATGGCAAAAGTAAAGGCAGTGAATTCAAAATTAGAATATTTGTGTTTATATTTTTTTTTGTTTTAATGGCAAAGCTGCCACCTGTCAGTTTCCGAGGTTACTGCATCAGCCCTGAGCCCAGCTCTGCTCAGCTGAGCCGAGTCCAGCTCAGAGCCGCACACAAATCAAGCCCCATCCGAGCTGGCGTGACAACATTTAACGCTGGCAGGGCTGCACAAATACACCAACAGACAATCCAGAGTCTGATGTGGAAAGGAGCCAGGGGAGGGGAGAGGATGGAACAAGTTCTGCAATCACTTAGCCCAGAGAAGATATCCCTGGAAGATAGAGCTGCAGTTTAATCAGCCACACCGCCGCTCATCAAGCAGCGTCTCAGGCAGAGCATGTGGCATCAGCACGGCAGAGCCTGGCCAGCCTCCATGCGGCTCCTGGGCCACACAGCCTCGCTAAACATCGCCTCTGCCCTGGCCTGAGGCATCCCAAGTGTGCTCTGAGGACTCTTCTCTCTGCCTTCACCCAAAAGAGCAAAGGCAGCCCACATTTCAAAAGAGAAGTTGGTTGAAACAAATCAGATTCCCCACTTAAAATACCTAAACCTTGAAACCCTGGCAGTCATTTGAGACAAACTACCCTAAATCTGCAACTCCTTGGGCTATTCTGGAAATCTCCCTTCATTGGTTTTGGGGACAAAAGCTAGAGGCAATCCTGAATGGGTAAGATTTATGAACCAGATACTGCCTATCTAAAGGGAATTCCCCTATCACCCTGTCGTCCTCCACAAATGCCAGTTTTTCTTCTCAAACTAATTACTCAGCACACTTAGGTCACATCTACAGCCTTTGTTCCAAATGCTGTTTAGTACCAGACTTTACAAGTTTGTAAGATCTTTCAGTTTGTCCACTCCTTTTTCCTATAAGCTCTTCATTGGAATAAAAATCCTCCCTACAAAACTTGCTTTTCATAATGGTTGAGAGAGAAGAAAACACTGTCCTGTAAAAATACTGCCGCGGTGTTGAAGAGTTCTGCCACAGCACAGTAATGCTCAGGAGAGGAGGAATGCTAAGGAGAGATGAGGAAGGAACACACCATTTTCCTTGTTTGAATAAAAAAAACAAACAAAAACCAGAAAAAGCAATAATTAGGTCGGCAAGTAGCATTACTTGCAAAAGGGGAAAAAAACACCGAGGAAAAGGAGTGCCTCCTTGTTCAAATGTTTATTATTCAAAACATGCAGCGGGGTCTTAAAAACTGAGTAAAATAGTAGTCAGCAAAGTGTTACAGCGAGGCTGGGAAGCCCAGGAAGTTCAGGCTGGAGTTCAGTGTAGGGTAAAACTCGCTCCTGTAATACACCCCGCCTCTGCCAAGGGAGAATCCTTCACACTGTGACCCTCAACAAATCACTGGAGTTCAGCCTATGCCACCAGCTTCCAAAACACAACAACAAACCAAAAACCAAATCAATTCTTCTGCAACAGTTCTGTTTATAAAACATGTCCTTAAAAGCACACGAAACTCACATCCAGCCACTTTCCCACTCACTCACTCAGCCATCTGTTATGCATCCAGTACAGGACATGGGAGTCTGACAGTGCCCCGGAACTCACCAGAAGCTGTGTGCAAATCAGCTGCTATCCCCTTGCTCATCAATTCGTACTGGAAGCCTGTAATCTTCCTGCTAATGTCCTGCTGGGGAGTGGCCTCCACAAACAGGCCCCCCTGGTCATAGCCAAAGCAATACACTCTGCTGGGGCTGCGGTCTCCATCTCGGACCAAGAGTTTCAGTTCTCCAGTTTTTTCCAAATAAATATTTGCTCCTGCAGAGTCTTTGAAGGGCTTTATGCAAACAGTCAAGTGTTTGTAAGAGGCAGGTGAAATATTGGGTCTCAGGTTGACTATGAGTGCTCCCGTGGGGTACATCCACTCTATGGAGCCTTCGGAACAGCGGAGGTAGACCTGCTCAACATCCTTCCTGTGAGACTCGTGGGTTAAGCCACTGGGGGAAGAAAGAAAGAGAAGATTAGAGAAATGACAGAGCTAACAATGTGAATGTCAGCCTCAAATCTTCCGAAACACATGGCAAGAAATGCAGGAAACCCAGGACAGCATTGGGTGTTGGCCCATCCAGCTCAGCAGCACAGGTCTCTTGCAACACTTCAGCCTTAATATTATGGGACAATTTTAATTCATCCCCCAGAAGAAAACGTCAAACCACTAGTAATAGGCTTCAAAATTAAATAGGATATAAGCACATGATCAAAAGCCATTAAATTATTACAGGCTCAGTTACTGCCCCTCAGCTGAGCTGTGCATATGCTCAAATTCCCTTCCTGGTGGCTCACTCCAGCACGCTCTCCAGCTTCGCAGATCAGACTCCACCTTTCTCCAAGTACTTTGTTCCCCTTCCAAGTATATATTCCCAATGGATCTGAAACTGGGAGGGATGCCAAGCTCACCCTGTAAACTGCAGCAAAAGCAATGCTCTAGGTGCTACTGATACCTTCTAGCCTAGCTGGGCATAGAGGAGAGGGGAGAGGGGCCTCACTCCCTTGTCATACCTGGGGAAGCACTGAAGTGTGCTGCTTTTTTTGGTAGGAACTTGTTCCTCCACTGCTACCCAACATGAGGTTTAAGCTCAGTTTATCATTTTCATTGATGGGCTACAAGCAGACACAGAGCTGTGTTTAGCAAGAAAGAGAACATGTGGCCATTTACAATGGCCAAAAATGAACATTCCAAGAACCATTTCACAGAGACCACAGGGATGGGACAGGAGAGCAGCACAAGGTCCCAGGGCCAGCTGCTAAGCAGAATGAGCAGTGAATGGCTTGTTTGCCCACAGCCTAAGCTGAGGGCAGCTCCAAACAACCCCTGCAGCTGATCACTGATGCTGGATCAAGCCCACCAGCTCTTCATCCGGAGTGACTCAGAGCCCTGATACAAACTGCACAGTGCAGGCACTGCAGGTGGAAAAACAAGCTGTGGGAAGCCTGATTTGTTGGCTGCAGTATTTGGGCTATTAGGGAAAAATCCTTTGGTCCCAATCTCTGTCCTGTCACAAACCTACTGAGTATGAGCAAATCATCACCAAGCTTGTTTCTCCTCCTATGCTCTGAGCACCTTGTTCCCAAACACCAGCATCTTTTATCCTGTGCCTGTGGAGGATTACCCAAAAACAGACTTTCATCATCTCACGGGTCTGCATTGCAGGACTTTAGGGAAGCTTCACAACATTCCCACTTGTAGGCAGATGAATTAAGACAGGGGAAAAAATTTTTTTACAAGGATTAAGTCTGAGGTTACACAGGAAAACTGTGGCAAAACCATATTTTAGTGCAATGCAAGTGATGACATCAAGTCCTGGTTTCTCAGCAGAAACCTCCAAATACACAGCTCCCCACCCCAAAGACATATTCGGGTACTGAACAGGGTCTAAATTCAAGTCAGCATTTAGAAAGTAACTACAGGCAATGTGTAGAAGGGAAAAAAACCAAACCATATGGTTTGCATTTACTGTTGACGTGACTCATTATTGTGAGTGTCGGTGTGACCCGCTTGATAGAGGTTACATGAGGAAGCTCAGAACAAAAAAAAGTCATATTTAATAACAATAGAGCCTTTAAACATGTGCTTTTGAAGAATCTTGAAAGCCACATCAAGAACATAGATGAGGAGGAAAGAGGGACAAGCTTTTAACCGTTAGTCTCTTGCCCTCAAATTCAGTAGTACTTAACACATTCAGGAAACTTTACTTGCAAAGGGATATTTCAAGTTGACTGTAAATCCACATCTGGTCTACAAAATCAGTTTTCACCACAGCACACACGATGCCACTCAACAGAAAACACAGAAGTCTGTTTATGTGCAAGCTGCAAATAAACAAATTTCAACAGCGTAAAGGTTATCCCTCAGCAAAGGGGCAGAAAGTTATCCTCACACATCACTTGTCCTTAGTCAAGACATCAAAACAAGCTGCAGAGGTTCTGCAGAACTTATAGTGGCACATTCCAGCCTGAGTGCTTCAACAGAAGGAAGACACCAGGGGCAAAACTCTGAACTCATGCAATGAAACTTCTGTTGCAAGTGATCCCAACAACACTGAGACAGTGAATTTCTACCAGAGGAAAAAAAAACAAACAGACAAACAAACAAAAAAAAATATGTTAATTTTGTTCAAACATTCACACTGTTCAAAAGGAAAACAGGGTGGACTCTGAAATTATCTTCTGAAAGCCAATTATATCCCACAGGCAAGAGTGATGCCATTAGACAGATACATCAAGCACAAGTACCTGCACACATTAAGCCTTATAATAAAGGATGACTCAAAAGTTAAGCAGATTTCAAAATACATGTTCACATTATTTAACAGCAACCATCACCATCCAGTAAAACCTGTCGCTTTGCTTTCAGGCAGAGTGACTTGTCCTCACACTGAGAGAGTTTAACAGCAGGTTTAGCCCTCACTAGCCACTCATCAGACACACCATGTCCACACAGTAAGGGACACCCAGGAGCCTTTTAACCTCCAAACTCATTTGAGTTTTGGTTTTCTGATTATATGGCAAGGACACAGGGCAGGTGTGTCATGGTTGCAGTGATGGATGAGCCTTCCATCACCCATTTTAAATGTGTGCTGTTTACTGGAACTTATTTCTGTGACAAGCTACTTCTACAGCAACTTCCTCATACCAATCCATGAGGATATCCTGAATCACTGCATCTGTCTCCTTGCTCTTCTCCCTTTCTGGCTTCAGCCATCCCCTTCTGTTTGCCCTGAAAAACCTGCTACAATATCACTACAGTGAGCTGTTATGCTGCAATGTGGAACAGGTGTTATTTAAAGAAAAAGGCAGCGAGAAGAATATTCACACTACTTCAGTTATTTATTTATTCTATTAAAGATGTGCTGAAGAGCCCTACAAGTACCCATGTCCTCCCTGCATCCTGCAATGAACACAGGGAACTTTTGCTCCTAAATTGGAGAAGTTAATAAGAGATGACAGTCTGGAGAACATTAAGAATTCCTCAGAGCATCCACCATACCAAGGGCAAGACTGATGGACAAAAGCAGCCACATAAGAGCTGAGTTCTCTACACTACAGCCTACAATCCAACATGCCAGGCCAGCATGTTCTCTCAGCCTGTCACTGAAGCACTGCTGACCAAAGTCACTGCAGCACAAAAACCTCAAGTTACAGCAAAAGTAATAACTGGACACATCATAGTGAAGTTTCTGCTTTCTCCCAGACAAAGCTTTCCTGGAAGCTCTCTGACAAGCTATTTATTAAGATGCTATTATGGCTTGTACTTAAATTGCAGGTGTCAAGCTGTGCATTGCATCAGATTTCCCTGGAAGCAAGAAGGATATCCAGAGGAATGCTACTGAAGCTCTTCATCCTGCTCAGGGGTATCAGCTCATCACTTCTCCACAAGCTAATAGGGAAAAAACCATATCCAGAATGGTTTTGTTTTTAAGACTGTTGCTTTTAATATAAACATGTATATAAAGGTGAGATAAGACCTTCAGGATTACAGAAGATGGCATGACCCTCAAATCCACCAGCACAAGCCAGCCTGTGACTTCACTGTGGGGAAGAAAGACTTTGACATAACTTTTGTTAACAGTCATGGTAAAAATCATCACATGACTTCAAATTTTATATTCCGCATTAAAAAAAAAGTTCTTTCTAACCCATATAACTCTTAGTATCCACATGGAAATATTTAATTAATGATATTTACTGGTACATCAAATTACTTTCTTTCCTTCTTAACTGCTGTGTTTTTAGGACAAATCAGATTATACTGAACGTCCTTAAGACTGCCAGCATTTCTGACAACACCACTGTCTGCCACCAGTCTGGCCTAAGTCAGCCAGGGTTACTTCAGCCCCTCCCAAAACTCCAGCCCACCTGAACTCCGAAATTCTCCCACAAGTGAAACCACCCAGACTAAACTTTGCTCTTCCTTCCCTGCTCATCCAACAGCTTCATCAAGAAGCTGTCACCACTTCAGCTCACCAGAACAACAACAGGTTAGTATATCCAAGCTGGCACTGCCAGGTTCATCCCAAAATCAGTGACAAGATTGCACTCCCCCCCCAGCCCAGGCATCACTCCCTTAGCTGATACTCAAAGCATTGCTTATTCCAACCCTGCTCAGGTGACATGAGGGGTCACTGCTTGCTCTAAGAAAACAGGACAAAAATAAGAGCAAAACAGGACAGAATTGCAGGGGTTTGTCACCAAACCAGTACCAGGTGGCAAGGTCCAGGTAAGTATCACAGCTAGGATGCTTTGGAATGCTTTAGTACAACAATTTCAGGAAGTTTTTTGTTTCTTTGTTTTTGAGGTTTTGTTTGTTTTGGTTTTTTGTTTGGTTGGGGTTTTTTTTTGTAAAGAAAAATGACAAATTAGGAGTTTGCCAGATGTTTGATCCCTATCAAGCAGCCTCACGTGGAGTGGAGACTCCTTCAAGCGGATTCACTGCTATTAACTACGCATCAATTATCAAGAAATCTCAGGGAAAAAAAAAAGTAAATACAAAGCACCATGTTTCAGACAGTAAGAAATCATGATGTTGAAAGTCAATCCAATTGTTTCTCCGCTTTGAATTCTCTCTACTCCAAAACACCCCACTGATAGAGGCTGGCCAAACTTTTATGTTAGAGAAAGTCAGATCTAAAGAGTGTTTTAGAGTTGAACCATTTTACTCTCCAAGTAAGTCTGACCCAGCAACATTTGCTAGTTGAGCAGAGTTGCTTTCTCAAACCTATAAAGAGAGGAGAAGGTCACAGACCCAACCACACGCGTTAAACATATTACAAGCAATTAAAGGAAAGATAATTTGGGAGATAAACACTTGAGAACTGGAGAGGTTTCTCAACCCGTGCAATTAGAATAAATCAGGAGCGCGGCGGCTGTGCCAGCCCCTGCTCCCGGAGCTCATCACCAGCATCATCTCCGCGGGACGAGGGAGCGGGGAGGGAGCAGGGAGTGACCCCGGGGCTGCGGCTGGGCGCGAAGCGCGGGCCGCGCACGGAGAGGGAGGGGAGGGGAGGGAAGCAGCAAGAGCCCCGGGGAGGAACGCGCTGGCTGCGGCGGGAGCGCTCCGCAGGTGCAGCGCATCCCAGCGCCGCTCCGAGCCGGGGCTGCCTCGCTGCTGCCCGGGCGCGGCCGCCGCCTCCACCGAGCGCCGGGGCCGCGGCGAAGATNCCCAGCCCCCCGAACAGCGCCGAGGGGAGCCCAGCCCGCCCTGGCCCCTCAGCCCCGCCGAGGGAAGCCCAGCTGGCCCCGGTCCCTCCATCCCTGCCTGCCCGGGGGCCGCTGCCCAGCGTCTCTTCGAGGCGAGCCGGCCGGGAGGGAGGGAGCGAGGGAGGGAGGGAGGCAGATCCGCCCCCGGCCCCGGCTCTCCGCCGCCCGTTCCCCGAGCCCCGGCCGGGCACCTCAGCGGGAGCGTCTCCCTTTTGTGTTCGGCACCAACTTCTCCCCCCGGCCGGACGCGGCAGTCCCCGCTCCCCCCTGCCCGGGCAGGATGCCGCCTCACCTCCCCTTCCAGTTGCACAGGTCGCTGGAGTACTGAGCCGCGGCGCCGCCGCCCAGCAGCAGCCGCAGCCCCAGGAGCAGCGGCAGGAGCCCGGAGACCGGGGCGCCCCGCATGGTCCCCCGGCCCGGTGCGAAGGCGGTGCAGGCGGCGGGGAGCGATGTGCGCGGCGCCCGGGGCTCGCTACATGGCGGGGAGCGCGGCAGGGCGGCGCGGCTACCCCATCCCCGGCTCCCGCATC
>VXBQ01014490.1:840649-852290 GCA_013400175.1 Phainopepla nitens | reverse complement strand
TGACCGGAGGAGGAGCGGGGATTTCCCGCGGCTGGGCGCTGAGCCCCCGGCGAGCTCACTGGGGACGGGCTGTAGCTGTCGCCGTCCCTAACCGGGCTTCCGTGGCGTCGCCCCGCCGCCTGGAAATCTCCGCAGTCGGCCCTGAGCTGGAGGAATTGGTCCGTGATGGTGGGAAAATAAACGGAACCCAAACAAACCACCCCAGCGCCCCCCGCTCCCCCAGATTAACAAATAGGTTTTATCTCCAGCAGGTGGAAGAACATAATTACCATTTATTTATTTATTTATTTATTTATTTATTTATTTATTTATTTATTTACTTACTTACTTAGCTGCCCTACGACCGCGGCTGCAGGGTGACCGGGCCACCTACATCCTTGAACACTTGCTCAGCCAGTTCTCCTGCCGTTTGTCGTTTTGTTACAGAAATCTGACTCTGCTGCTTTCCGTCAGAGCAGAACGGGAAGCCTGCCAAAAAAGTTATCAGAGCCGGTGGACAGTCCAAAAAAAAAAAAAATTTGGATTATTCAGAGGAGATAAGGTTCTGGAAAAAAATTAAATTAGTGTTCTCCTCTGTGCTCGCTGTTGAGGAACTTAAGAATATTCCTGTACTTATACTTGATTTTGTGAAAGATTTATCAGAGGACATGTTTAAAGCTGGAGGTCTGTGGAAAAGGTAGTGAAACAAATGGCTAAAATAAAAGGGTTGAACAATTGGGCTGCATTATATTCATCCAGGAGTTCTAAGAGAAGTGAATTAAATAGCTGAGCTGCTTACTAATGGGTTTTGTGTAACATTGCACTTAGAAGGGCTTTGATAACAGAGAATGGGAAGATAGTTAATATGCCAAATAAAAAAAAAAACAAAACCACCCCAAACAAAACAAACCAGCCTGAAAAGTTCTGTAGAGCTGCTGAGCAATGAGCTTGTTCTCTGTACCAGCCAAGTTAGTGAGAATTTTGAAGGGGTGGACTCGTGGGTGCAGGGAGAAAACGGGGTACTGTGAGAGCTGGCAGGGCATTTCTAATGAGAACTCCTGGCCTCACACATTGTTTGGAGTCCTGGGAGGAGTCAGCAAAGCACGTGGACCAGAGACATTCAGCTGATGTTTCCTACTTGGGTTTCTAAAAAGTATTCAACAAAATCTATGAGCAAAGCCTTCTGAAGAAACTGTAGAATAAGAGAAGTTTTCATGTGGATAGATGGCACTGCATTAAAGACAGGTCTCTGTAAGACAAGGCAAAAATATTTCTCGTTAGAATGAGTCCATATGGAAAGTTCCACAGGGATCTGAACTGGAGCCTGTGGACTGAGAGCAAAGGTAGTAAAATGTCACAATACAAAGTGAGTGGGTGGTACAATTTGATGTGCATACATGTAAAGTGTTTTAAATGGGAGACATGATCTGTTTCAATCACACAGAAATGGCCTAGAAGCTGATTTATCACTTGAGATCAAGATCTTGGCATAATAATAGTTCTGTGGAAACCTCAGTTCAAGGCCTGGTAAATGAGCAGATCAAGTGTTAGGAGATCAGGAATAAGAGCAAGAGGATAAAAGCAGAGAGTGTCATTATGGCACGGGATAAATCCATGGTGTGCCAGTGCTTTGAATGTTGTGTACAGTTCTGATCTTTAGAAGGACACAGAACACTGTAAGAGGTTCAGGCAAGTAGATAAATGTTAGGAAGTGTGGGTCAGCTTCTAGGTCAGAAGCAGCTAAGTTAACTAGGACTCTTCAGCTTCACAGACACAAGTTAGGGGAGGTTTCTTTCAGTGTAAGAATGATGTACAGCAAACAAAACTTGGGGAAACGTGGAATAAAATCAGACTTGATAATGTTGCTCATTCCATGTTGTGGGTACTTGTAGAAAACCTTTTTGCCTGATTTTGTGGATACTACAAGGGTTTGGGGTTTTGTTTGGTTGGTTTGTTTGTTTGTTTTTGAGATGAAAAGTCCAGAAAGTGAACACAAATAAATGCCAGTGAGGACTGTTAAATACACAAATATCCCCTTTGGCTGTGCAAGCCCTGATTTTGAGATTATGTGGTGAGGCAGCACTACAAACTGACCACCGACTTTGTCCTTACTACTTTCTTCAAGCACCTGCTACCAGGTAGTATCAGAAGACTGTGGCTGATAACAGAGAGGGGCAAAAGCTGTGCTTGATTTCATCAAAAACTACTATTTCTCCGTGGGTTTGTCGGGATTTAGCTGAACTTTCGCTCTTTCCTGTGCTTCTGTGTTGTAATGGTGTTTGAAATTTGTTTAAACTACCAGAAGATGTGATCTCATGCGTCCGTGCTCCTTATCTGTCCAGATCTTTAGCTGATAAGGCTGTTCCTTGGAGCTGCATCCGGCAGCCGTTCCAGGCAGAGGTAGGCTGGTGACCCCGTGAGGTGCTGAAGTGAAACCAACACCACCCATTCTTCTTATTTGGAAACAATGTTCACAAGGGACCTGGATATTATATCAACAGGATATCATGGGAAAACAAAAGAAGGCTGTAACTAGCATGTGGACAATGTATCTTTATTATTTCCAATTAAGGAGCTCTTGCTCTGCGACGTGGTGTCCTGTCCCCTGCCACCCCCCTGGCATCTTTAGTCTGCACAACAACAGATTTTCAGCTCTTCTTCACTGATTAGATTTGAGCTCTGTTTTTATACAAATGTTTTGTAGCTTGGTCTGTTGGCTATGGACAACCAGCTGCAACATTAAAGGAGTAATTTTAATTCTGATTGCATCGCATCTTCCACTTGGTGAGGATTGAGTGCTTTTTAAATAGCCTATCTTGAATCTTCTCATGCTCTGGAAGAGGGGAAGAGAAACCAACTCATAATATAGTGTTTATCTGGTTTTGTTTGCAAAATTAAATATTTCCCCTGAATAGGTAATGGTATTGCGAAGGCCATGAAATACAGTAGCAATGTTAGACTTAAAGTATATCATCTGAAAGATACATGGAATTCAGATATTGTGAGGGTATTAGGGTTTTTAAATAAAGCATTAATTTGACACTGCTTTGAAGTATATTGGGTGCTTCAGCGTGAGAGTGATGAAATTCCTGCTATGAAGCATTTGAATTCTAATTGTAGGAAAAATAACAGTTGTCAGTAGCACACGGTAGAGAAGGACAAGCTCTGTTACAGCACTGAGGCATGAGGTATGGCAGCTGAATTAAATAGTAACGTAACCTAGTGGTGATGTGTCACTAACCTCGAGGACACCAGGGAAGATAAAACAAAGTAATTTGCTGTCATTACATAAGAACTGAGTACAAAGCCAAGAATGGGGTTTCAGGCACAGATAAGGATTTCACTCCAAGACTTTCAAAGAATTCAGCTCTTCAAAGCTTTAACTATCCATGGGCCTCTTAGATCCTCCCATCCTCTTCATTCTCTTCCCTCCACCCTCCTCTCCCCCCTACCCCCAAGGCTGTGGTTTTTTTGCTGCTGTTTGTCAGCAATTTCCAGGTGCCACTAGCTTGGGTCCCTTGTCTATGCTTGTGCTGCTGAATCGAAGGGGGTAGGAATCAAGCTGGGGCATTTGACTCCTGCTTTTCCACTGTGCTCTACTACACGGTAATAATTCTGGTTTCTGAAACAGTCTTGGCATGTGTCAACCAGCAATCTCCAACACGATGGTTGGGTGTAGTTCAGAGGGTGGCATGTGTCCAGGGAGCAGTGAGCAAGGCTCTGTGAGACTGGACCCCCTCCACGCTTCTGGGTGATCCAGCAACATCCCAGCAGGTTTCATAATTTCAAACACACCTCTGTGCTGTGGCATATCACAAGTCCTTTAGCTTCACATTGTAAATCATCCCTCTGGGCTACGGCACAAGCTCTCTTTTATTATTTCTTATTTATTTCTGCCTGTTTGAAATAACAATCCTGAAATAATACTTATTTAAGACCTCGTGTAGTTCGGAGGTGACCACCAGCCAGGTGTTGTGCAGTGGGCATGTGGTGAGTGGCTGCCCAGCCCTTCCACCACAGAACAGTTCCTGGCCCAGCTTCACTTGGCTTTGTAGATGCTGCCTGTGTCAGGCTATAAACAAGCTCTGGCAGGTTAGAGGATTTACCTTGTTGTAAGGATTGTGCAACGTGTTCAGTGCTCCAAAAGGAATCCCGATGACTGCAGTGTTTGATAAGTTATCTCCAAATCATCAAATATGGGGTGGGATTTAGGGGAAACATGAGCTGATGTTTTTCACTGAATGGCAGATAGGTAGCTGTAATTGGTGGGACACGTGGTGAAATAACACACATGGAAACGTTATTCTACCTGGATGTATATTTTCAAGATCTTTGTTTCTGTCTGGGAGCTAAGCCAAGGGGCATGGCAAGCTGATGGGATGGTTTCCACGCTTTAAGAATCACTAAATTATAATCACATGAGCTACCTATGCCTCATCCCTCAGAAGGGATGATCCTGATTAGGAACATTTATTTGAGAAAAGTTTTATATTCTACATACCTTGAGGTTTCAAGGGCAAATGCTTCACTGGATCTTAGTCCCAACACATTTAATCAAGACCTAATGAAATTATTTTTGTTGTTGTTTTAGTCCTTACTGCAGAAAGGCATTACAGGAATATAAGAATCTTGCTCATTACACCAGAATAGTATTAGCATGGCTTCTTCATAAGCCTGTCATATATGTCATTAACATAAACCAAGATTTGCCAAGAAAGCTTTAGCACTTCAGAATTGAGGGGTTTTTTTTGTATCTTTTAGAACCTACAACTTGAGAAAGATTTTACTGTGCAAGTATTTTCATGCCAAAAATAAATGCAACTTATTTGCTTATTCCTCATTGAGTAGGTAAGGATGGTTCTGGAACCAATGAGGTGGTTCTGGAATGGTGATACTTCTGTGTTTGTGGTAAAAGTGCCAACCTATTCCATTTGCTGGATATATGGAATAGAGTGTAACTCCATGCAGTCACATCGAGCAAAATCTCTTTTTTCCAAATCACTTTGTGATTTGGCAATATTTTTCCACTCTGTGCCACTCTGTCACTTGCTGTTGTATCATCAGAGAGTAACTGTGGCTGAAGGCCTAAACATTGGTTGGGTGCATGTGAGAATGATTAGCATAGCTAACTTAAGGCACGTGTAGTAGCACAGGGAATGACCTCACAGCTTCCAATCTCGTAATAAATACAGCTTAATTACTGGATATTGCATGACAGCTTGTGCCCTGCAGGTGATCGGGCACAGAATGTGATAAAGACCAGCTCTGACTCTTCAACAAAGGTTTGTATTTCCTTTTAAGATATGTTATGCACAGAAATAATAATTTGTGGGTAAGAGAACGAAGTATATATTATATAATGATTCCCACCTGAGGATCTTGGAGCTCCTTATGGGCACTAATGATTGAAGTGTTCTGTTCTAGTTTGCAGCTTACCAAGAAACATTCAAAGCAGCATCTGAGCACTTTCCCATTAACCTCAAAAGTGACTAATACTCAAATGTGTGGTTTGTTCCCCTCTCCTCTCCCCAGTGGATTTTGTGTTGCAGTGTGATCGTGCTACCCGTGCAAGCAGCATAGCTTGCAGTCTGAACAGGCAGGTACTGAAGGGTCCTTAGCCCTTAGGGAGCTCATTCTCCAATTTTTGGAAAATTGTGGCCTTTGCAAAGGCCAATGTTACATTATTGCAGAGAAACTACAGTTTCAGGAGATCTTAAGTCAATCTTCATGTGTGGTCCTGCTGTTGCGTCTGCTCTCATTCACGTCATTCTGTTTTATTCCTGGCTTGCACACAGCTACTTGCCTGACCTCTCAATTAAATGGTTCAGGAAGTTACACTGGCACAACGAATGCATTTATGCAGGAGAGTTAGGCTGCTCTGAATTCCTGACCAAAGTTACTGCAGAACCAGTCAAGTGCTGTAGCTGACAGAACCGTACAAGCTCCTGTGGAACACCACATCCAGGACCTGAGCGATCTGCCTAAGTTCAGTTTGGAGCGTTCACTCTTCAGAGCATGCACTAAAATCCTTATGTTTTGCCATGAAAGTGGTCAAATGCTGGAGCATGTTGCCTGGAGAGGTTGTAGAACCTCCAGCCTTAGAGATATTCAAAACTGACTGGCTGAGGCCCTGAGCCACCCCCTCTAACTGACCCTGCTTTGAGCAGGGATGGGGAGGGTGGCCTTCAGAGACCCCTTCCAGCTTTTTTGATGCACTGAGTGTATGAACGGCTGGATCAGTTGTGTCATGGAGTAATGCCCTGGTGGCGTGTGTGAAAGCAGCTGAGTGGTAACACACAGGGTTTGTGGCAAGGAACTACTTCAGATGTATGAAATGTCTCTATGTGTACGTATGAGCATCTCTAAGATCCGGATGTCATGCTCTGATAGCTCTAACTAGCAATTTAAAATACCATCTTTGCTGTCTACAGCACGTTGCTAGCTCTCCTGGGTGACAGCCTGACCCTTGCCCATGCCCAGAGCTATTAGCTAACCCAGTGACTGAGGAAAGGGGCTTATGCAGAGCTCCCTGATGCCCAGTGACAAGGACTGATGTTCCCATTCTTCTGCTGTGTTCCCTGGAACAGGTGTGTTAGCCCAGGACAGGAGACTAGGGTGGAGAGAGTTAGGTGGGAATGCCTGCAACCACCCCAGTCATATCACCCACCCCAGAGTTAGACCCCCGAGGCAGCACCTCTAAGCTCAGCCACCTCTAAACCCAGATTTTTGGGGTCCCAAGACATCCATTTGCTGGGGTTTCTTTTTGTACTGTGTCTGATTTTCCGTAGATGTCATTTGTGGATAGAGTTCTATAGTTTAAATCAACATGCTATAATTTATACTGGAACTGACAGCAGCACACAAATGTCTTTGTGGCCTTGGTGCTCATTTGCACAATGGATATGAGCACTATCCTGAGCTGTAGCAAAGCTGACCAGTAAAATGGCCCATGTCTCCTGGGTTTTGGCGGGTCTGTTGCCAGTGGAAGAGTCTTGATGCTTCTTGGGATTTCATCATCCCAGAGCCTGGAGTCATGCAGTTATGTAAGAATTTAAATTTCGGTTTTTTTGTTAAGCACGTGTTTATATCTCGAGATCAAGGAGGACAGTTGGGCAACACGAACCTCGTAGCCCCAGACGCCTGAAGCAACAAACAACGTCCAACGCTGACAGCAGCAACGTCGGGAATATCTCGGGAGTTCTGGCCATCAGGCTGGTGGGCCGGCACCCGTGGGTGCAGAGAGCTGGCCAGCCCCTCCGCCTGAGCCCCCGGCTACAGGAAACGCCCCCGGCCTCTGCGTCCCTTGGCCAGGTCCCCGGGACCGTCGCCAGGGCGCTCCCCGTCGCCTGCCGGGCTCTGGCGCCCGGGGGGCTCGTCCCACGATGCCCGTTCTTGGTCGGTGGCCGGCCCAGGCCCTTTCCCGCTCCCCTGGGCAGCGCATTCGGAATTTCAGCGCGGGGCGGTCCCGGCATGTGTCTGCAGCCTCGCAGGAATGCTGCTGGTCTGGTGGGTAAGTCTTCATTCCTCGCCTCTCACTGCTCCCTGCTGGTCTCCGGGAAGCTGAGCACTGCGGGAGAAAAGCGGAGGCGGCTAGTCCCAGCTGGGAGCGTGGAATCAGGGTGCTCGGACCCCAAAAACCCTTGCTCCAGCCACCGGCTGAAAGCAGGTCCAACAAGAGTGTGTTGCTCACCCTGTTGTCCAGCTGGATTTCGGATATCCCTGGGAATGGGGTTTTTACAACATTTCTGGGGGACTTGATCCAGTGTTTGATCAGTCTTGTGGTAAACTATCAGATCTTGGGGACATGTTCTGAAGAGTTAGTATGTCCTTGCTGCTTTCCCAAACCTTTTGCAAATGCCAAACACTTTTTCAGTGAAGCAGCTCCTCAGCCAGGTGGCACCCAGTACTGTTTCATGGAGTTATTCTCTCCCAGGCGAGGGAGTTGCACTCGTTTGGTTTTTTTGTGTTTGTTTTTTTTTTTTTCATGAAATTGTCATCAGCCATTCCTCCAGCCTATTTGGATTCCTCCAAGTGGCAGCACTGATCTCTAAGCATGTCAGATCTATCCCTGATTTGGTGTCATGCATTAATTTGCTGTTTGTAAGCTTTGTCACACCATTGAGGATGATACTAAGGGCATCACAGAGTACTGTCCCTCAAGAGATGCCACTAGAGCCCACTTGGGCTTTGTACTGCTAACTGACTTTGACTGTGGTGATCCAGACAGTTTCCAACCCACCTCATGAGGCAAATATATCCTGTCTCACTAATTTGTCTCTAGGCTTAGTTGTTGGGGTAGGTGGCATTGCAAGTTTAACTACAGTCAATTATTGGCTCAATCAGAACCAAAGAGCTGATGCTCCATCCCCAGTGCAGCAGTCTGCTTTGCCAGGACCCTCTGGTCCTCTCCACAAAACCCCTTTCCTAGTCAATCACCTGATCCCATCTCCCATCTGCACTGACACTGCTCTCAGGCTGCCCTCCTTCCTCTCACCAGTCTGCTTTCCCATGACTGCCAAGCCTCACAAGGGTGTTTCTTGGGGCAGGTAGACTTTTCATGGGATGGACAGGTTGTTGATACATGGCCAGACTTGCTCTCAGAGTCCTTTGCCTTGCTGTGTATCTGCTGTGTGTCTGATAACTGAAATACCTTTTGGTGAAATCTTGTTCTTAATCCTCTCAAATATGTACATGTGCTGATATTGAGTCTAGTTTATCTAATGAAGCTTTGGATAGAGTGGTCTGTTCCTGTAAACGCCACACAGACCAGGGGCCTGGCAACCTCTTATCAGATTTTGCCCTAGGAAATAGTAAAAAGTCAGAGAGACTGTAAAGTGGGATCTGGCACTTGTGAGGAGCGATGAAGACTAAAGCACACCACACTAAAGCACACCTTGGACTACCACAGGCTGTGCTAGTCAGGGGAAGAGCCTTGCTTTTGTTTATTTTACTATTTTTTTGACTTTTTTTGCTGTGTTCTGCAGGAAGAACTTAGAGAAATTACAGGTTAAGCCTGTCTTGGGCCAGTGAGAGAGCCCAATACTGAACAGTTGAGAGAGACTAGGTCCTGGAAGGGGTCTTGCTGTAATTACTGTGCTGGATGTTCAGGTGGTGCTGAGGCTGAAGAGTTCACAGGAGGCTCTTGGGTCTGCAATTTCTGAGGCAGTTCCAGAAATAGTCATGCTTCTTGTTGTTTTTCTTTTCTTGCTCACATCTAGGAAACATGTATAGGTTTAAGCTAATCTGATCCCTTGACTTCCCTTGTACCTAACAATCTGCTGTGTCAGCTGCCCACCACGCCAGATCAGAGAACTAACCCTGAGTAGTTTGAGATACAATCCCTTTGTTGCACTTGTTTGAGTTGATTTGCCTTTGTGTCCTGTCTCCAGAGAGGCCCATGGAGGTCTCTCTTCAAAAACAACATAACCACTTGCATCACTTTATTTTCTCCATGAGGACCATCTTTCTGCACCCCTACCTGCTGACATTCTGCATGTTGATGGCAGAGCAGTGTGAATTCTGGTCACTGCAGTAAGACAACCATTGCAGCAAGACAACCACTGCAGTGTTAGCAGCTGTGCAGTAGAAATTGCTACTCTTAGGCTTGCAGTGGTAATTACCTGAGCACTTAGTCAGCTACAGAGTCTCAGCTGTCTTACACTCTGCTCTGTTCCCAGGTCCTTCAGGATAAAAACTGAGGCATGGTGAAAAGTACAGGCAGTAACAAATGCTGCCTCTTGTTCTGTTGATGCTGGCAGCAGGGGCGCTTCGTTGTGCTGCGTTTCCTTGTGAGGGTAATAGTCCTTGAGAAATTGTCTTCCTCTCCTGAGGAATGTCAGGCACATTCCTGGCCTTCCCTGTGGGAACCCTGTCATTGGAGTTGCTGAGCTATATATGCAGAACTACCCCAGGAACCCTGAAGGAGCTGGCTTTGCTGAGCAGGTTTAATAGCTACAGTACCTAAGGAGCCTCCTCTGTTTGCTGAGCCTGACAGGAAGGTCCTTCTGCTCCTGCTAATGGCCTCTGCCCAAATCCATGAGCTAGCTCCTGTCAGAGCTGGAGAGGCTGGGTGAGTCCAGCTAGGTGTTTGGCTAATGCTTTACACAGAGCAGGCTTTTCCTTTGCTTCCCTCTACCCCGCAAACCTTCTGCTGACAGGCCAGATATTAAAATAAGGACTGTGTGGCACCTATTGATCCTACCCAAGGTTTTTCTTTTTTTTTCCCCTGTGGAAGCCTGACACGCAAAGTCTTGCACTGTACCTTTCAAATCAGGCTCTGGATCAAGTCTTGCAAAGATTGTGTGCAGCTGCAAGATTGCTGGAGGGGTTTTTATCCTCACATCAGATGGAGCTGGGGCAAAAAAAAAAAAAAAAGCCAAACCAAAACAAGGGTAAATCACAGAGCCAGCAACTTTCTTGGCATCTCTGGGACTGTGGCTCCTCCTGCCCCTCCAGCCTTCTGAAATGTACTTGGCAGAGCAGCCCACACAGAAAAACAAATGCTTCCCAAACCAAAACAGAGTTGGGTGTTGGTAGTGAATGGGCCAACACTGCGTGCTGGCGTCATCTCTGCCCACTGCCAGCATGTTGTCATAGGAACAGCTGGATTATTTTACAATCCAGCTGTGGAGCCAATTCTCCAAAGGAGTAGCCTGGAGGGAGGAGAGAGGAGCAGGCAGAAGGCAGCACTGCTGTATTCTCTGGTAACTGGAGGGAGGAGGATTGTTAATGGAGAGAGGGAGGGAAGGGTTACCAGTGAGTGCCATCTATCATAGCCTGAAACTGCAACTAGTCATTTCCAGCTAACCAACTGCTGTTAGCTGCATCTGGGAATTACAGGCTGCCCTGTGGGACAAGGGTGGTGAGGAAAATGGCAAATCTTTTTGCATTGAGGCTGATAATATGTCTCACAGCTTGCTGTCCTGCAGAGACCATGACTTGCCAGCTGTGGAGAGTGCTGTGCACCTGTACAGGTTCCCACCACCCCAGAAATTTGTAGCTGATCAATTAATGGATGTTAGCTTACCACGAAAATGACTCATCACTGTTTCCCTTGCCTTCTTTGCAATGTTTGTTGCCCTGTTTCCTCTCTGGAAGCTCCCTGGATCCTGTTTGGAGGCTGCAGAGCACTGAGGGCATTGTAGGTGCCTAAACAGAGGTTGAGTCTTTGCGCTGGTGGAGGCTGTCACATAAAAAAGTGAACACACTTGGTCCGATGACAGAATATTTGCTCTTCAAGTGAACTCCAGGCCTTGCGGTTTAGCAAATCACACTAGTTTGGGGCTTGATGAAGTATCCACAATGAAGATTCGATGACAAAAGCCAGGAACCTGCAGCGGCTGAGAGAGCAAGGCCGTTTGCTCTGATACAGCTGAGGCTGCTGCTTGTCAGAAAGGAGAGTCCAGGCAGAAGGAATTTGCCTGCCCGCAGAGCGCTCCTGGCCCCGGGAGAAGTCAGAGGAGGCAGGGAGGCTTGGCTGGAGGCCGCGGCGCTAACAGGTGACTGCTGTGCCGTGTCCAGGGCGTGGGTACACTCCTGGCGCCCGAAATGAGGCGGCCCCCATCCCGTCGTGTCCCGTGCCGGCGCTGAAGGGCCGCGGCGGCGGCCCGGGACCAGGCGGCGAGGGCGGCCCGGGGCTGCCGGTGGCGCCTGCGAGCGCGGC
>VXBQ01014490.1:815591-840327 GCA_013400175.1 Phainopepla nitens | reverse complement strand
GATGTCCGAGCGAGAGCTGACCGTGGGTCACTGCCAGGACAGGTGAATTAACCTTGCTTTCCTCTTGCAAACCATCTGGCTGCTCTGATAGGCCTGGCTGGCTCTGGAGACCCCTTCCCTCTGTTTGCAGGTGACGCCAGGTTGGGGGGAGTGTTGGTTTGCTGGAGGTTAGGAATGTCCTGCGAGGGGGATCTGAACAGGCTGGATTGATGGGCTTGGCCCGATGGTATGAGGCTCAACGTGGTCGAGTGCCAGGTCCTGCACTTGGGTCACGGCAACCCCAGGCAGTGCTACAGGCTTGGAAAGCTGAAAAGGGCCTGGGGGTGCTGGTCGACAGCACAGCAGCTGAACATGAGCCAGAGTGTGCCCAGGTGGTCAAGAAGGCCAGTGGCATCCTGGCTTGTGTTGAAAATAGCGTGGCCATCAGGACCAGGGCCAGGATTGTCTCCCTGTACTTGGCACTGGTAAGGCCACACCTCAAATCCTGTGTCAAATTTGGACCCCTCACACCAGGAAAGACATTGAGGTGCTCAAACATATCCAGAGAAGGGCAACAGAGCTGCTGAAGGGTCTGAAGCAGAAATCAGATGAGGAGCACCTGAAGGAGCTGGGGTTGTTTAGCCTGGAGAAAAGGAGGCTCAAGGGAAACCTTTTTGCTCTCTACAGTGACCTGAAAGCAGGTCATAGTGAGCTGGGGGTCAGTCTCCTCTCTCAAGGAACACACCACGGGGCAAGGGGAAACAATCTCAAGTTGTACCATGGGAGATTTAGATTGGGTATTAGGAAAATTTATTCACTGAAAAGGTTGTCAAGCATTGGAACAGGCTGCTTAGGGAAATGTTAGAGTCACACTCTGGAGGTATTAATAAGACATGTAGATGTGGTTTTTAGAGACATGGTTTAGTGGTGGACTTGGCAGTGCAGGGTTTATAGTTACACTTTATGATCTTAAGGGTCTTTTTCAGCCTAAACAATTCTCATTCTCACGTGCAGTTTTTGCCAGAGCTGGAAGGGCATGTCCAATTTTATTCCTTGATTTTGAAGTGATAAATGTGTGACAGATAAGAGCCACAGAATGCCAATGGGCTTAGAAGACTCTCACATAGTGATCTGGCCCTTTGCCAGAGGTCAGAAAAGATACCAAGCCTTTTTCCATGCTTCACTTGGCATTTTTGTTCATCTCATGTATGGGTTGATGCTGTGTGTGCAGACTAGGGTCTGGGAGAGATTTGAAAGGGCAATACCTGTCCTGGACCTGATTGGTTCTTAACATTTAAATTAAATACAAGTCAGATTTGCAAAGAAATACTTTAGGCACTGCAGTACCTTCTTCCATCCCTCCTTTCTCCATTCTTCTGGCTCCTCCCAGTGGTCTCTGTTGACCCTGCCAGTGGAGACTTGCAGTCCCCTTTAGGGGCACAGCTGGTAGGACCTTGAGTGCTCCCATCCAGCACACAGCTTTCAGCACGTGTGCTTCTTTGCCAACACATCTCCAGACTTGTGAGAGAAGCTCCACTGAGAACGGACAGCTCTAAATTGTTTTCAGGATTTGGACTTACTAGTGGAGACACCTGTTTGAAGAAAACTACTTCTGGGCCTTTTTAGTAGTGCAGTTCTGGACCTAGCTCCTGTTCTAAGGGAGTTATTTGCAGATGAAAATATTGTAAAATAGACAAAGAAATTTGCATGGTATCTAAACTGCCACTCCAGTTAATTCCACATTTTTGAGGAGATAGAGAGATTCCTCTTTCCTCATTTTATTTTTGGTTTCTACTGCTCTGGGGACATGTTTAAGGAGGCAAACTGCAGGCAGTGACTAATGAAGTGTCTCAGATGTCTTTCCATGGTAAGACAGTCACCAGTGTGGAAAATACTGCACTTCCTCTGAGGGGAATTTTGCCTCTTGCTTTCTGCTATAAGGAACCCACTTTCCTGTTCTTCTTTATTTTAGGCTTCAGCAGAGAAGGAAGATTTAGGGGGTTTTAGGCAAGTCAGAAGGACCTTTTTTTCTAGAGCTTCAGCAACTTCTCATCACTGTGGTGCTGAGGGGGACTTTCTTTCCAAGTTATCTATCCCCAGTCCCAGCTGTTAACACATTTACCTGGCTTCATCTCCCATGCAGCCTGTCACCCTGGTGCTGTGCCATCACTTGGGAGGACTTGCCAGCTGTGTGGCTGTTGTGGATAATCTGTTGAGCTGAGTGATTTGGCCAGAGCAGTGGCACAGGTCAGCATGGTGCAACAACAGCAGCACAGCCCCAGGCTTGCTGAGATGCAGATTGGCAGCTGTTTGCAGTGCATGGATCAGCTCCTGGGATGTGTGTAACGAGAGCAGCAGTTGCTGCTCCCTAAGTTTTGTATGGATGCAATCTGTGGTGGGATCTCTGGTTGCTTGTGATATAGCTGTGTGGAGCTTTTACTTTTCAGAAGGTTGGTGTTGATAGGTAACAGGAGATATGGAAGCTGGGGCAGAATATGGGAAGGAAGCAGAAAGAAGAAAATAAAATTGATACAGGGTAATTGTGGGAGGGAAGGGGAGGACATTGGCTTTTATGGGGAGTTATTAGTGTGGGTCCAGGGAGGAGTAGCTGAGAACTGTCCTGTGGAATTACTTGATCCAAGTTGGCACTTTGAGGGTGCTATGTGGTGGCTGCAACCCAGCTCTGCTCCAGGAGTTCCCCAGCAATTATAGGACCCTGGTAAGGTGAGCTGAGACCTTTAAATGAGCTAATTCAGCACCCAGGCTTCTGTGCTCCTGCCCCTGGTGCTGGTGATGTCAGTGTGGGAAACATGCAGCAGTTAGAGCATGCTGCTGCCCAGCTCCTTCTGTCTTTCAGGTTCTTTCTCTTCTTAAATGGTCCTGTGTGGTGCACTCGTGGCCAGTGCTGGATGCTGTGCTTAAATGCTGCATTCCCAGAAAATAAGCAGCTCAGCACTGAAGCAGTGCTTAGCTGCACTCTCAGACAGAACTGCCCTTGCAAAAATGAGCTTCAGGCACTCCAGTGCATTGTTTGACTCGGGGTTTCCCAGACTCCTGTGTTTGAGACTCTCTTGTAAGGAGTCCAAATGGCTTTTTTGGAAACAGTCACTGACAGACAGTCCTAGAAAACCCCTGAATGTGTTTGCTGTCTTGAGCTGCAAACATAGATAGGTGATGTTGCTGGGTCTTGGCATTTGGTACCCATCCAAGCATCAAGTGTGCCACTGACCTTCGAGTTGTAAGGCATTAAAAAATAATACTGTATCATGTCAGAGTTGATTCCTCTTTCTCTGACTCCAAGAGTTTTTCTGCTTGCAATCATTTCAGTTTTCTAAGCTGAGCTTCAGGCTTTTGGTTTTGGTGGGGTTTTTTTGGTTTTGTTTGTTTGTTTCTTTTGTAAGAAAACACAATCAGGTCAATTCTGACCCTCTGGTGTAGTCATTAGCTAGTAGCAAACTTGCTGGAATTTCTTGATAATTAAAAAAAAAAAAGTGATCAAGTGAAGACTTTTACACTTTTTCAAAAAAAATCAAACATGCCTTTGTTCACCATGCTTACAATCTTGGTATTGCAGTCTTGAAATCCTGTAAAGGAGAAAGGCTTAAAAGTATGGACAAATATGAAACTAATTAGAGCTTGCTGTCATTGTCCAAGCTGAATGAAGTGCTGACAGAAAATAAACATTCGCAGTGAAACACAGCATGGATCTAAACAAATTCTTTTAGCTTTAGTAATAATCCGTAGGGCTTCCTTACTGAACTAATGACTGGAGAATTTTTTGTTTTAAAGCTGGGTTTGTGCTCTGACACTGTCACGGCTGAAGCTGCGCAGTTCGGCGCGGACCTGCTCTCGCCACCGTGTCAAAGGGTTGCTTTTTGCAGGCAGTCATGGTAGCTGCATGTGTCTACTAAGCATGCAGCTGCACACATAGTTTTTGATTTGGACCCCTGCCTTTTTAAAGATCAGGCCATGAGTGATTATGGTTTTTAAATTTGCTTTGGAGCCAGTAGAGTCCCTGGGAGTGCCTTCGTTTCCAGAAGTAGCTGGTCGATGGATTTGTCTTCAGATAAAGGAATTTCTGTGCTGTGGCCTGAGTGGAACTTGTCAGCTGCAGGAAGGATTGTAGCTGTGTGTGTGCTGTGAAGTTCCCAAGATTCCCATCGCCACCCTTGTTTAAACATCCCCCAGCCCTGCTATAAACAAGTGAGAGACACTCACCCTGCACCCTGGCTGTGAGCCAGGGATATCAGAGCTCTGGCTGGAGACAGAAGGGGAGCACAGAAAATAGTGTCAACTCATGAATCATCTCAGTGAGGATCGACACCCACCATTAGCAAAACCAGACAAACCTGGGGTTGCTGCTTAATAAGCAGTTTATTTCTTGTCCACATTACAACGTACAAGTGAGCTGGAAAGGCAGCAAAGCACCAGTGGCAGACAGCTGCCTGTGCTTGGTGCACAAAGGGCACCTTCTTGGCTTGTCCTGCTGCAGCAAGATACCTGTAGGGCTGTGGATGTAATGTGTGAGGCTCTTGGCTGATTTTGGATGGTTTCCTAAGGTGACAAAGTTTATGTAATCATACTGTTTACCATGGGGCCCTTTCTGGCAACTTTTGAACATGTAGAACAGTTTCAACCAGATTTGAGAGAAGAGCAGAAACTCCCAAGATTGTTACATTTCTACAGGTTTTGCGAGGTTCTGCAGGTGGGCAGAAGAATCAGGCCTGGTTCAGTGCCATGCCATGGAAAAGACACGGAGAGTGCAGCTCATTTGGACCCTGGTCTGGGTCCAAAAACTGTGTCCAGGGATGTCCAGGCACCCTGTATATGCAGGGGGTGTGTGTTGGTACCACAGCCACGTGCATCAGAACTAGCCACAACCAGGGATGGAAGAGGTGGGAAGAGGAAGCCAGGATTAATGTCTTGTGGGAGAGGTGTTCAAAGGCAGGGGACACCAGTGTGGAAATTGGCTCACCTGCTGTTTTCTTGATTCAAGATCCTTATCTAGACCAGCTTGTACTTCTTAAAACTGGAAAGAAATCTTGACAGTCTGTGCTCATGAGTGTAGATTTAGATACACCTCTCTGTAGCTTCATGCACTTGAGCATGAGACTCACTTGGTTGGCTGCATTTTCTAAGCTCTTTAATCAGGGCTGAAGCTTGGAAGCAGTGTCTGCATCCTGAGGGACTTTGCAGAGATTTAGGTGCAACCCATCAGCTCTTGGCAAGTTTTCAAGGTGGCATGGCTTCTTTTTGTGAGAAGTCCTCACTGCCTGGTCTATGTCCTCTTGCAGCAGGTTTGTGGGTCAACAAAGACTAGGGGGGTGCTACATAGCAGCTGAAGTTTCTTTTGGGTACTGCTTATGCAGAAACTTCATGGACCCAGAGCCTTATGTCTGCCTTTTTTTTTTTTTCCTTTTTTCTCTCCTTTTATTTTTTTTTTTTTTTGAGCATAAACAACCTTATACCCAAGCAGGAACCATAGTTTTTGCCTTACGGAGCACCTTACTGCATTACAGGAGGGCTGCAGCTCAGTTGTGCAAGGTGATCTGCTGTACAACTGTTGCCAGTGGATCCTTGAGATTATTTGCATACCTTGGGAGTTCCTCCTTCATCTGTGCCACGCTGCAGTGCTTGTCATCTGAGCTGGTTTGCTGAACTGGCCGTGTGCTCTGTGGCTCTGGGGTCACCTTGACTGTGCACCCTCCCCTCTGGATCTGGAGCACATGGGCTCTTGTCTGTGGTTCCAGGGTGTAGCCAGCCCCCTCTGGTTGCCATGCTCCCTGCTTCTGCAAGGTTATACAAGGAAAGCTGAAACTTTCTTGCCAGAGGCAGGGGAGCAAATTCAGTCTCTGGCAGAGCTGGAACAATGAACAGCTTGGAGAAGGTGTGCTTCCAGGACACATGCCAGCACTGAACCAGCACCAGTGGCAGGTTTACAGAAATGCCACGGGCAGAACGAGAGCTCTGGCAATTCCCAAGCTCCCCAGGTTTGACAGGCAATCATCCAGCCTCACCTCTTGTGTAAGACTGGCCCCTTCATTTCCACCTCTGTCCCACACCCAATAATAGGGGCTTGCCAGCAGTGCTTTTGGGAGGTTAACCAGCCTCAGTGCAGAATCAGTGGAGACAGGGACTCTACCATGTGCACAGATTGATCAGCCACACTCTACA
The DNA here is from genome assembly GCA_013400175.1 of Phainopepla nitens. NCBI lineage: Eukaryota > Metazoa > Chordata > Aves > Passeriformes > Bombycillidae > Phainopepla > Phainopepla nitens. The sequence goes on along the minus strand of VXBQ01014490.1, from coordinate 834,174 downwards.
AAACAGTGTTTTATTTCTAATCACAGGTTGCCTGGTAATGGCATCCGGCTGTGGTTCCCGTTCTTCCTTTCTTCAGGAGATTAAAGACTTTTTGAGTGCTCCATGTTTACTCCCTGGGATTACAGTGGAATAAAGACACTTTCTTCTAGTGTTCAAGATGCTAAACAGGCTGAGTTTACTGTGGGGCAAATAGTGCAGCTCTCAGCTATTGCAGTCTCTCTTCCTCCTCCATTCCCCTTTTAAACTAGGGAAGTGATGCTTTTGCTAATGCTGTACACTGGCATCTATGTACTTTCCTTTACCCTTACCCACTAATGTTCTTCTCTGACTGTCTGCTGTGAGGACTCAGGCTGGATTTTAACCCATATTCCCAATGAGAAGTGCTTGGAGCCATTTTATATGATGCAAGGTGCATGTTGAATCAGAGAGGGACAAAACCAGCAGTAACAGAAAACATTTTCTGAGTTGTAAGGGCCAAAAGGAATTAATCACTGCAGGGAAATGGGCTCTCTCATCTACATAGAGGGTAGGAGAGAGAGAAAAGGAAGTGCCTTAGAATGGAGAAAGGAAAGAAAGGTCCTTGCAGTGTCCCTGTCAGTACTAAAATAAATCTCTGAAAAGAGAGAGAGGGGAAACAATAGCAGCAGAAAGCTGCCAGAGCGATGGAAGAGCAGAGCCTTAGGAGCAGATCTCTTCCTGGGGAAAGGCTGCCAGCACAGGACCTTTGTGGTTAGTCTGCTTTGGTGAACCCAGTAACTTCTGGCATGCACTTGTCTTTCTCATCCGTGGACTGCTTGCTAAATAGGCAGAGTGGTGATACTGAGGGCAATAGCCTAGCAGGAATGTAGCTGAGCCATTGGATCAAATACTGCATTTGAACTAACCCAGTCTTGTTTTGGAGCAACTAAACTGTCTGGTGGGCTGGAAAAAACTCTGGGGAACCTTGACTAAGGTTGCTAGAGAGCAATGTAGCAGAGAGTTTCCATCCAAAAAGGATCCAGGCAACATGTCCTTACAGTAAACAGAAGAAAGCCCTGCAATTCTGTGATCCTTAAGCATAAAGGGGAGTAGATGAGGCTGCTGGGAGCAGGCTGACAGCCCTGGGATGTTTTATACTGACAGAGCACATCTGTAGAGCAGAGCTGCCAGGCTGTCGTGCAAACCCACTGGGGGACACTTCAAGCACATGCTGTCTGCAGTTCTGGGGCTCCTCACACCTTCCTGGCCGTGACTGCAGGCAGGGAAGCAGGTCAAAGCATCGGCATTGTTAGCAGCGAATCTGACATCTCTGCTGCTCAGTGGAACAGCCCAGGCATTTGGTTTGTTTATTTTTCTTCTGCCTTTGGCACTTTTTCTCTCTACAGAAGGCGCCCTGAGTGCGTTGCTAACACATTGCTTGGGGGAGGCACTAAACGAAACTTCCACTATTTTGAGGAACCCAGCTCAGGCATTTTTTTAAATGACTGCTGCTTTTTTGTGATTCTTGGACAAATTGAAACTAAAACCTCTTCACTGACACACTGTTTTTGTCTGTTGTGCTGGTAGGCTGCTCTGTGGTTGTAAATCTCCACCATACCCAGATTCTGCTCTCACTTGGCCTAATTTGACACTCTGGGCTAATTTCATTAATGTCAGTGGAGACATTTCCTCTTTATGCTGGTGCAGAGCTAGTTTGGACATGAGCCCCACCATACCTAGAGGAAAGCTGAAACTATCAAGATACGTGCAACAGAGGTTCTGGAGTGCAGAATGTGAGCACATTAACTGCTGGGGACTAGAAAGAGCTGCTCTCCTTCCTCCAGCTTGCAAGTAGTTTTGCCAAGAGCAGGTTTTCAACTGGGAACTGTTAATTTGCCCAGGACTTGCTCTGCAGCACTAGGGAAATGGACCTTTGCATCGACCTTGGCCTGGTTGGAGATATCCTTCAGAGGCACCTGCTCTCCTCCTTCCTCTTCCTACTTCCAAACCTACCTGTCAGCATCCTGGTGCCTGGCATCATGAGCTACTGGCTTTCTTGGTCTTAAAAACATGGGACTCAGAATGTTAGGCTCTTTGGAGTGTCTGTTTTTTAGCTGAGCTGCTTTTGAGGGTATTTGTGTAGGTATAGGTACACTGTCCAGGGATGAGATCTTGGAGGCTTGTGACTGCTAAGATGCTGAACAGAGGTCTGGTGAGGCTGGCAGTGGGGGTTCACTGGTCCCTCTGGGGGTGTTCAGGGAGGGGGCTGGGGTGGGTGTAGCTGGTCATGTGTATCAGCAGCCAAAACCTGGTGTTGTAATGTCTGAGACGCTCTGAGTTTGGAAAAGGCTCCGATGATATCACCCTGCAGAACTGTTAATAATGCAGGAAAGGAAATGTTCACAAGGCTTTTCCAGATCTTTAACGGAGAGGAATTAATACTCTCTCTTCCTATGCCCATTGCTCTGTTTGGAAGTGGCTTTTTCTCACCACCAGGCATCCAAAGGGATGGTTCTTTCCCTTTTTTTCTCTTTGCTGTTGCAATCTCCCTACCACATGTCACAGTGAGTGTTGAGGGCAAAGAGTTTGAGAGCAGTAGCTCTTCTGCACAAGCTCCCTGTGAGGACACTGAACTCTGCATACCATCCTTCAGTTTCTCTTAATCCACTTCCAGAAGAGATAAACAAGCAATGGTGCTTTTAGGCCTGCCACAGAATATGCAAAAAAGAGATTTAGTTCTGCAGGAGCTCTCCCATGCTACTTCTCCTTTGTGGCTCTCTGTCTCTGCAGTTCTCTGTACCCCACAGCAACCCAACATGACCACCAGCCCTCGTCAGAGCCCCTTCCAAATCCTGCAGTGGAGACCTGCTTGACTGCAAGCCATTCCTTGTTCACTGTGGCTGTAGCCTGCTGCTTAAGAAAGCATCTCTTTCCTGGAAGTGGGGAGAGATACCATGCAGAGATTGCTTAGTTGCTCTCAGCTCTGCTTTTTTATCATGATCCACCCACTGTCACCAGATCCTTGGGAGAGTGGGAAATAGAAGTCCAAAGCTGGAGCCAGTTAATGTGAATTAAGTGAGCTGTACTCCACATGGCACAAGGAGCATGAAGAATGATGTCAGCTGGTTACTGCATGAACTAGGTGGTTATCTCTGATTTTTCTCAATCAAAATGTGATGAAGAATTTAATGTGATGAGACTCACAGACTGACTGGGCTGATGTGTTGTATTGAGAACAAGAGAAAATAAGGCCTGCTAATCTGCTTTGCTAGGGGAGCTTTCTCTTGTAGCCAGCTGCTCATTGCCAATGCACAGAGACTTGCTTCCCTCCTTCCCTGGTGCATGGGCTGGTCTTCCTTCTGCCACCTGTGATGGATGAGATCAGTGTGGAGCTCCCGCCCTCCTGCATGCGAGAGAGACAAAGTCGTGGGCAATTTGAGAAAGGGGCAAAGCAGGTAACAGCTGTGGCTTTCACAAGACTTTGTGTCCTGGACTCATAGGTTCCAGCGTGGACTTAGCTGCCAACTGGCTGAGAAAGGACTGTGATAATTTGTTTATGCTTGTGAGCAGCAACTTGTAGCAAGCAAGGTCCTACCCTTATGGAAACAGAAAGATAAGAGATGGAATCGATTTTCTAATAACTTTCACTAATTTTTGCCCAAAGGACAGCAGTGGGGAGCAAGTCAGGCAGGGTGTCTGTGCTATGTTGCGTTTGTGAGAAAGGCCATCTCCTTTTTCCTCTTGAGGAGGGGAGTGAGGATCTCTCTTGAACAGTTCACCAAATATTGTGATCTGAACTAGGGGCAGTTGGAGGTGTTGACAGGCAGGGGAGATAGATTGAACATAATGCTAACCAGTTTAGCCAAAAGATGACATAGGTGGGGGAAGCACTGCTGTCTCCAAACATCTGTGAGGAGATGGGGATTGCATTAGCAAAAGGGGAAAATTTAGACTTAGCATCAGGAAAGTACTTCCTAGAAGTGAACTGTTCTCCACAGGGAAGGGGTGGGAGTCCCAGATGTGGCAAGATGGAAACAGCAATAATAACGAATCTGATTACTTGCTATGTAATGATAACAAATAATGTAAAATGAGTCTTGATAAAGAGCTAGATTTCTCTGATAGCAACCAAATGCACAAGCCAGGGATGAGCAGGGTGGGACTTGGCAAGTGTCTGACGCTGACAAGGGTGCACCTGGGAGTTCTGTTGACTTCCTTAAGCCACAAAGCCTCTATTTACGTTTTTGTTCACTTCATACTTCAGAGCAGAGATAAGTTCAACTCCTGGCCCTTTCTCTGAGGTTTTTCATTTGAAAGAGAAGTCTGGTACAGCAGTGATCAGTTTGTGCTTTCTTTGCTGGCAGTGGGATCCCAGAGACCTGCCCTCACCAGCTTGATTCATTCACATGCTGTTTGGAATGCAAGGATCTCCCAACAAAGAATGCAGAAAGGCAAATGTACATTTTGGTTGGGGGCTGTTCTATGAGATGAGCCAAGGGCTGGAGTGGGGTGTTAAATGGACAATCACATCCAGGAATATGTGAGAGTCATCTCCTCTGAGATGTGGCCAAGATCCTAGACACCCTGGCAAAGGGAGCCCTGCCTACAGGGCAGCCAGAGTTGTAGATGAGGGGAGCAACTTGGTCTATGGACCCAAGTGAGCCCCGGACACCCAGACTAGAGAGCCAAGCCCCCTGGCTTCTCTGCAGCTAGTTTCTTGGAAACAGACTAGCAACAATCTCCTATCAATATACCACTCAAAAAGATGGGGTTAAGGCCAGTGTTTGGGGGCTTTTGGTTTTGATGACTGATGGGCCCTTGATTTGCTTTGGTAACCCAGGAGCAAGATGGCAGCATTTAATTTGCTTTCCAAACTTAAAGCCTTGGTTTTGTTTAGCACATGTTGTAGTGCCAGCCCTGGAGTGTTAAAATGTAAAGGGGGAATGCCTTTCACTTGTGCCCTTACACTTGGTCTGCTGATGATTATGTCCAGTAATCATAAAATAAGAGGAAAATTATGACTGAGGAGGTGCTGGGAGAACATCACCTGCCCCATGGGTGGCAGAGGAAATGTGTGACTCAGGGCCTGGGAGCACAGCTGTGGCAGTTGTTTTACAGGGTGCGGTTTCAGAGTGGCTGAATGCTCTCCATGGGGGTCAGTCTCTGTCCACAGCAAGCTGTGTGAGGGCTGAAGGAGAGGAGTTTCCAGCCCTGCCTTACAGCAGCCCTGCAGCACAAAAGTGTCAGACCAGAGGCACCTGACTGCAAATGTGAGGCATGGGCGAACATGGGGAAAAGAAGACAAGAAAATGGGCTGGTGGTTCAAGGCATTTTTTACCCTGAAGCACGTTTGTTGGAGTGCACAAGGAGTCTTCTCCCAGTCCATAGGAAAGCAAGCACAAAGGGAAAATAAACTCTCAGATCAGGCATCTCAACAGCCAGACCAGCGGGCTGTTGTCCACAGCTCCCCCAAAATAGGCTGTGTAATTTCAGAGACACTTCCACTCCCCCTAGCCCTGCCACCTTCATCCATGATCAGTCCCCCAGCATGCTCCTCCCAGGGACTTGTTAAACTGCCATGTGGAGCTTGGGGGAGCTGAATGCAGAGGGGAAAGGGTGAAGAGTGGGTGCTGGCTTGTATGTGGTGGCCAGCCTGGGCAGGAGGAGCACGGCATGCTTGCTTGGCGATCCACCTGGATCTGTGGAGATCTACCTGATGGGGGCTCCCTGCTTCCCCAGGATCTTATGAGATGGCTACAAACCATTGCTTCTAAGGATGCTTCCAACTTGCCCTGATGTGCAAACCATACCTCCTCTCCCTCTATGGCCCTTCCTCAGCTAAAGGCTCTCTTCTTTTTTGTGCTGTGGAGGATTCAGCTCCCTGTGTCCTTGAGGCTGAAATGATGGAAGTAATACCCAATGCTCTCGGGTCTGTTTTCCATCATAATAAGCCATGTGGCTTACCCAGAGGCAGCTCAGTATGTGGCAATGGATCAAGAGGAGTGGCCAGTCATGGGACAGAGCCAGCCTGCAATGGCAGCATACCACCAGTGCAAGATTTTGTGGTCAGCTTTTCTCTCAGGTGTGACAAATAGGTAAAGGGAGCCCCAGCACGGACACCGTGTGCAGTATGAAAGGGACCTCAGAGCTGTGTGAAATCCATTAGCAATGTCACCTGTCACTTTTGTCTGGCTTGTGGGTCTGGCTGAGAGCTGACCAATTGCCCCACCAAGTCCACTTCTTTTTTGTGGTAGAGGAATGTAAACCAAGCAAGCCCTGAGCTCAGCTGTACTGAAAGGGCTCCTGAACTGGTGTGGCACTGCTCAGGAATGTGGCACAGTGGGAAGCCATCACAAGAAGAGATCCTGTCACAGGAAGAGGAGCCACCACAGCCAGCACAGCCAGCCTGGCTTTGCACACCACTCATGAGGGCAAGCACTTGGGGAATGGTCATCCCTCCACCCTCCTCCAAGTCTGCTGCTACAGCCTGGCCTGATTTAAGGGCTAGATACGAAAATGTCTAAGGAATGAATGGAGAGTCCTGTGAGGCCAATACTGGGAATGGTCTGGAGTGCAAATTTCCCTCATTCCCTCCCTAAAACAGACTTGCCCTGGGCCCCAAGAGGGCCATGGAGAAGTTAACTCTGCAGCTGGGGAGACATCTGCAATTTGGTGAGGATAGGTTCTTTCCACAGAGGCTGCTAATTCTGCATGACCTAATCTGGGTTTGTTGCTTCTCTGCACTGTGAGTCACAGTGTGCACAGTCCTTTGGTCACTGTGGCAGGCTGCAGGACTTCACAGTGGCCTTTTGCTCTTCTTAGAGATGATGACTGTCTTTGACTTGGCTGTCATGTGCTGTTTGCTGCTTTCCATTTATATCTAATAAGTTCACAATTTGCAGCAACTGTAGCTTCTCATACTAAGATCTTCTCAGCAATAAGCAGTATATTAGCTGGTCAGGAGTCACACTGGTCCAGAACAAAGCCTGTATGAAAAAAATTCCCCAAAGAAGCCACTGATAACTCTTAGGAATTGAAAGCCTCAGTGTGGCTGTCTTGTGAAGGTAAAGCTTTACAGAGTTGGATGGAGGGGAAAAAACTTTTGGTATAAAAATAAAGCAGAAGTTGAACATTCATTGAAAGGTGAGTGCTGTGTTCCTTATCAGCCTGAGCAGCACCCATGGAAAAGCTGATGCCATCAGAAAATGTAGCCTCTTGACCAGAGGACTCTCTACCCTACCCTGCTCCTACTGGGACAGCTGAGCCCTGAGACTCTGCAGATTCCCAAGCTGCCAGTGCTGGGATGTGGGTACCAGATTAGCTCTTTTTACTTCCTTTCATTTAGCAGGATCCTGCAGAGCTGGGTAGCTGCCAGTCAGTCTGTCAAGACGTGAACTATTTTGGGAGTTTTTATGATGGAACAATATTTTTTTGGTAAACAAACGGAAAGCTGTTAAACAGGGACCTTCACCTCACAGCTCCCAGTTCAGCTCCCTCACTGCTGTGATGCCACAGTGACTGTACTGTCCACTCTGCAGAGCTCCCTTCATGGCTCCTGCAGGGGAAAAACAAATAGCAGCTTTTTTTTTTTTTTTTTTTTGCCTTTTCACTAACTCTTCAACAAAAAAAAAAGAAAAAAAAATCCAAGAGCAAGAAGAAAAAGAGCAAGTTTGGTTTAAGCAGCAGAAGCACTTTCTTGGTGGACTTAACCCCTAACACACCTGAGAGCAAGCTGTATATTTGTATATTTTCTCTGTGTGTCATGTTATATGACTGTGTAGCAGCTAGCCACATCCCAGGCTGGATTTCCTCAGGGCTACTGGTGACACGAGTCCAACTGGCTGTGACACAGGGCTGACTGTGTACAACAGGAAGACTTCCTTTTTCACAGTGTCTGTTAATAGGAAGCCCTGCTGGAGTCATGGAGTGCACAGAGGAAGATGTTTGTCTGGAAGAATTGAGCGGGGAAAGAAAGGGCAGAAACATTTCCCGCTCTAAAATGGACGTAGTGTGTTGCTCAGGGGAAAAAACCCTTAAGGGGCCAGTGAGTCTTTCTTGCTGCCATAGGCTAAAATTAGTTTCACTATTCCTAGGTGCTGGTGGCAGTGGAGAATGTAGTTAACGTGGGCTATATCTGCCCCAGCCTTTGGGGGAACTGATTGATGGCTCTCAGTTGGAATGAGCCAAGCCATTTGTCTGCTCCACACGTTTTGTCCATGTCACAAAGGCAGTTTGTGGTTTTCCTTGGTTCCTGGAAAGTCCAGTCCAGTTTGTACAACAGTGCTGGCTCACACAGTCCCTACTGGCAGCCCATTAATTGCAGAGCACGCCGATCGCTGAAGAATCTCGAGGGATGCCATTCTTCTTCTCTCTCTGCCCCTTGATCCACTCTCAGACTTACCAAGGAGTTGTAGTTTGCCTCACTGACAACTTGCACAATGGGATCTTTTGCTTCACCACACTGATTCTGCCTTGGGATCTCTCCTGTAACTCGTTAACTATTCTTGCTCTGAAACTCTGCTATTAATGATTTTTTTGGAGGAGCCTTCAGTGAAGTGGACTGTGGGCAAGCACACCTTCTCCCAGTCAGCAAGTGCACCTCCTCCCTGGTCAGCTGTCTTCCCTTCTCTCTGGGCAGATGCAACCCCTGCACTTCCCTCTCTCATTCTTCAATTTCTAGGGTTTTTTGTTGGCTTTTGCCGCCTCAGCAGGTCAGCTCTGGCCCTTAGCCTTCTCCATTTCATTCTGATGCTTCCTGGGATTCTTCCAGTGTCCATGCATGTGCATGAACCTCTTCTCACCTACAGGTCGTCAGCACCCTCTCAGGGCAGCTTCCCCAACCCGCTGTTCCTGCTCTTCCTGCCCTCTGCACAGAGTGCCTTCCTTGGCTCTGTGGTTTGCTCTCTGCCATGCAGGAGCAGAATTCACCTGGCCCCACTGTGAGAGTGCCTGTGCTGTGCATGAGGACTGAGAGTCTCAGGACTGCTGGAGGACACGGGCTGAACACCTTGGCAACAGCAGCAGTGATGCAGTGGGAGAGATGTGCACCAGTCCTCAAGCTCTTTGGCATTTAAGGCACCCCCATTCTGCAGCTGAATGTGCAGAGATGGATTTACTCAGGTCTTTCAGATCCCAAGTCTGCATTTTAAACAGATATCTAAGCTGTCAGGCATCCTGCAGCTCACATCTGCTGTGACTACAGCTTCTGCCATTAGCTACTGGAATCTCACTCCTGCTTCCTCTTGAATTGGCTTCTCTGTTTTTACCCACTAGCATCCCCTTTCTTCATTGCATCCCACATTGAGCCCCATGATTTTTGAACTTAAGTGTGCTTAGTTTGGTCCATCTACCCCACAGAGAACATACTTCATCATCAGTAAATAGCTCAGCTCTCTTCCTTTTGATCTCTTTTCTCCTGAACTGGGAGTGCTCTTCTGTGGGGCTTTATCTCTTAGCACTCAATGGCTTACCTAAATCAGTGTTGCTTATGTCTGTCACTCCTGATCCACCTGCTCAGCCTCATTCCTTCCTTAAAGAAGGCTTATCTTTCTGCTGCAGTTTTATTTCTTCAGCTTTTCTCCATCTTGGTCTCCCCCAGGTTCATGTGCATTTAGTTTTCTATGTAAGTCAAGGAACTGTGCTCCAGAAGGATCATCACATGGGAGAGGGGACAATCTTACAAGTCATGGCAATCTAATGTGTTTTGCTTATGTTTATAAGCAAAAATAAACCTTGTGCCTCTTGGGGCCTTAGCCTAGAGTTGTCCAGCTCTGTCTTCTTTGTGTGAGACCATCAGAGCCAGCTTTATGATCCTCTGCTTGTGTCTGAGCACTTTTCACATGGAGGTGCAGCAGAACGCATGGGTTTTGTCCCAGCAATGCCTCTGCTGTGACTTGTAGCTCTAGACCTGGGGCACCAGAAGGACACTCTGTGTCTCTGGTTTTTATGGCTGTTCCTTCAGTCAGGTTGTAGATAAATATACCCACAAAGCTGGAGGGCAACCTAGCCCCTCTGTGGCTGTGCCTACATCCAGCTGTTCTGCATGGTCAGGGTGCCTTGTACTTGGGAGGAGCAGGGAAGAGGTTTCAAATGCTCACACTGGCAAAAACAGCACCCTGGGCTAGAGCTCAGAGTCCTGCCTCATCAGTCCACCTATGCCTTCGTGCAGGATGTTCTTTCTTTCAGCTTCCAACCTGCAAGCATCTCCTGGTCCTCCGTTGTTTATGACACTGCAATTTGTTGCCTTGGAAATAAGTGCTGGTTTATCCCAAACAGAGCCTACAGTTTCACAGCACAATCAAGCAAGAGGAGCAGATGGCTACCCCATCTCTTCTGTTGTGTTTCCCATTATCCTCATCCACAGTTGGATGACAGGAATCTGTGATTCAGTGCAAGTATCTGTGGCCCGGCTGCATCTACCATGTAAGCTGAGGAGCCATGTTTCTGCTGGGATATGACATGCCTTTGTGTCTAGCATCACTATTTTGGCTTCCTGCAAATGGAACTTGACCAAAAAGCAAAAAAAAAACCCTGACCTTCTTGCTTACTTCAGTGGTGTCTAGGATCAGAGGGCAGAAGGAAAGTCCAATACCTGCAGTTTCTGTTTCCCAGGGATTTGTAGTATCTGTCCTTAAGCTTTCAATCCTCTGCAATCTCATTTTACTGTTTTGTTTTTCTTTTTTATATGTTGAACTTTGGACAATATACACCTTGTACTCTCTGTAGACACTGGCATTCTCCTTTCCTGCAGCTCTCCTGGGCTGAAGCTGCCGTTTGGCAGCAGCTGTGCTAGGTAGGACTCAGGGAACTGTGTGGAGGTTAGATCTTCATGAAAATGCCTTTGCCTGGAAGCAGTTTTCAAAAGAGCTAGTGGTCCAGAGACACAGTAGTGTCATGGCCCTTATATGCTCCTGGAGAATAGAAGAGATGTGGGGACTCTACAGGGCTGAGGAGCCTTCAGGATCTGAAATGGCTGGGGGAATCTGCACTTCCAAGCTCAAGATTAATTGCTTTACAAACAGTTCTACTTTCATTCCTCAGTGCTATTTTTTGCAATTCAATCTGATTTGTTTGAATTCTGTTCTGAGGCTTATGTCCTACCCAGCACTTTGCTGTCTCTCCTTGCCTGAGCAAATTTAGGCTGGAGATAAACAGAATATTTTTTCCTTTCCAATTAGAAAGATCCTTGGGCAACTTTCTAGTGAGAACAGGGAGAGCAAAATTCCAATTGGTTTCAAGACTGAGCCTGGTTAGTTTATGAAGGGAATTATGTAAGTAATGCTGTTAATGCTTATGGCTGGATTTAGTGATCTGGTGTCTCTTCTAGTTCTTCCTTTCTAGGAGACAGCTATGTTTAAAATTCATTTGAAGGAGGGAAAATTATCTTCCAGGTTCAAATATTCTGCATTAAAAATGGAAAATGGAGCAGAGGAGATTGAAAACTGGTTCTTGCCTAGCAGCAGGCAGGCTGCCGAGCCAGGTCAAGAAAGGAGGTTGGATTGTGGAAAGAAACAAGAAAATTGCTCTAGTTCAGTGTGGAGATGTGGCTTGGGGAGGGCAAGGCTGGGCCCTGGGGCGGGCAGTTGTGAGTGATGAGGCCAGGAAGGAGGGCCAAGTGCAGCCCTGGAGCACGGGTGCAGGCCTGTGAGATATTGGAGGAGAAGGGAAGAGAGCTGCTTCTTTCCTGCACATGCCATATCTGGCTCTTTTGCTTATCACTGAACTTACCCTTCTGCAATGAGTAACTGACTAAGGCTCCTTGTGCTGCTCCATTAATCTGTGGCTTTCCATTAACAGGCAGGTGCTTGTACCCAGGGGACCACCATGCTGACTGCCAGGGATTCCTGGCACTGGGTACTACAGAGTTAAGCAGCCAGGCTGGAGTGTGCAAACAAACAGTGAGACCTGTACTAACAGCCCTGCTTTGTGTTAGTGGGAAGCACAGGCACCAACTTCTTCCGATTTCTCACCTGTCCAGACTGGTACAGAAAGAAAATGCCTCTTGGAGTTTCAGAGAAAACCACACCTATTTACAGTGGATTCCCCAGGGCCCTCCTGTGGGGTATTAACCCTTCAGCCCCAGGCCCACAGTCTGCCTTTAGCAGGAAGAATTCCCCAACATCCCTGGGGAAGTCAGTCCTTCTCATTCCACTGCAGGGATTTCTTCTGCTTGTCCCCAGGGCATTGGCCCATCCACTTCCTAGAGTCACTGATTTCTGTTTTCTCCCATCTGTACAGTTATCTCTGTCCTTTGCATAGCTGTATGCCGGGGCTTTCTCTGTGTGAACTGGGCTTCCTGACCCAGCTCCTTCCCCCAGAAAGCAGAACTTGCTCCTCTGTGTTTGGGTTGGACCCGTGATCGTGTCTCTGTGTTTGTCTCAAACCCCACCAAGTTTCCCTGAGATACCAGCTCATCCCTCCCCCTTGAAATATCCATGCTTTCTTCAGCTTTCTTCCTGGTCTCACTGTTTGCTTTCCCTCCTTTCCCTGGTTTCTGAGTTTTCTCGGAAGGAATCCCGTGCTCTGGCCTCCTCAGGCTGGAGTGTTGTGTTGTTGTTTTTCCTTTCGTCGCTATGGGCAGGGATTTTGAATACTGAGCCAAGGAGAGGGAGGGAAGATGAGAGGCAGTGAAAGAAGGAGGGAGTACAAGGGAGGGGGAATGAAGAAAGCCAGAAAAGTGAGAAAGGAAAGTGTTCAGGGGAGTGGGGTAAGGAAGAGATGGTGGAGAAATGAAATGGGGAAGGAGGATAGAGGGGCTCTGAGGAGAGAAAGAGTTTTGGATAAATATCAGGAGATCTTTTTCATTGGTTCTTTTATTAATAATACCATTGCCATGGACAAAGATATCCAGAGGAAGGCAAGGAGCCCCCACCTCTCCCTGCCTCAGACCCCTCTAGGACACAAAGCATGAGAGATCCTTCAGAAAAAGAATGTTTAAGCCTAAAGCAGCCAGTAGGTGCATAGGCTGCAGCAGGGAATATGTTAGATGTGAATCTGGCAGGTAGGGAGAGAATGAGAAGCACAAAGACCCAGGAAAAATTATAGGACCTTCATTCAGTGTGTTGAATGTAGGAGGCCTGGGAGAGGACTGACGTGTTTTGGGAACTGGGAAGAAAGTAGAGTAGCTAAGGAAGCTTAAGACACTGCAGAGAAGCTAAGTAATTCCTACACCTAAAAGAAAAAGAGACAAATTCCCCTAATAGTGCTTCTCAGTTGCTACAGAGAAGGCACCTTCAGGCAGTAAGAACTTCTAAAAGAAAGGCTGATGCCTTAAAAAACAACAGTCCTCAGGACTGGGCACCAGCACCTGAGGAGCAGAGTGGTAGGGAATGACATCTGTGTGCAGCAATAGGGGAGGGCAGACAGAGCTAAGGAATTGCAGGCTGAGGTCTTATTTCCATCCCAGATAAATTGCTGTATGCTCATTACAGATCTGCAGGCCCCCATCTACCTGATTGGCTACATTGCAGCAAGAAATTTACAGTTCACTTTCTCTGCTGAGGAAAACCATACTCCTGGAGCTGCTAGAAGTTAGAGAGTGTTTCCTGCTGTAGGAAGTAACAGCAGGACGTGGATTTTCAAAAAGCTAGGAGCACTATCTTTCACAGGAACTTCTTGACGAGGCTAAGTGGCCACAAGGTGATTTGTGCTGGCACTGCTGAAATACTGCAGAGTATAAACTGTGGGCCCTGAGGGCTCAGAGCAGTCTGCCTCTGGGAGCCATGCAGGGGTGGCTTTATAGTAGAATGGAAACTAATTCAGACAGTAGTGAGTCTGGGATACACCTCCAGCTGGTATATACCTCCAGCTGGAATACTCTGTGTGCTTCTCATCACCCATACTGGGGACAGTAGGGGGAATGAGGCAGATAAAGAAAGTTACTAAAAAGATGAAGCTCCTTCCACATGAGCAGGGACTTCAAGGAACACAACATCAGTTTACAGAGAAGATACATGGGAAAGGGATATGAATTAGACAGAACTCTACCTTTTTAAGGAGACATATATATTTCGAAGTTTAGGCCAATGTCTAACTGACAAAGATAAGAAGGAGATTCCTTTTTGAAGAGGTTGTTCCACAACTGTCCCACATAAAGGTTATTTAAGTTAAGGATCTGGCACTGTCAGAGAGAAGCTCTGGCACTGCATTTTCCAGCCCTGGTATCTAATCTAATCTAATCAGTCCTATTTTTATAAACAAGCAATGAGAGGATCAATCAGCCTATCAGCCTGTGTGGCACTGTCTGACCACTGTGGTAGTGACCACTCAGACCTTAGCACTGCCACCAGCCTAGACACAGCTGCTTTCCCTCAGGGACCTAGGAGCAATTTACCATCCTCTCACTCCTACTGCTTGTGTGATTTTTCTTTTCTCAGCCCAGTTCTGGAAAATGACTGGAAGTAATGTGTTTGGTTTTTTTAAAATAAGACTAGAAATTAGTTAGGGATTCATGAAGGAAACAGTTAAATCAGAACTGAGCTGTGGCCAAGGGGGCAGTGACGAGTAGCCAGAGGTGGCCAAATGGCAGCTACTTCTTGTCTTGTACCACCACCATTCTCTCCTGCAGGGCGAAGCTCTTTCTTGCTGCAGATAGGTATTGTACTGTGGCTTACAGGAGTTTGAATGTACCAGTCCTAGGTCACATCCTTCAGTGAATGGTTTTCAGAATTGGCCATCAGGATTGCATACTAATACTGAAGACAAAGATCAGGAAAAAAGGAAGCAGATTCATGAGGATCTGGGTGATTAAAGTGGATGGGTAACAGATGAAATGCACTGTTTCATATAGCAAATGTTGGGTGGCAAGCGTGTAAGCAAGCAGCAGGCCTGAGGAATCCCAGTTAGGCAGAGACACAGCACAACTCTCTCAGCCTCAGTAGGTGGGAGGGGATCATTAACCCTGTCAGCTTGCACTGAGGCAATGCCAGAGAGAATTTTACATGTAGGACATCAATGTAGCTTTATATCTGCCAGGCAGGTCCCAAGTGCATGTTGTTGTGCTAGTGAGCCCTGAGGAGATTGCAGAAAGGAGGTGAACTGAATGGCTAACATACTGATTAGACTTAGAATATTGATTAATTTCAAGCACATTTAACTGTGCTTGGTCATGCAACAGAGATGTTTAGTGTATCATTGGCTTTCTTGGCCAAGAATGTCTCAGGGAGGTTACTGTGAGCTCATCACTACCAGCAGTGGCATCAGGAGGGTGCAGAGAGCAAGCAAAGGACTACCATTGGGGTCTTAAATATGCTCTCAGTGCACTTTGACAGGGCACATTAAATAAGGACCCCCAGGAGCCTTGTCCATGCTGTGGCTCTTGTCGCCGTGCCACAGACAGGGCTGTAACCGGTTTCAGAGAGAAACCTGGCAGGAGGGACCAGTACTGACTCTGCCTCCCCTGCCCTCCTTCAGAAGACACAGGCCTGCCCCAGGGCAGCGTCCCCTCCTGCTCTGAGAGGGCCTCCAGACAAGAAGAGAGGTGAAAGAACAAGGGTGGCTGTGGAGCTGTTTTGCGGTGTCCTGGCCCAGGCCTAAATCCAGCCGATGAGCTGCACAGTTCATCCATGTAGAGGAGGCACAGGAATGCATGCTGGCAGGCAAAAAGCAAAGACTTTTCCTGAGGACTGAGAACAACTCCTTTGCAGTCAAACTTCTGTGCTGGTGCAGCTCTGTTTTGCTCTAGAGTTCTCTCTGTTCCTGATAACTTTCTGGCCCCATGTTGTGTTGCAGGGGCTGTGTTTCCATAACCATGAGCCTTCACCTTCCACACACTTTATTTTGGACAAAAATATGCAAATCATCCCTTTCATCTGAAGAGAAAGCCATCTGCCAAGCAGCAAGGTACTGACAGCTTTTTATGTTCTTTGCAGTGGAACTTTTGCTTTTTTTTTCTCAACAGCTCTGTCTCCATTGCAAACACTGTCATTCACATTTGATTAATTTGTCTTTGTCAGCACATGTTTCCACCACAGTGGCAAGACTGACCAGCCCTGGTAGGGCCAGACGTGTTTATCTGCATCATTCAGCAAACAGACTGTTGTAGGTGACTTTTTTGTTCACTTTTACCCACTGAAGCCACGAATTCTCAATTAATTGTTACATCTTTTCTAGCCAAAATGAAACTATCTGAAAAGTAAACATATTTGGTGTTTACATGAGGCAAAACTCAGCTTGGGAAAAGAACAGTTCAAGCACAGGCGGCTGCAAGAGCAAGGAAAATTCCCCTGTGAGACAAGAGTTCCCAAGTCAAGGAAGAATGATGCAAGTTTGTCCCTCTAAACATGTGCGTAAGCACTGTCCCAGACAAGGGTTGCTTCCCTGGAACTAGCTCTTCAATAGTTAAGTAAGTCCCAGTTAGGACTAACTTGCATTTTTATAATAATGGAGGCTCAGCTGCCTCCAGGACCTGCGATGGGGAAGCAGAGAAGGAAAAATTGTAGGCTGATGGGCTCTCCTTCCTACTTTGCAGCCTTCTTCAGCACAGTCCTGAAATCAGTGCACTGTAGGCATGCTGCAAGTGCTGGTCTTTTACAGACTGGTGGATGTTGGGTCCCTGCTCCTGATCCTATGGAGGCTGTCTGGGAGAGAAAGGGCCAGTACTCAAGGCTGGGGCAATGGATGTCTGTGTTGTAGATCTCCCAGCTCTGCCCACCAGTGAAAGGGAAATGAAAAAGGCAAAAACGGCGGAAGATAGAGCAGGGAGAGCTCTCTTTCTTCCAACCCCCTGCAAAGAAGGGGAAATGACACTTTCCCACCTCCCCCAGGGTAGGGAAAGGCTTCAGGAGGAACCATGTGCTGGACTGGACCTTGCTCAACCAGGTCATCAGCCTCTTCTGAAACACCTCTGCTTTGTCCTCTTCCCTACCCTCAGGATGCAGCAGTTGTGAGGAAGCTGCCATGCCCTGAAGGCAACTTGTCTGATTTGCTAGAGAGATATTGTTTGTCAACCCCATTGGGATACCTGCAGCTGAAGGCAATAGAAAAGTCTGTCCTATCTGATGCAGGAAGGAATGCATATGGAAAAAAATATATTTTGGCAGACATTTCTCCTTTCCCCACAAGATGAGGTACCAAGATTAAGGAAATATTGGGGTTGTATGCAAAAGTTTATAAAAAGTATTTTGCCTCTCTGAAAATGAAACAAACAAACAAAAGAACAACAGCATGAGAAGATTAGTAATGAAGATATATATGCAGTGTTCTGCCAAGCCAAGATATTGCCTATTTCTGTAGGACAAGTTGGGCAGGTTATAACCTATATTGAACACAGCATTTCTGATCCCATATTCCTGCTCAGTCCCAGATCTCTCCAACCGAATTATCTTTCTCTTGCTGAGGTACATATGAAGAAGACAAGGCTGGAAGTGCTGATGGCAAGGTCTTGGAGATGATGAATAGTGTGAATCCTCAGTTGTGAAAATAAATTAAATTGTTGAATGCTGAAAAGAAACAATGACTGACAAGTCAGGGGAAGAAAAACAAGGTAGGGTGGATGGTGCCTCTCTGTGGTGTTAGGTGGGTCAGAGAGGTGGCACTGGGTAGTGCTGCTCAGCCTGGTGGTTTTGCTAACTACTCTTAGGATGTTGTCTTTCCAAAGGAAAAGGAGCCTTTCTATCCTGAAATGCTCTAGGAGCAACAGCCCTGGAGCATCCAGCACCTATGGCAGGTCCAGCATGGTCCTCCAGTTGTGCAGAGCTTTGCTTCCCTAGAACAGTTTGGCTGATGCAGCTGGGAAGAGGCCGGTGTTAGAGAGAGGAAAGGAACAAACACAAATCAGTTATCAGGAAGGCCCCAATCTGTCACCTGCTTCATGATCCCCATCTGACATCAAGGTGCCCCTGAACACTGGGCACCATGAGTGTACCTGTGCTTCAGGCAGTGTCCCTCCCTGATGTCCCATTGATGATAAGAACACAAAACAGCTGGGAAGAGGAGACTTGAACCCCTCTGCTTCCTCCTGGTTACCCTCCAGGCCAGTCAAGGGAGTGGTGGAGTTGGGGCTGACAGCCCTTGGCCCTTGTATGAGGGAGAAAGCGTTGTGTGGAGGGCATGAGTAGGCCAAGCCGGGGTAGGGATGAGATGAGAAAGTTCTTGCCTCCTATGGCACAGTGGCGTGACCCTGCAGCCCTGTCCTTGTGCCTTTGCTGCCCTGGGTGAGGTGTGCTTGATGATGGGGAGCGCTGGCTTCTCTCTCTGGTCTTTTGCCTCCTTCTTCCCAGGCTCAGGACCGAGGAGCGGAGGCTCCGCACAAATCGGGCTATCTCGGGCACGGCTGGGGCGGCACCGGGCCGCATCGCCGGGGCTGCCCGGGACGGCGTCCTGGCGTGCGCCGGGGAACCGGAGCGACGTGGAGGGAAGCAGAGGGTGTGTGGAGGGGCGCTGATAGGAGCGCAGCCGCTCGGCGGTGGAGGTCCCGGGGCGCCGCGGTGCGGAGGGGTCAAGAGGTGCCGGAGCGTGCCGGGGATGCCGGCTGCGAGGGCGGCGGGTTGCCGAGGGGGGCGGGTGCGGAGCCCCGGGGTGCAGGACGCGGAGATGCCGTGCCGTGAGGTGCGGGATGCCGAGGTGCGGGATGTCGGGGTGCCCCGGCTGGTCCCCCCCCTGCGCGGCGCTCCCCGCCCCGCGGCCC